>JARLTB010000280.1:3910000-4250000 GCA_030141615.1 Unio pictorum
CACACTTAAACAAATGAAATTTTGTACCATAAACAAAATCTATAAAACTGTATTGAGTTACTAAGATAGAAACTTTTACCAATATCACAAGCACATTAGGTAAGAACACCATATAGTCAAACTGCAAAATAAGCCATAAACGTATTGAATTGTTGGAAGGTTGAATATTGGGTTTCACCTCATTAAAAACAGAAGTAACCTAAACCCAACTCTACGTGTTTTACACATCTAACCCAAACCTTAACCGTCTTGCACATCTGACCCTGCCTGACCTCAACGCAGTTTCAACTACCGCGTACGTGCAACAAACTTACAGAGAACTTAAATGAAATCGTGAGAGAACTTTAAAGAAAGTGTTACGAATAAATATGATAAGTGCATTTGGTTCATGACAAAGAATTTTTTTTCGATGCTTCGGTTGTTTTTTCACAAACATATCTGTGATACATTCAATGACGTTTTGATCACATAGAAATGCACAGGGACAATGACACTGATTGTATTACACATTCCTACGGCAATAGAAACAAAAACTATCGATTTAAGAGAAGTAAATTGCGTTATACTAATAAGTATTACATTTAAAATACATGCACATGAACTAGTTTGAGAATTCATAGGCTGCGTAAATATCTGGTTTCGAGAAATGTTGAGGTGATTGATTACTACAAAGGTGATGATAATAATCATTTTTGATATGATGTTGAACAACCGTGAATTTTTACAGAATGCTGTATTACCATGAGTTTTGACAGGACGTTGTACTGACCATGATTTTTAATAGAACATTTTATTATTATGAGCTTTGATAGGACGTTGTATTAACATCAATAATCTAGTAATCATAGTTATCACAATCTATGTCATAGTCTTTTTCATTATGACCGCCGTCATCGTCACTGTCAACATCACCATCATCATGTTATCAAGTATAAACTGAACTGTACGGTCACAAAAATGATTAGAGCTGTATGAACTTGATTCAGAACTAAAATTGACACAAATATGTTGTTGTGGTGCTGACTGTATTGAGCGATTATGGATATACCAGCTCATATTGCCATCTTACTTGATGCTCATAATATAATGTTTAGGTGTAAGTAAGTATCAGTTACTCAGGACTGATGTTTGCACGTCAAACACTCTTGGTCGATGCTAATTTACAAAGGTTTGAAACGTTTGTAACAATTTAGTGCAAATATACTCGAATTGCATATGAGAGTTCGATATGAATGTGTTCCTTTTATAACTAGCTGTTTCTTTCTGACTCAAAAGAAATTTACAGACATGAAAATTCACCGATCGTGATAACAACGTCTCTACGTTTAGAGTACATTAACGATGTTATTGAATACTTGCTGATAACCTTGTATAACATATTCATTAACGATTTTAACACACAGTAAAATAGATAAATTAGGAGCAACACATGTGTCATGCGTATCCATGTGTTCATAAAATACAGATACAATTTAACGTGTTCACGTCCGTATCGATATCCTTATCTGATAACGTTAATGATACCTATCATTTGAGTGTTATAATTAAAGATCTACAATACTTTTTAGTTATTATATTTTAAGTTTCTCATTAATAATGTCAGCCATTTTGTACAAATCACTTCAATCACTGTTATCTAACGTGAATTCATGTGGATCAGAGTCATGTATTCAGCCATATCATTCTTATCAGTTATTTTTGTTTTTTCAGGGTTCTTCTTCCATCATTTATAATGGCCGCCATAGCGTATCGTTTGTTGAAAATGGCGTTAACCTTGCAACAAGAACAATCTTCTGATTATATTTGATCCATCTGACAAAATAGCATTAAGTAAATATATCGTACTTGTTGCTCTATCATATGCCTGCTAATGCTTGTATTAATATCTAGAGTGAACGTTATATATAGTATGAAAATATGTAAAACTTATATCCTTTGATAAAAAAAAAATGCCCTTGACCATCAAATAAGTGTCAACGTGAAACAATATCAGAGAAACATTATAGAAGTCATTTTGAGTACTAAATTTAATGTGTCGGTAGTAAGTAGTCTACCTTGCTATTAATGCTTGAAATTATCAGATGGGATGACTAGAAACTTTTGTTCTGTTTGTTTGATCTTGAGACCTTTACTGGAGTCCAGCAGAAAAGCAACTGCCAAAACGGCGGATCTCACCCTTATTTATAGGTTTTGTGAACACACTCGGGAAATTCATGACAATGTTTTCACGAAAATGACTATATATGGAAGAATTCGGAAAGATTAACTTGAGCGCCTCCTAGTGGAAAGCGCCCAATATATACAGTAGTAAACATGGCGCCCGATTTCAAACGACAAAGATAACAATTATTTCACAATAAATAATACAAAGATTCACATTGATGATGAACAGTTTCATCATGATGGCGACACTTATGAACTTACATGAGTATTGCCTTAATTCTGGAGAACAAAATGGATACAATTACCTATTTCTCTCTAAAAATAGACGGTAAATAATAACAATTTACAATCATATCATGTACACTCAGGCCTTCAAAAATCTTTACCCATATGATTAATATTTCAACGAATAATTTTTATATGATTTACATATTCTATCAGATTACTTTTGTTTTGTACAATGATCATATATCAAAAACTGTTACCACAGTTACTATTATTTGCATTGGAAACAGGCAAAACTTTACAACATGAAGGGAATGTAAACAATAAAAGAAGATTATAAATTCCCTCAAACATTAATGAAATTTGCAATTGCACTTTATAAAAATATAAGTTGACAGGTAGTCAGGATTGTTTCATTATTTCATAATGAGCGGGAGAGGGAAGGCGTGAGTGGGAAGGGGAGCGTCAGATATCTGACCTCGCCTAGGGCGATGCTGGTAGGCATGGTGTCATGATAATGTGACTGTGTGGGGCATGAGGCTGCATATCTGCGGCATGATGCCCCATTGCTAGATATCGCTAAAAACTACCATAATATAGATATATATTTTAGTGATAAGACTGAAATTTAAAACAAAATACGTGCACGATCCCAAACACACTCGTATACACATTCACAAATATAATGTTCCTTTCATACAGAATTAGTCATTTTAACTATAATTTTTGCAGCTATTTCACCATAATACAAAATTAGAAATGGCTGAGTGTACATTTCATTTTTAATAATTGTTAACTAAGAGCGTATGGATCTTTTAAAAAATTGTAATTCGGATCCATGTCAAAACAGACCATCATTTAGTAGCTGGTGTAGTCCACAATGCATGAGTACAAAAGCTATTGTGTAAATTTAGTAACTGGATTGCATATTATTTTATTCTGTACTGATATCTTCAACTGTCAACTATCTGCATTAAAGAGTGGTAATTGCTAAGATATTTTTCGATTTATCAACGTACGGATTTATACCTTATTATACCATTTGCCTTCATAACTGCGAAACATAACAAACTTAGATTAGTGCGTACACATTTCAGGTATGTGGCCTTTTAGATTGTTTCAAGCAGTATCACTATACTTACATGACATTTGATCATTGTAAGATGCTGATAATAGTCAACCTGTTTTAGCTTAGTAAAAAGAAACATTTCATTTAAAAACAACCGGTACACTTTTCATTGAAATGTTATAATGTTGCTTCATATTCAAATGCGTATTTTTAAACTGATAATTATCTACATTGTATTGACTAAAGTAAAACTGGAAAAAATATTAGTACGGTCGCGTATCGATTGCTACATTGCCTTGAGCATTCACAGATTTCATGTTCGTGTCCCTAAAGACGGTGCCATATTGAAGGATTACGCCACCATTTTAAATATTGTCCTAACACAATATCGTTCATGCTTTTTATAATATTTTAATTCTTCAATTTTTGTTAACAGTATACCCTGTGTATTCAAACTGTATAGAACACAGCATATATTCAGGTAATATTAGAACTTTAATGATGGGCTTAGGTAACGTCCATTAAATACTAGCATGCATGGCTTTTCTGTCGTTTTCATATTATATTACACTTGCGTGATCCATTTTGTAAGCTTTGGGTCTCCATTCAACACTGAGGTTTACTATCTCGACTGATGTTTACATTATAAACTCAACGTAGTCTCAGTGCATTGCAACGTGGCGGTAGTAAAGAAATCGTAGTTGGATGTGCATGGATGATAGAGATGGGTACCACGAACAAGACTGTATTGCGGTATACAGCTGTATTTCTGAACATAGCGCGAGAAGTACCACGATATACCGCAATTATATTAGGCAATAGGAATTAAATGTTGTGTGGCTGGCCTCAAAATCTTTGCAGACACATTTTGTCTCTCAGTAGCTGGAAATATATTTCTACTGCGTCAAAGCAAATTAATGTTATATTCATTATATTATTTTTTTCCAAACTTATATTGAGATAAAAGAAAATAGAATAACTCGCCTCAACCGAAAATCGTAGACCCATACCCCATCCGAAAATTAAATTGTCATTACCTTATTGTAGAATAATCTGGTTGCATAAGTGGTAATCTAAAAACTGGAAATAAAGTGGGATGATGAAGCTTATAATCTGGTGACACCTTGTGTTCATGTTGAAAAGCTTGCTGCTATATGGGAAACAACTCGCTAACCATTCTACTGATATACTAGGTCAAAATTTAAAAAAAAATAAAGTCGAATATCGATGTGTTTTCCTAAATTTCATTTAGAAAGTAAATACCACGATGGTCTAATTATAAACAAATTCTTGCCTTTTTAATGATGAAAAAACATTTAGGCAAATAAAGCCATGAATACCATTTAACCGTAATGTCTTTCACATGATGCAGTAGTTAAATTGATATATTTGCATTGGAATAGTTATATTCCTGATTGAGGGGTTGGTCACTTGATGTATGTATGTATGTATATATGTATGTATGTATGTATGTATGTATGTATGTATGTATGTATGTATGTGTGTGTGTGTGTGTGTGTGTGTGTGTGTGTGTGTGTTCATTGATGATAATCCTTTAATTTTAAATGTTCTTTCCTTATAGTTATTCCACAACACACAGCATACACAAAAATATACGTTGTGCATAAAATCCCCACAAAATACATACAATAAGTCGTACATTCTTTTAAAAGCATATTTGTTCTAACCCGTTCATTGTTTTGATATAGATTTGATAACTAGCTAATTGACAACCACAATACACAAATTGTGGTAACTTGTACACTTCCTAGCAAACAAGAAAAAAGGCTTTTCATAAGAATTGTTTTAGACATGCTTATGTCATTTTCATCTATATTTTGTATATTAATCAATAATAATGCTCTAATGGGAAAGGTAATCCCAATTAAATTTTAAGCTATTGTACCAAATTCAAAGATATGGTTAATTACATGGTCAAGATAATTACTCATCAAACGACCACGAAATATTTGATATATAAAGGTGCGCAGAGACAAAGAGATCAACTGAATTAACCCCATTTATCTTTTTGTGATGGCGCAGCGGCAAACATAAATGAAGATAGTATGATGGTTGTGATGGTTGTTATACCCAAATTTTATTAGAGTCAGTATTTCTCTGATTGCTTCCGTATCTGTTGTATTTGCTACATTTGTGTCCACTTGATGAACACTAGGAGCGTGAGGCTAAATAGCTCCACAAAAATTTCCTATGATGATAAAGAACTATTTTATTAACACGGAACTTATTTAAAACCTATGTGTATTCATAAGAATTCAGTTTTTATAAAAAGTACAGATCTTGCAAATTGCATTGACTAACTAGACATAAACAATTTAAAAAGTAGATTTAATTCATTCATACAATAAAACGTGTTATTACAATTTATGTTACATATCTTTTTAAGTTATTGATTTATTGTATTAGTGTTATTCGCCCTACGAGCCAAATTATTGGATTTCCTTAATCTACCCCAATCAACAGATAAATCTATGATAGAATGTGTTATCGGATACGGTTAAGAAATTTCGTCGAACTTCAATCAAAGTACTTGACAATCTCAAAAGAGCATAGGTGTGTGTGTGTGTGTGTGTGAGAGAGAGAGAGAGAGAGAGAGAGAGAGAGAGAGAGAGAGAGAGAGAGAGAGAGAGAGAAGAGAGAGAGAGAGAGAGAGAGAGAGAGAGAGAGAGAGAGAGAGAGAGAGAGAGATTTGGATTTTCAACGTAGCTTTAACAATTTACGATGTCTGCAGTGAGGCAGTTTAAAGTGATGCCTCTCACTAGGACATCATGCATCAGACATGTGGCATCATGTCCCACCCACTCTAAGTATCCGGACGCCTTACTGACCAGTCCTAACAATAACATGTCTTTGCTGAGCTCCAAGCCAGGCAGATGCTAGTACCATATATCGTATGCCTTTTGTATGACTCGAACAGGTTTGAAATCCACAATGATCCTCATCCGATGCGGGTGCTCTAACAACTTATTATCGGACCAAGGCATCAACTCATAACATTGATCATTATCAACGGTTTATATTGATTCTTACAACTGAAATGAATATTCACAAAATGTTAAGTTTTGATATCAGGTTTGGATTCCAAAGGATAAGGTAACTAATATCTGAGCAGTGTTACATTGTTACAGGTGACACCTGATATATATATATATATATATATATATATATATATATATATATATATATATGACATTTACATCCAAGGGTATTGTAGCAAGTTAGTTATGGTAAATTACTGTTTGAATAGTACGAGCCACTGAGCTTATTTATATGTCACACTTTCCTGTTAATTAAATTCATTATAATGTGTTACTAAAAAAACTGGTATAGGCTTCTGTTGAATACATAATCTTTTAAAAGACATTCTTCTTGGGAAAATTAAATATTGTCACGCTTAGTTTGATGTCTAACATACAGGTAAACTTTCAATCCCTCAAATCAAGGTAATGGAGCTCATTGTAATACTATATTACTATATTACTATATTACTATATTACTATATATACTATACTATATAATATTACTCATGTAATATTATATTTCAGGCAACCTGGCAAATATTATGTGAATGCGGTGACTCCAAGCAAAGAAGTAAAATCCCAAGTATTTTTATACTTGATCTTATTATTATTATTATTATTATGGGAATTATTACTATTATTAGTATTACTATTGTTATAATTATGGCAATTATTATTATTATTAATATTATTATTATTATTATTATTATTATTATTATTATTATTTCGTTAGCGTTTTTTTAATTGCACAATGAAAAAAGAAGGGTCAAACTGGGGATACTTACGAGCAGATTGTCAAGTGGATGTCGTTAATCAGTAACTAGCGGTGTTATACATTAACACATCAACCCCTGGCGTAGCGTTTACGGGGCAGGAGCTAAAATAATACTTCCAAGCTCTGTAGCGTCATGGGCATGTTTGATACACGAAAGTGTGTGGTATTATAGCAAGGTAGACAGATTTAGCTCTAGGATTATACCAATCAATCAGGACGTTTTATTTGCACTACAAAAACAGAAAAAACTATTTAACTTTTCCACTTCTTGCGCGGGCAAAATAACACAAACAAAACAATGTTTCTAACACAACTAGGTATTAGGCTATTGGGAGATCGCTTATAACACGATGTATTAAGATCCATTCAGAATTAGCCACCAAAATATGTTTCCTACTTGCATTTCATGTGAAAACAAAAACCTCCAGGAGTTAATGTGTTAAGCACATACTACTTAAGACTGTGAGAGGTATATAATTACATACCTTATTAACTTTATGACAAATTTGTTCTTTTAAACTGTGATGAAATATAGACCAGGAATGTACTTTGGGTGTGATTGTTTATTACACTCCACTGATAGTAAAATTGAAGATTGTATTTAAAAGAAAGGGTAATAATAGGCCTGAGGTATCCAAATGTTCAACAAGCATATATTTTGTCTGTGGGTCTAGGTGTATACTACTAGTGGTAAAGGAAATATAAATGTTATGGCAAAATAAATCTTGATAGTAATAACAGTGATAATAATAATACATAATATTAGTAATAATACACTGCTGATTATTACGATATTGTAGTACAAGATGAAGTACAAAATTCCAACCATGCATGACATGTACATATATTTCATACTTTAGCATGCAAGAACATCTAATAAATTGTACTCACGCGTTTGCTCTCTAACACTATAATGAATGACGGATTGTATTTAACATGTAAATTGGAGTACCTGTGGAAATTTCAGCAGTAAATAAAAAGTCGAGAAGCGTAGATGCTGTAAAGCGATTATAATTTTGAATAAGTAAGGAGGTCAACATGGATGGCATCATTGAACATCCAGTATTTCACACAATTTGCTCGGATGAATAAGTCCTGTAAGGAACATACTGTGTATACAATCAGCAATATAAAAATTGCAAGGAAATCCTGTCAGAGTACATGAGCACTTATAGGTAAAATATTCTTACAGTAGTTATGGCGCCACTGTCAGGCTCAATTTTAGGTCAAGTGATTGATTTATATGTATGTGAAAATAATGCTTAAAATTCCTTTTCATTAAATCCTTTATTTATTAATAAAATTTATCAGTACTATTATTTTACTCGCGTGTTGAATTTTTTACCCAAACCATTCAGTTTTATAATAATAGATCGTGCCAAAATCATTTTTCCAATGTCTTGGAAATTCTCTTGCATTTTTTAAAATCCTCTATGATTTCTTTTCTTGAACAAATTCTATACTATGACATTAAAACAAGCTGCTGTCTGTTGATGTTCACATTTGATTCATTTAGATTCTAACACTGGTTGTAGTAAAATCTAATTTTATGCTAAAGGCATTGACTCTGAAAACATGAAATAAGTAACAGAAAAACAGGATACATGAAATAAAATAATTTTATTCAAGTTTAATCATTTGCTGTATATTCTATTTTCAGTCATAGATACATGGTAGCATAGAGGTTGCAATAACTGCATATCAACTGACTATGGCTTCTTGACCACTTCCTCCAACACTGCCATCAGTTCTTCAACATAGTCTGGAAAAGGAATTGTTACCCTAATAATTCAAGAAACCGAAAGATGTCATCCACTGCCAATATTCATACTGAAAATAACTGAAGAGCATTATTTGATTGAATTGGAAACAAGATTTAATTAGTATTCAATTTAACATACACATAAACCTTTACCAAAAATAATTTTTTTGTTGATTGAATTGGAAACAAGATAGACTGGAATGAATGAATGAATGAATGAATGAATGAATGAATGAATGATAATAATAATAATAATAATAATAATAATAATAATAATAATAATAACAATGAGAACAATAATATTAACAACAACAATTTTTGTTGCGATATTACAATTTCAAATATGTGTTATTAAAGAAATCTGTGTTAGATTTGTTTTGATTGCATTTTTTTAAGTTCGTGTTCCTTTGTTTAGTTAGTTTCTCCCTTTTGTGTGTATACGTACAGAGCCAGGGAGGAGGGGGCTGACTGTATTCCTAGTGATATGTTGACTCCAACTTTAATATAACTTCAATGATATAACAGTAAGCTTACTATATGCGCGTGTATACAAGGTTTGTCAAATGGTATCATTCAGTGTAGTAAAAATTGCAATATCTACATACCCTAAGATACATGTCACACATCACAATACTGTGTGGCTCTCATATTCTCTCTGATGCATTTCTGTTCTGGACATGCCTGACTGTAAAAATAGTGTCCACATTTACACTGTGGTTCTGCAGTGAATTATGGCTCTAAAAGGTTTCTTTTTCTCCAAGTCATAACTACTCTTCACTTCATAGATCTGAGGGTAAGAGAAAATAAACGTGTGGAGCGAAATTGACAATAAAATTCTATTTCTTAAAATTTTGTCATAATCTGTACATACCAACATTTTAAAAATGGACTTATACATCAGCAACATTGAACAGGTATTCTCATTTTCCTGCAATGTGTCATGTATGAATGCTGACAAGTACATTGAATTTTGCATTGCTTATTTTCTTTACTTGTTGGACATTTACTTCACGCCTGTGTAGTAGGTGCAATTTTAGAGGTGTATTCTTATCATGGTACTTTATACACATGTCAAGGTTTATCATGAATATATGTATCATATAAAGTGTATCATTGCAAAATAATATCAAGTTGACAAATGCTTGGTCTACCGAGTCAAACGCTTACATAATCTTACGGACCTTAGTTAATACATTATTATATGTTTCGTTTACTTGTTGTTTTTTTTTTTCTTAAGTATTCTATAAGTCTGACATTGAACAGTACTACTAGACAACAACTGCTCCTTTGGCCTGGTGGCTAGGACGTCCGCTGCGGAAGCGGGAGGTCGTGGGTTCGATCCCCGGCCGAGTCGTACCAAAGACATAACAAAAATGGTACCAACAGCTGCCTCGCTTGGCACTCAACATTAAGAGGTTAGTGTTACGACTGGCCGGCCTGGTGTCAGGATAATGTGACTGGGTGGGACATCATGCTACATGTCTGCGGTATGATGCCCCAGCGCTAGACATCACTATAAACTGCCTCACTTCAGACATTGTAGCGATATGACTGAAACATTGTTAAAGCTACATTAAAAATCCTAATCAAAAAAACAAAACTACTACATGATGGTGCATCTATTCCTTGTAATAAGAGTATGAACAATATGTTTAATACCTATGCAGTAGGTATGATAGTCACACACGAAGTCTTTTGCATATCTAAATAATATTTGACAATTGCACCATGCTTATTTTCAGAACTAAGGGTTAATCATAAAGTTTGACATATTACCAATACATTGTAATTTTCTGCAATAATGTAAACAGGGAATGAATGGAATTACACTGTGACCTCAAAATCGACCACAGGATATGTCACACCATATACTGTCTTCAGTTATCTAAAGTCTATCATCTTCCGGGAGTTTGTTCTCAAAATTCTTATTTAGTACCTAACAAAAGATTATATATATATATATATATATATATATATATATATATATATATATATATATATATATATGTGTGTGTGTCTGTGTGTGTGTGTGTGTGTGTGTGTTTAAAAATCCTTTTAACTATGGTTGTGTACCAATTGTGAATAATAATACTATACCCTCCACATTGAATGAACATTAGTATTCACGCTCACAATAAATGGGTTGTGGATTTGACTCTGACCTAGACCGTTATCCAGTGACACAGTGTATATTTTGGCAAACAAGCTAATTTACTGTCAGTGTCACCGACAAGCAAGGTTAATTAGTATTTATAATTAAACACAATAAAGTATTCACAACATTTTTGCTTTTGCAGAAAACCTGTTGTGTCAATGTTATTATTATTATTATGTTATTACTATTGGTGTTATTAGTATTAGTATTATCATTATTATTGTTATTGTTGTAGTTGAACAGGCATAATAAAGGCATGAGCATGCAAATTATTTTTTTTCGGGTGGCGGAGGAATGTTAATGGGGTGAGCAAAACTAACATTCAATGGTCAGACACACGCTCGTCATGATAAAGCAGGATTTATTTTGTGAGGTGGGTTTGGAGCTATTGCGGTTTGCAAACACTCTCCCACAATAAACTCCCTCTCCCACTGATCGTTTTTTTTTTTTGCTTGGTACATCTGTGGCGAGGGGTAGGGGCTGACAACCAATAATATGACAAGATAAAGACGTATAAATATTTTACCCTCTCTAACTCTCGCATCTGTACAAGCTTCTCTCGGTCTACATGCTGTTAGCCCTACCGCAATCCTTGGTTTTTATTGATCTAGTGCTTGTTACGTCATTTAGCCACAGGTGCTCCACGCGAGCCTGATGCTGATATAATGTGCAGTCATACGTATGTATTCACTAATTAATATAAGCGTTTGCCACCTTTGGTCCGACTCAGAATATATCCCAACGGTGTGACATAATAGCAAGGTCTTTCTTAAACGAACGAATAGGCCAGTTTCCCATTACTCGAAAATAATGATCTCTCGTTATGGAGCAAAATCTCTAAATTCCAGAACAAGGTTATCATTGTTGCTTTAGTAATGTTATATTATGCACTCTTTTGTAAATTGATGAACACATATACCAAACGCATGCGTAAGATAATTTGATTTTTATTTCCAATAATTCACATCCCGATTAACACTTCCAATTTTGTGAAGCCAATAAAGCACTCCAAAACACAGTTTTGTGAAAAGTAATTTTTATTCAACATTTATTTTGAAGAATTTAAATCTGACCATAACACTTACGTAAACGTCATAAAATGAGGATATACACTGCAGGCGTTAATCATTCAATTGAGACACATTACGATACTGAGCGAAAGAGATCAATATTTAATTATATTATTTCTCATCTTTGACATAACCATATAACTAATAATTATTTATGATAGTTTGCTTGACTTATTAATCATTTTTTTGAGAAGAATATATACTGTAAAGACATTTTGTGGATCTCTTCGTCACTTTTTAATAAAGGAAATACTACCTACCCAATATAAAATTACTCGATATTAAAAACAAATCATTTTAAGGACGTTCTTTGTGCAATATCGGAAACATCATGTCAACTAGGAAGGCAGGATATACATTCTTTTTTTAAAGCATTATTCCTGCCATGCATTATTATTTTTATCTAAACTTTCATGGAAACAATAGTTAATGTAATTGTTAATGCATATAGTCATTACGATCAATCATGGTATATATTAATTGGTGTAGTTAATACAACAATTGCCGTGATAAAATAAGCATTAACTATTTATATTTCATCATTTCCTTTAATTAAGCGTTTAGTTAAATCATGAACTTAAAACTTATTATTTATTTACAGAAAACTGCGCTGGCCTAGTGGTTAGATCGTCCGACTCGGATGCTGGGGTCGTGGATTCGAATCACTGCTGAGTCATACCAAAGGCATAAAATGGTATTAACAGTTGTTTCGTTAGGCGTTAAGCATTAAGAAGTAAATGTTAGGACTGTTGAACCTGAAGTCAGGATAATGTGACTGGGTGGGACATGATCACACATGATCACACATGTCTGCGGCATGGTGCCCCAGTGCTAAACCTTCGTTTGATTAAAATCGAGATCAGACTACTTGTCAGTAAAAGTTGCGATAGACACCTAAATATTATCATGTTTTGATATTCAATTCACCATCCACTTCAACCTATTACACAGCTGAAGTGAACAAGTGTAACGTATGGTTAAAAGAAATAATGCCCCATAACACGCAGTGCGACACTTTATTACATGGTTATTAGGCTTAAAGTCATGAGTGGTCCGGAAAGGTGGTACTAAAGGTGACAGGAGTACGGTCCTATTATCGGTGCCTGTCTGACCTCTCTCACGTCGGAGATCTGCATTTTAATCCGTTTGCCAAATGCATTTGTCAGCAATATGGGTTGTGTATCGCTGCCTTAACCATTTTGCTGACAAACAGCGTTTAGTTAATTTGCTCCTGGGTCTATATCTTTAGACGTGTCCTGAGCGGCCAAGCTAACTTAGGTGCACCTATGGACAACTCACATCTGATCGAGTTGGTTCGAGTCTTGGCTGGGCCAGTGCGGGTGTATGAGAAAGCTTAACAGTAGATTCCGTGGATCGATAGTTCTTTCCAGGGATTTCTCAAGATTTTCCCTCGCCTAAATTTACTGGTCTCATTTTATCACGTGCTGAAAAGTGGAGTTAAACCGACGGAACAAAACAAAACAGCATCGTCAGAGTGAAATAGTACGGAATTGTTATGTTATACAACACACATACACAGCAGCAGCAACAACAACAGCAACCTAAGTACACAGTTCAACATACTGTCGTGTCAACATTTCTACAACAGCAAATGTGCACTTGTCAAAAGACATGAAAATTCGATCACATACCTGGGTCCAATTTGGTAGTGCCTTTATAGATTATTCAAATCCGAAAAATAATCAGGTCAAACTTATCCCTTTCTACATTTCGAATCAAAGCTGATAGTAGTTCATATTGGCCGTATTCAATATCAACACAGCTGATTTATTCCTTTATGGTATTTAAGTTTACAAATAACATACAACGTGTTTCACAGACCGTTTATAAATTTTATGAAATCTGGATCTGACGTACAATGACGTATTTATATCATGTTACAGAACATGAAATTTATGTAATTTTGATATTTACAAAAGCAACTCAAACTCATTAACAAATGAGGAGTTTATATGAGCTTTTTTCCTGACGTAATAAACCATTGTCTGGTGGTTCCTATTAAGGATCGCTTCATTTGGTGCGGTTTACAACTCTTTTCCGTCCGGCACACCACACACTTAAACAAATGAAATTTTGTACCATAAACAAAATCTATAAAACTGTATTGAGTTACTAATATAGAAACTTTTACCAGTATCACAAGCACATTAGGTAAGAACACGATATAGTCAAACTGCAAAATAAGCCATAAACGTATTGAATTGTTGGAAGGCTGAATATTGGGTTTCACCTCATTAAAAATAAAAGTAACCTAAACCTAACTCTACGTGTCATACACATCTAACCCAAACCTTAACCGTCTTGCACATCTCACCCTGCATGTCCTCAACGCAGTTTCAACTATCGCATACGTGCAACAAACTTACATAGAACTTAAATGAAATCGTGAGAGAACTTTAAAAAAGTGTAACGAATAAATATGACAAGTGCATTTGGTTCATGACAAAGAATCTTGTTTCGATGATTCAGCAGTATATCTGTGAACCATTCAATGGATGTTTGATAACATACTAATGCACAGGGACAATGACTCTGATTGTCTCACACATTCCCACGCCAATAGAAACAAAAAATATCGATTCAAGAGAAGTAAACTGCGTTATACTAATAATTTTCACATTTAAATACATGCACATTAAATAGTTTGAAAATTCATTGGCTGCGTAAATATCTGGTTTCGAGAAAAGTTGAGGTGATTGATTACTACAAAGGTGATGATAATAATCATTTTTGATATGATGTTGAACAACCGTGATTTTTGACAGAATGCTGTATTACCATGAGTTTTGAAAGGACGTTGTATGACCATGATTTTTAATAGAACATTTTATTATCATGAGGTTTGATAGGACGTTGTATTAACATCAATAATCTAGCAATCATAGTTATCACAATCTACGTCATCGTCTTTTTCATTATCATTGTCGTCATCGTCACTGTCAACATCACCATCATCATGTTATCAAGTATAAACTGAACTGTACGGTCACAAAAATGATTAGATCTGTATGAACTTGATTCAGAACTAAAACTGATACAAATATGTTGTTGTGGTGCTGACCGTATTGAGCGATTATGGATATACCAGCTCATATTGCCATCCTACTTGATGCTCATAATATCATGTTTAGGTGTTAGTAAGTATCAGTTACTCAGGACTGATGTTTGCACGTCAAACACTCTTGGTCGATGCTAATTTACAACGGTTTGAAATGTTTGTAACAATTTAGTACAAATATACTCGAATTGAATATGAGATTTCGATATGAATGTGTTCCTTTTATAACTAGCTGTTTCTTTCTGACTCAAAAGAAATTTACAGATCCGATAGTTTTGTCAAGCAAATGTATTTCTTTTGAACAGGAAAATTCACCGATCGTGATAACAACGTCTCTACGTTTAGAGTACATTAACGATGTTATTGAATACTTGCAGATAACCTTGTATAAAATAGTCATTAACGATTTTAACACACAGTAAAATAGAAGAATTAGGAGCAACACTTGTGTCATGCGTATCCATGTGTTCATAAAATACAGATACAATTTAACGTGTTCACGTCTGTATCGATATCCTTATCTGATAACGTTAATGATACCTAGCATTTGAGTGTTATAATTAAATATCTATTTTTTAGTTATTATACTTTAAGTTTCTCATTAATAATGTCAGCCATTTCGTACAAATCATTTCAATCACTGCCATCTAACCTGAGTCCATGTGGATTAGAGACAGGGATTCAGCCCTATTGTTCTTATCAGTTTTTTTTTTGTTTTTTCGGGGTTCTACTTCCATCATTTATAATGGCCGCCATAGCGTATCGTTTGTTGAAAATGGCGTTAACCTTGCAACAATAACAATCTTCTAATTATATTTAATCCATCTGACAAAATAGCTAATGTGTGTATTAATATATAGAGTGAACGATATAAATAGTATTAAAATATGTAAAACTTATATCCTTTGATAAAAAAATGCCCTTGACCATCAAATAAATGTACAGTAAACAAAAACGTGTTTATCATACACGCGAATTATGTCATACAAGTTAGGAATCAACCACCTTCGTATCCTATGAAAAGCATTACCCTCTCCTATGTAAGCTTACACAGCATGGACAAGGTATATCTAATACAAAAGAATTCACTTTGAATCTAAATTATTATTTGCTCAAATCCGTCCTTTACAAGGTGACCGCTGTGCTTCAGTTGTTGAGCATCTGACTCGAAATCCTGTGG
Organism: Unio pictorum; assembly: GCA_030141615.1. Lineage (NCBI taxonomy): Eukaryota > Metazoa > Mollusca > Bivalvia > Unionida > Unionidae > Unio > Unio pictorum. The sequence goes on from JARLTB010000280.1 coordinate 3,926,520, forward strand.
TCGCGGAATTAGCGGCTGTCTCTCCCAACCCGGTTTCTTTGGCTAAATTATTCAATGGGCCAGGAAAAACGACGGACTATCCAAAGCATAACTAGATTTGAAGATGGGAATGAAAACTACTGAGTCACGTTATTGTCTATTTACATTGCTTTATGAAGAAGTATTTGCGTAAAGGCAAAAGTTTCTATGCAGTGTTATTGAATTTTAAAATAAGGCATGTCGCACTATTTACGGATTAATTGTTTTAGTGCTGAAAGTTTATAGACAAAGTGTAAATGGGAGAATGTTAAATGTTTTTCGTTCTATGTGTAGTTTACTTTAATCATATGTTTCAAACTGTAGTGTCTTTATTGAGTATGGAGTAAGTTTGATACAAAATTAAGCGTTATTACTGATACTATTTTCGTTATTTATCAAAGATCTTTAAACATAATTTCATTACGGGATATATCTGTATAGAGTTGTACGAGGTGTCTTTAATTATTACTTGCAACGATTTATTTTTTATTTTCAAGAGATATTCAGGGTTGAGGACAATAAATGGAATATATTACCCTTTATATAACTGAAGTTATGGGTGATAGAAAAGAGAAAAAGTAAAACGCATTGTCGAACATATCTGAGAGTAATATTGAGGTGATACATTTTAATTACCTGGGCTTTTTTTTCTTGAAGGATGGAATTTTTTTATAAAGTTCAACAACCGTTATCTGATAAAGCTTTACAGGCAATGACTGTTACTTATATTGTATCGAATGTTTGAAACTTTTTATAGTATGATGTTCCGGTGTTAAATTACGCATTAGAGGTATGTTTTTTTCCCCAAATGTGCCCCATTACTAGTGGACACCTAAGGTTTTTATACAATTTGTTCAATGTCAAAATATGTATTTCTGAGGTTGGGGCATACGGTAAACGTAGAAGAATCTCAGTTAAATACTCAAGATTGGTTAAATTAGTTAAACATAGGCTTAGACTTCAAAGTTGAGCAAGTATTTTATGCTGAGCTCTGCATATGGGTAGTTATGTGCTGAAAATGAGTCAAACAACGTTTCAGCTAACATTTGAAAGCATCGGTTTTGGTGAAGTATTGATAAATTTCTCCTAATGTATACCAGTTTGTTATATAAAAGTAGATACATATGCTTTCATGTCAAATTAGAATAATACCACAAACAATTTTATCAAAAACTAGACCTTGCATAACTATAAACAGTTATTATCTTGATGACAAAACCCCGAATGTCTGTCCATAATCTGAGAATTGAAACTTCGTGGTATGGAAGAAACAGAATCTATGAATATACACACTATAGCATGATAAGTGCCAACCTTGATTTTGAAGATGAATATCATTTTATTTTAGTATGTCTCATGCATACTAGCTTGAGACTAAATATATTGGAAAGTACTTCTGGAATAAAACCATGCATGCACGGGTATATTGAATTTCTAGAAAAAAAGATAATATGTTATGTTATATATATATATATATATATATATATATATATATATATATATATATATATATATATATATATATATATATATAAGGTATCTTCTATAGTATAAAAAATACTTATGATAATAACCTATATAACTTTTGAACTATATTCATTTAACAGGCGTGTCTAATTACATACCTCATAGACCCAGCATTGCCTCAGGTAGATCTGGGTCAATGTAGTTTATGATGACAAATCAGTAGAAAGAACAACACTTACTCTCATCTGCCTGCTCATTGTATGATGACATATCAGGCTGTAATGTAATGTAGATTGACTGAACTTAAAAAGCGAATACATACGTACTCATTTTGTTTCTTTACTCTGTGCTTATTTGATATATGTCTGTGAAAATATTAATTTTATTTTAATTATGTTGAATTGGTTAGTACGTAGTAATCATACTGTCAAGTGATACTTTGTGTTGTTGTTATTGTCCATCCCAAACCAACACATGTCACATATTAGTAATGTGTTTCAAAGATAACTCACTTTAATGTGACATGTTAAATACGGTTTAAGAACTAAACTCACCAATCTTAAAACTATATTTCATTCCAGTCCTTCATATGTTCACTCTCATTTACTCTGTTTCATGTTACAGTGTAAGGGTATAGAATGGTTCCAGATTTAAACTGGCGGTGTGTGTGTGTATGATTTGGATTTTTAATGTAGTCATATCGCTACGATATCTGCAGTGAGGCAGTTTACAGTGTCTAGTACAGGGTAATAATGTGAACGCTCTAGCCACTAGGTCACCGGAACCATCGGCTAATGAATGTATTACTTTGCCATTTGTAGTATGAAATAATTTTGTTATTGTCATAAAATGTATTTCTGATATCAGGAAGATAAAATTTTGAATCTTATTTTTCATGTTTTTAAAAATATTTGTTTATATTTGTATAGAAAATATAATTATATTGATAGTTAAAAAAATGAATAATCATGTTTTTAAATATTTTACTACAGCTTCAAAACATCGAGAAATGTTTTCAAGATCGGCTCAGAAACAAGCATTAATGTGATTTTTGTGTTTCCATCTGTGTCGAATATTTCTTTTTTGTGTGTCTTTACATGTTTTACTTTTTGTAAAGAAAACTTATCTTTTCCTTTGAAAAAAATAAACATAAAACTGATGATTCAGTGGAAGTTTTGTAACTTAACTTGTTTCACTTTTATAAAAAGAGTATGAGTACAATATACTTTGGAAACCTGAAGACCACTGCTAGTTCTAGTGGCTGTAAATATTAATTTCCATCTTATCACGAAGATAAATTAGGCAAACTGAGAAAGGAAATGCTCCCGTAAAAGATGAATTTAAATTTATAATTTAAAGTTATCATGTTACTTTATATTTATCAAAATAAAGTTATGGGAAAGAACAACATGATTTGATTAAAATAATTAGACAATTATTACCTTGTTGTATTCAAAGATTCCGAAACGAAAATCTTAGCATGAAATCTAAACGGCTGCGACACACATGTACGTCTTTTTTGTTATTTTCCCAAGAGAATCACTCAAAATTAATCCAAATTCGCTGAAATATTATTTCCATGGATTACAATAACTAGATTGTGACTTGAAGTATATTTACACTCGAAATATAATGACAATTGCTCGATGAAATTCAGCCGACTTGCTTTTTACCCCCCTGTCTCTATAATACGTCTGAGCATGGGACTCGCTTTAAAACGTTTGGCCAACTGAGTTCCTCTCACTGGTTTCAAGGTGTACAATGGGAGTAAGATATTTTGTAGAGGGGAGCAAGAATGTGTGACGACAGTTATCAACCAGTCTTTTCAAGAAATCACAATGATCCAGTATTTAAACGTTCATGCCTAAAGCGATGTGATACGTGATCGAAAGACAAGGGTGTATGGGAACAATAAATACAACCAGTATTATCAAATGCTCCTAAAACACATGATATATATAAACTCAGTTTCATTGGTCGTAGAGCGGCACTATTTGTGAAAGGAATAATAGGTAAGCACTATGTTGCCGTGCTATTAGACTTCATTTTGAGTGAGCCAATTTGAATTGATGAAATTCTACTACTACCATTATAACGATGCTAAATGCTACGCGACAGCTATGTCTCCAATAAAAATACTACTGTTTCAACTACCACCTCTCAATTATATTGTTAAACCCCAAATGCAGTAAAGACATGCCGAGTGTAACTATGGAACTTAAATTGAAACCGTTCCATACAACGCACCACATCAACGGTTATATCCATATTTTAAGGACCGCGCAAGTGATTAGAGCGTCAGCCTCGGATGCGGGAGGTTACGAGTTCGAACCCTGGCCGAATCATACCAAATACGCTTTTTTTAAATTAAAAAAATGGTACCAGCAGCTGTCTCGCTTGGCGCTCAGCAATAACATGTTTGTGTTAGGATTGGTCTGCCTGATGTCAGGATAATGTGAATGGGTAGGACATGATGCCATGTGTCTGCGGCATGATGCCTAAGAGCAAGACATCACTACAAGCTTCTACACTGATATGCGATGTGACTAAAAATTTGTAGAGCTATGTTACAATTCCATAACACACACACACACACACACACACACACACACACACACACACAGAAACGGTATTTTAAAAATCAAGATTTTACCAATATTGAGAAGAAAAAAATCTATTTTTATATTTAATATCGTTTATCCAATTTTCAAATAACTTTTGAGGCAAGAATTGGTAATTATTATTATTAATTAAAATTCTGTATTATCATTATAATCATGTTAAATATGTGATATAATTAATACAATCGTTCATTGTTTGATTTCGAAATGAAGCATTCACGTAGCATAGATCAGAATACAGGTGATATTAACATTTGTTAATGGGGTTAAACGCTATTATCAGCACAAGATATGATATACGTGGTGGCTAGACTAACTGGTGAAGAAAGAACCCGGGAAAACGTCGGAAAGAACCAGCGACCACTGGAAGCTAATGGCAAGTATACTAATGTAGCCTGAGTCTCGAAACGCACTCACAGGAAAGATTGCAATGATCCGAACGGCAAGTGCTTTAGACTACTCAGTCGCTCTGTGTCCCTGGTATCGATTAGAGTAGAGACTCCAAATTCAATATTGTTGTTTGGTTTAACAACAATTGATGTTTCCCATTGATTAGATTATTCTAGATGGCAATAAATACACAGTCTATTATAATCACAAGTACATTGTTTGGAAAGTGGGCATTGACATACAATTGGAAACATGTTAAGGCTGAGAAATTTACTACAATATTTGTGTACACTCTTTGATAATGTGTCAAAATGTTTTAAAAGTGGGTGATGGGGAACATTTTCATGGAATAGTGATCCAGTTAAAACTCCCAGCATCAAATTATGTACTTCGCGCATGGTCCCAGCATGTCATGTGTCATCGTAAATACCTGTATTATAATTCGTAAACTGTTGAGACTTTGATCAGCTTGAGTTGCGCGACGAAATTGATCTAGCGTTGGGCAATCACTTTATTATCAGGAAGACGAAGGTAAAATTGCAGGGTGTGGGAAAGAAAAGACGAGAGAAATCAAGAACCTTGAAAAATTCTTCAAGGTCAAACGTGTCGAACACGAAGACGGAAGTTGCATACAATGCGACTACAAAGAAGGAGCACGGATTCTGGATATGACAAGAATACCCAGGGAAGATTTCCCAAGTACAACAGATGTTACGGTAGCTATAAAATTTAAGGATCCAGACTATATCAAGAAGCTCTTTTCCATAACCCCTATGGCATCCAAAGGATATATGATTAGACCTAAAGGGAAAGAACCCATCCTACCATATAGTGAAATGGCAACATCCAAAGGATTCATAACTGTGGAAAAACCAACTCCCATACAACGTAAAATCAAAAAGAGAACAGGAGAGCTGAGTATATCCAATATTCACCATTATATACCACTAGAAGCAGTGGTAAAACACTTCGGAACACATTTGCAGTAAAAGTTATTACATCTAGAATGATGACCATCCCGACAACTCAAATTTACCACGGAATGAGAATTGTCGAAATAAAGAAAAACCTCAAAACCACCATAAGGTCCTATTGTGTTTTGTCCTTGAGAAAACATAGTACAGGATGCATCTACGATATAAACTGTAACATGTGTAATGTGAAAGGGGTCACACCCCCCCCCCCTCAAATGTCCCTAAAAGAACGAGGCGCAAAGAGGGAGATTACAACAACAACAACAACAAGACCAGGTGAGACTAGAGAAACAGCAACATACACAAAAGAAGAACAAACCAACTAAGCACAAATGGACGAGTATTAATCCTAAAATTCGGATAACTAATCAACAACACCAGGCACAACATAAAACAACTCCACAGGAAGTGCAACCAGAAACAGCGAACGAAACATGGACCCATCTGACACAACCTAAATAGATAAGAACAGAGATATATCGAGGTAAAGTCCCACTGAAACAGCAGATAATAACATGCAAACAAGGCACAAAAACAAGACCAAAGGACGCACCATCAGCAAGAGAAATGACAACAACAGAATTGAGTGAGAAAGACAGGACAAGGAGAAAAGATAAAATACGAAGGGGACGGGAAAAGACAAAGGAATAAGACTACAACAAGCGGCAAGAAATTTACATGCATTAATCTTATTGCCAAAGACTTATTTCTGCAAACATTCGCATAAAATTGATCGTTGTGGTCACCTATTTGGTTAGAGCGTCTACCTCGGATGCAGCAGGTTGCGTTTTCGAACCCTGTCGGAGCCATACCAAAAACATAAAAATGGTACTAACAGTGCCCAGGGTAATGTTAATGGATGAGACATGGCGCTACATATCTGAGCCACGAAGCCACAGTGATAGACATAACAACAACGTATACAACACTACAGACATCTTAGCGATATGACTGGAAAATTGTTAAAACTACGTTTAAAAACCCCTACAAAATCACACATACACAATGACAATTTTGTTTAAAATTGTAACTTTTCCCAAATATATGCAACACACAGACAATGTTTGTTACTACGATGAATACACGTAAATTCCTAATTACCTCTTGTCTATGGCTTTAATGACAAAACGAACTGCACTTGAAATATATATGTAAAGATAAACATTTATAGAATATGGGTGGAAACATAACGTAATTGTCGGGCTTTGATGTATTCTATGGTCTTGTATTACAAGCACTGAACCCGAAACTACAGTATGTTAAAGTTTGAAAATGTACACTTTATTGTTGGTTTGTCTCATAAATAATGATTTATCGCCTCGATCTGTTAGACACTTGAGTGATTCTTTACTTTCACACTGAGATGTAGATGAGGTGTGGGATACAAATATGTAACAATAAAGAAATACAAAAACAATGTTTCAGAAAATTATTGTCCGAAATATTAAGCATGCATTTATATGTTTACATTAGCATACATCATTGATCAGATTCCATATGACGAACAGAGCCACGAAGTCACAGTGTTAGGCATAACAACAAAGTATACTAAGTAAGGCTTGTGTTAAATCTATACACCTTTAACGAAAAGTTTATAATATGTTTGTATGGCATACCACACCGTAATATGATACGTCTTGTAATGAAGAATGTTTGCTTGAGACAAATGACACAAATACAGGAGTGTACATTTTCAAATGTAAATGGAACACCTGGATAATAAATAAATCAAGATAAAATAGATTCATGACAGACATTATTATTACCGGAATGCATCACGATTATGTTTACGAGCCTAACAGTATCAAGCTGTGGTCCCTTTTTAACTCTTCATTTAATTGAATTGCAATCTTTACATGTGCAAGTGTAGTGTGGTAATTAATTCTACTTTGATTCAACAAGTGGTGGAAGCTGAACAATTTTCCTTCCCTGCTCCAATCATTGTCGGTGTGGCCAATATTGCTTCTTGTAATGGGCATCTCTTGCACGATTAACTACTTCGCAGAGCAAACAGCAGTATTACAGTTTGATTGCATTTATTTTTAAAGCAGTTTGATTGTAGACCAGTGTTTTCACTGTTACAACTGAGGTATAGGATAAGCGTCAGAAAAGCTGTCACGTTACAGATTTTCGCAGTTATTAAAGAGGTATAGGACAAAACGTCACATGACTAAATGTTACAACAAATGTTGCTAGAGTCATAAAAAAGACTCATGTCACCAAGTCGCGATATGACGTAAATAGATTATGTTAGTATTGGAACTCATTAATATATGTTGCATGCACATGTAAATTGTACTTGTACATTTTAAAATTAGTAGTAAAGACGGCAGAATCCATAATAAGAAAGATAAAAAACAGACAGGATAGCTACATCTGGCTGATATACCTATTGAGATACCCTTACAAGACACAGTAGAGTGCTCTGAGGAAAAATGTGATATTAAAGTAGTGAAATCAAGACTCAGAACAGTTCCAGGGATCACAATATCCAACGTAATCAGGATACTGGAAATCGAAACGATCAAGCTCAGAACTATAAAATGGGCAATCTATCTACACGGATTCATTACCATAGCATGGTTTAAGGGATGCATACACCACAGGAAGTGCAATAGGTGCGGAGAGACGGGGTACACACCGCAAAAATGTCAAAAACCCGCAGAAGAAAATTTAGAACCCACAAACATAGAAAACTAAGATACAGACCACCAAAAAAAAACAACCAGCAACTCAAAAGGAAACACCTACCGGAACAAAAGGAAACAATTATGAATCGGACCAAAAAGAAGGGAAACAAAGCAGGAAAAAGGCACAAGAACCGAACGCAAGTATCTTGATAATGTCAGATAGTCAAGAAGAACAATGCCTGGTGATACAGAGAGAAGTACAACAAACACAACAACAATCTAGAGAGAGAAAAAAAAACGAAAACTCACGGAGATAAAGAAACCACAGCAGCAATAAGAAGAGAAAGGAAAGACAAAACCGAATCTAAATGACAATCAAGAAACACCAGAGAAAACAACAGAAAATGGAAATAAACCAGCAATATGGGGACAATAATGTAGCAGAATCCGATAGAACTGGAACACCATAAGTAAATACGACATACGAACACATATTCAACCAAGACAGAACAATAAGAAGAAAGGATAAAAGAAGGAAAAGAAGAGAAGAAGCTAAAAAACTAGAACATGATGAATGTCTGGAATTAAAAAAATTAAAATATTTAACAAATTCGAAAATAAATTTTTTAAAAATATAAAATGAAATCCCAATCATTTAAGAAACAATACAAATATAAAATAAATTAACTACTTCAATCTATAGCACACACAAACATAGCACTAGGGCAGGAGGGTCTCCCTAAGTGGTCTGCGAAGATCAATGGGAGAGAACACCCTCTAAAAATATTGAGAAAGATAGAGCCATATTAGAGTCGAAATATCGAGGCATCATGTGATATAATTACACAATATCACTTTGCAAAATAGTGGGGTCAATTTGACAAATTGCACAAAACATTTTAGGTCTGTACGATGTGGTATTTTTGTGAAAAGTAGTCAACGTGCATCGCAATTAAGATAAATGTTCAACTAATTAAGCTTAGACATAAACCAAAACGATTGCAATTGCCTTAGAGTCATAACGGAGGTCGTAGCAATACAATATTTGGTAGACATAAAACTAGAGTATAACCAAAGGTCGACACACGCTTATATTTAATAGTACCCGACTAAACAAAGCCAAAAGAGGGTAGGATAATCTGAACAGGATATATGTATAATGAAGAATGCAAAGTACAACTGGTAATACAGCAGCCATACATTGTTATCTAGCCATTGAGCGCAGTCGGCATTAGCCCGCACGCCGACCAAATAAATAGAGAATTAAAAGAGCCATCCAGATAATCGGATTTAAATGTATTCCTGAAATGTACGTGACGCATAGTGAAAATATCATCGGTATAATAGGATATGACACAAATATATATTAAGCGTCGTTTATCTACCACTATAGCATGGGCACTTATTATTTATGTCAAAAATAGCATGGTAGCTGGACAGTAAGTCTAACCTGACATCCCATCTTCTTTGTCAACCGGTACGAGTCTGGTAGAAAACTAAACTGCATTGCACAAGACATTCACAAACTAACTAAAGACATGGTGGAATGTGTAATTAAATGGGTACTTTAATGCCGACATTGAAAAGTGTATGGAAGTGTAGACACTGAATACAGACGGAGAATAAAAAAAAAATGGGCCTCATGTGCAACATAACATTTCTTAACAAAGGTTGCAACACAAGAGTAGACCTATCAACCGGAAATATCACTACGTACAAGGCAAATAGCAGACGCCACCGACCGTTGACAGTACCCTAGCGAGTGATCATTTCCATATAAGTATAGGTTGCAACGTAGGGCTCCTGAATGGCATCTTTGGGAAAGGATGGCTATGGAGTCACGTGTTTACATCCGGGGCTCCAGATAAGGTACAATATAGTCAGTCTCACTACAAAAACTGGACATATCCATTACAACATGCAAACTTATGTATTGAATCTTGTGCAACAGGAGCGTATCGTTTATAAAAATGATACAGACAGTAAGTTGGGTGTGTGTTCAGTTTGTAATATAAAATATATCTCTTAAAAACGGATATATATATATATATATATATATATATATATATATATATATATATATATATATGTGTGTGTGTGTGTGTGTGTGTGTGTGTGTGTGTGTGTGTGTGGAAAAGGAAGATGCGTGCAGTGTATTGTCAACAAAAGTCTGATGTAATTTGCAGCAGACATATTGAAAATGAGAATTAAAGAACTTTGCTAACATTATTCCTATGACAATTGGCAAAGACGTGTTGTTGTCATATGCGAGTTAAACTCTGAGGTTTATTATCCGATATCAGCTTTGTTAGCAGGACTTTAAATGAATCTATTCGAACTCCTTCCTCAAATATTAACTAGTAATAACAGCTTTCAATTCGCAAGACAGCTTGCTAAAGAAAAACAAATCTTAATACAACCCTTTTTAAGTCACTAGACAAACTGGTAAGTTGAAAGTCCTTATCATATATCTGTAACCTTCATAACGGAGTATGCGTGCATTCAATTATGGCTTATTACCGATAGTTAGGCACCGTGCTTTTAATGTTCAAACATTGGATTTAGACCTCGTGAAAATCAGAGTAATATTAGTTATTCCAGATATTTAAGGGTCATAGGAATTCTCCATAAAAAGAAACGAAACGGTTCAAAATAATCATTAAAACAAGCAAGGGAAATTATATAGTCGGTCCTTTACTGATTTGTAGCTTTCACAACATCATTACGATGATGATGGTTATGACGATGATAATAATAGTAAATGTAAGTAAGTTACATAGCAATTATGTCGTGCTGATTAGTCTCTCGACTCCTACCTTCAATAGCTTGGCAACGTCATGGTCAGACTTTAATTTTAGACATGTATCCCTGGGAACTACCCGGTTGTAATGCAATGGCGTTATTATACGAACATTGCCAACAGATAACTAGGAAATGGAAAAGGTTATTCGATAGGGTTCAGAGCATCTGAACTTTACATCGCAAATAAGTTGCATGCCTTTTTCCATACATACAAAGACGGTTCCATAGTAAAACATCCTTATCAAAGCAACAACAGAGGCGATTAAACCAAACAATAGGGAAGATATTACCGAACGACTGCGCAGCGTCATTTACAATATAGAATTTTTCTTGCAACTCTCAGAGCTTAGTTTCATCAAATAGTACACAAAAAATCTTGCAGTAATACTGCACAACTCTTTTAGCGCCCTAAATCCATGGCATGCGGCAATTCACAAAGTTGATAAAATATGATCACACAGAGTGAACCTGCTAAAACAAATAGAGGAATTAAACAAGATGGTAGAAATTCACAAGATTATTCCCATATTAACATTTCGGGTGCCGAAAAAATGCGGATGCAGTGGCAAAACAACCTGCACGCACCAACACGTCATCTACAGTATCTCAGGTATTTACATCATTATGAGGACTTGCTTTGTGCTAGAAATTTCAGGAATCGGATGATACGGAGAAAAAAGAAGGAAGAGAAAAATAAAATGACCCCCATCACATCTAAGGTCATACATACTAATAAAATAAGAAAGAGAGCGACGGTTGCTGCGTAATCGAGTAAGAAACAAAAAATAACAATTGAAAGACAACGGAAAGGAGAAAGACAAGGTGAAGCAGACTAAGGATATCATACTCGACAGATGCAGTAAGAAGTAAATAGCAAAACAGGAACTGAAGGAAACACGACAAAGTTCAACACAGGAAAATACGAAACAAATTTAGGATAACGACGTTGAAGAGCGAACGGAAACGATATAAGAGTCGACACAGAGGATAATAACTGCAGAGACAACCATATACTTGAGCGGAAAAGAAGACGAAGAAATTGAGGAGGCGGAGACACAAGAAAAGAAAACATAAACCGCCACCATAAAGAAGCATTAAAAACTAGCATGACTAAAGAATAACGAAGTTCCCTTTTAGAACGATAACATATAGAACGGAAATTGTTACACCCCTTGGAGCCCTATCCACCCCTCCCACTGTGTGGCAATACCACAATAAGTCCCCCAAGTTATATAAATCTCAACGGCACAACCAAGCAAAACTTTCTAGCACATCAATAGCATGCATATTGTAGAGCAAACCCATACAGAACACACATATACACATGACATCCTCGGGTAGCCTATACACGTTGCACAACACACTGTCAGTTAGAAATCCAGCCTTCAATCTCACCAATGAAATCCTTTGAGAGATTACACCTGGGTCACCCCGAATAAATCACACAATTGCTAAGCTGCTACGTGAACTAATCCAAATGTAACATCGCAAGCATCAATTGGATAATTATCAAACAAGTACACCTGTTAAAAATGCCTGTTAAATGAAAACAAACTGTTTTCAGTGTCAAAGATAAAATATACAAATTTAAGATAAAAACTAAACGCTAATTTTGATGGCACAAATTTAAATTTTTGAAGAGTGTTAGAACAAGAAAACAAAACATTATTTTCACAACAGCTGGTGCAAACAACTACACGTAGTCGCTGAGGCCAAATGTTTGATAACCGAATTAAGTAGGTTCTGGGCTCGAAACCCTGACCAGTAATTGACAAAAAACCTTACGTTTCTCATAACACAATCCTTAATGTGTTGACAAGCTATCAAATAATTAACTAGCTATCACCATCTTGGTTTTTTGGCATTTAATATCAAAGCACATTTGGATCACACTGAACTCCGTGCATTATACTTTGATATCATCTGACTGTATTGATTACCGCTAAGATGTATACCTCAACTGAGATAACAGCGCTATACCAATGTCTTTGGTGCACTAAAATGTTGCATACATTATTATGCAAACAAAACCGGCTGTAAAATCTTTTTGAAATCTTTATCCCATTCGAAGCTGCCTTACTGTTCTGTATCAGCAGCAGGAAGTCACTCCGTTACTTTTTGCTCCCGATTTTCCAACTTTTAGTCTCCACTTGCCAAACGGACACTTAACGAAAAATCGCTAACCCATATTTTGCCATTCTGAGACTTTAAAAAAAATGCGACTTTAAGTCTCCGTTTTGACAGATTACCTAGAAAATTGTAGATAGCAGGAATTTAATTATATAGTCGATCAAGTCCGATCCTGTATCGCGTCTGCGGATCATGCAGTGCTATTGTGATAAACCCATGTGGGTTTCTTTGAGCTTTACTAAAAAAGTTTTTAAATCTATTAAAATCCATATCAGAACACCAGGTTTGCCAGATATTTCTTAGTGTGTGAGTGTCTACTCCGTTAAACACGCTTAATAAATTACAGTTATCCCGAATTACTTTAGGAATTTGAGTATATCGCTGAGTAACATAAATAGAATCAGCATTTTTATGCCTGCCACGTGAGAAAATTCTGGCTGGATTCTTTTGTTTATCAAGCATAACATCATCATACACAACAAGATTATTAATATTTCCATCAAGATCTTCCACGGAAGGTGCCTCATCAATATCTGTTATCACACTAACAACATCTTCTCCGGTAATCTCAGAAGCATTTTCATTATATTCTTTTAATACATTATAGCAGTGTTGGTCATCTACGCTAGGTGCAACTAAATATAATTTATCCCAACTTAAATATTTCATTATCATCGTTAACAACAACTGAGTTTTTCCACTTCCGGATGGTCCAATAATAATCATTATAATAGAATTTGGTAACATCGCATTATGTTTAACTGGTTGTTTCTTCTTTGTAGCGCTAAAATCAATCACTTCCATTTATTGGTATAGTTTATTTATGTATAAAATTATGGATTTATATTGTGTGAAATGTAAGAAACGTACGCCAACAATAAACGAAACAACAGTTACAACTAAAAATAATCGACTGGCACTTTCAGGTAATTGTGAAATTTGTGGCATAAAAAAATTTAGATTTATAAAAAAAAAAACAGCCGGAGATATAGCCGGTAAGTTATCAAAACTTCCAGGACTACCGTGGGCAAAATATCCTGGTGAAAAACATCTTCCTGGATATAGTTATTGTGGACCTGGAACTCGATTAGATATCAGACTCAATGAAAATGATCAACCAAATTCAGGTGAAGATCCAATTAATGCTATCGATGAAGCCTGCAGAGTACATGATATAGCATATCGCAGTGATGATATTCAACAGCGTCACCTCGCGGATGTAAAATTAATTCACGCGTTAAATGCAATTCCCGATAAACAGTTCAAAGAAAAGTTAGCTTCTTGGTTGATAAAAACAGCGATGAAAGGTAAAATAATGTTCGGAAGCGGAGTTTCTCGTGCTAGCATTTAAAAATTATAAAGTAATTGAAAATCTAAATTATTTTACAATAACATGGAATCTATTTATTACTCTCCTAGAGGATATTGGAAAGGTTACGTAGCAATTAAAAAACTCGCTAGCGCCGCATCAGTAAAATATAAAACAGCGAAAGATTGGTTATCCAAACAGGCGTTATGGCAAATTTATCTTCCATGTCCTAAAAAAATTAATTATTCTCATTTTTATGTTTTTGTTCCAAATGAAGTTCATCAAGCCGATATATTATTTCTGCCGAGTGATAACGGTTACAAATACGCGCTAACTGTAGTTGATATCGCTAGCAGATATAAACAAGCAATACCGTTAAAAACAAAGTCGTCAAAAGAAGTCTCTGATGCATTTGAAAAGATTTATCATAAAGGTCCATTAAGATGGACAAATCTATTACAGGTTGATCCCGGTAAGGAATTTCAAGGTGTTGTTACATCTACGATGAAAACTCATAACGTAACTATACGACGAGGACACACTGCAATACACCGTGATCAGGCAATTGTAGAGCGATTTAATCGAACTCTCGCTGAGCGATTATTTGGGTATCAATACGCGAAAGAATTTACTCAAGAAACTCGCTCTCGTGAATGGGTCTCAAGGTTACCAAAAGTAGTTTCCGCGTTAAATAACGAAATAACTCGAATGATTGGCATCAAACCTAACGACGCGATTAAAAAAAATATATATATCGGGAACTTTTTCTAATAAAAATATTTCCAATTTTCAACCAATTCTTAGTGATGTCACTGTAAGATATTTATATGAGCCAGGTGAACTCGAAGGTGGTAGCGCAAGAGCTACTGATCCTATTTGGAGTACCACCACACATAAAATATCATCGTCGACACGATCTTTTAGTAGAATTGCAAGCAATTCTTATACTAGCATTTCTAGGCCAGCAATTTATAAATTAGATTCATCCGCACCTCAGCGAGGATTTACGCGCGAACAACTACAAGTTATTCCTGACGACACTCAATTACCTCCACGAAAAATTAGTTAGCGTGACGTACATTACACTCAAGACATGTCAATCTCACATTGCCAGTAATATGTCCTACACTGTTATCGATTCTATCAACGGTAAATTGGCGACAATCTCCAGAATGAAATCTCCAGCACATTAAACAGTTGCAAGCCGCGCAGTGATTATCTTGTTGAGTTTTTAACGATAAAATTAATTTCGAGTTAATATTAAAATTTCTTTTTTTTTTCTTATCTTGTTGTCGATATCCTGATAATTTTTTCTCAAAAAAGTAAATATCAACATCAGAACTACTTGCTGTATCTTCGATGTTAATTCGACGTAGTTGATTTATTCGTCTAGCTCTAGATACCGATAAATAAACTAAATTTGACCACTCGATACGATTATCTACGATCCAAATAGTTGCATCTTCGATGGTTAATCCTTGCGAGGAATGTATTGTAGCGGCATAACCTAACATCCAAGGAGAATTTTTAGTATTTAACGCGTCCTCAACTACGCCGATATCAACATGTACAATTTCGTTTAATACTAATTTTTCAATTCGAGAAACATCGTTTCTATCTGGAATATTAACATTAATATTTTGTTGTCGTGTATCAGATGGTCTGTAACATAACGGTACTTTTACATCAGGAAACTTTTCTTTATGTATTTCGAATAATCGTCGCTGAATATCATCTCGTGTTATTTTTCTACTGGCAAATACCATGTCATTGGGTGTCCATAATTCCCAAAATTTCTCCTCAGGAGTTTCTAGGATAACTTCTCTGAGAACTCTACACTGCTCGTAATCAGATTGCCGTCTAATTCTAAATTTTAAATCTTTTATTTGCTCATCTAGTGATCTATGATCATCTGTCATTTCTTCATAATAATCAACATTGGCTTTCAACCATTCATGTGGAGACTCTCCAATAAATGGCGGTGGTTGACTATCATCACCACACATTATCACCTTAGTGTTCTTTGTGGATAACCAACCTAGAAACTGTTGTAATATTTTTAACGGTACTGTACATATCTCATCCCAAAGAATTACCGGTGGAATAAATTTATTGCCCATCCGTTCCGGAGTCCACGCATCACCTTTCCACCTAAAAAAGCTGTGATAGGTGTTAGCAGGAATTTCACGTTCTTTTATATCTTTACTAAGTTTATGAGTTGGTGTTAGCGCTTTTATGCTAGTATTTCTATTTCCATTTTTATATAATCTAATAACTCTTTCTGTCTTTCCAGAACCTCCACAACCGTTTAAATAAATAATTTTATATCTCGTTATTGGATCAATCACTGACGGTGAACTAGAAAACTCTAACAAAATATTTTCTGGATTTTTGCGGTAACTATCGGGTATTTCAACATCTACGTGATGATTATAAAGATGTAGTCTTTCCTTTTTAACTCTCCAAGTTCCCCAACCTGAAACGCCAGCGTTTTCACTAAGATATGGTTTAACTTTATTGATATGTTTCTCATGAAAGTACATAGAATCTGTGGCAACTCTTACAGCGATATCTGGAAATCTATTTATCATCGAGAATAGATTAATACTTGTGTACCCTAACATTGAACTTCTTAAATGTGTGTATTGAGTATTTTCTCCATCTATGTAAGTTATAACTGTTCCATATTCTTTTCCATTTGATAGAAATACTTTTTTACTCGTTATAAATCTATTAGTATCAGTGAGATGTTTAATAATAATTTGTTCTTCAATTGGATCAACCACCAATCTAGAAGAAGTTCGAGCATTATTAAATCTTCCTCCTTGAGTAAACTTTCCTATTATTTTTCTTCCGTAGTCTTTTGCCGATTTCTCTCTGTCACAATATATTTGTTTAGCCATTGCCATAATCTGTTCTTCGTTGTATTCCGGAAAATTCTTTTTTACCTTTTCAATTTCTCTATCTAAATCCGGCGTTGGTAGCCAAACATCTTTTTGAGATTTATAACTTATTATTGCTTCACTAACTGTTAACATCGTTAACATACCACTATCTAACATATATCGCAACAACACTATTGGAGTCCAGGATTTCTCAGACATATGTTTACCGAGCCAAAGATAGCTACAAGGATGTAACCCATCGCGAAGTTGAAATTTAATAACCTTAGCAAACCCAGTTAAATCAAAATCGGGTAAATCTCCGTTAATGGCAACTCTTGTCATCTCATGTGTTGGGTGTCCGAAACGTCTAAAATATTCCGAACACACTCCCATCCCTAAAAACCCTCCTGGGTAGCTGGCGTTCATGTCGGCAGAGATTAAATTATTAATATCATATTCCGTAATCCACAAACCACCGTGGCTGTACTCAACACAACTTAATTTCACATCATCAAGAAATACTTTTGGAGTTTTTCTCCAAGAATTCTTTTCACGGGCGTAGTGCGCGACCACCGATGAAACTGTAAAAGAAATATTTAATATTTTCTCATCAAAGTTTTCTACGAAATTCTTGGTAACATTTTTCATACGTGAATCTAATTCTTCCTCGCGATATAACTCGCCATTGGTTTTCACAAACTGGTCAAATCCAATTTCGGGATTTTCATCACTACTAAATAGCCATACGCCTGTCGGATCATCTTTATGGATCTCCGCAATTGCATCAAATAACTTTCCGCTAAATTTGTCAGGTATATATTTTACAACCTTTGACGGAGGAAATTCCGTTATTGTAGAGTTCCAGGCGTGTCCGTTGTGATCAAACAGTTCAATTGATGCCTTATCTGATTTATATTTACATTTATGTAACACCTCTCCGGTTAACGATTTAATTGTAATAGGAAATCTCAAAAGTTTTTGTAATTCAGCAACATCGCTAATCAAGGCCCCGCCCTTCTCAGCCATCCTTTTTCCCCAAGATGATATTTTCTCACGTCGTTGTTCAGTTAATCCGTGTCCTCGTGAAGAATTTTCTAAATGTTCCATAACTCGTTCAGCCACACAATTTATTAACAATGATTTTCTCATCGGATACATTCTATCGTGATCAATATCTGTATAAATTTTATATAGCCCGTACATCACAACAGTTACAGGATAATCTTTATTGTAATAATGGCTATTGATACCGATTAACATCCCAGGATTCATATCACGATTAAAAATTACATTCCTGCCGTCCTTCATCACTGGATTATAGTTATCCCGGATAATCCAACCATGCACCTCTCCTGCAGTATCCCATTTAATCCATTTTATTCTACAATAATAATTATTGTTGTCGAGTAGCGATATTATATTATTCGCGCGAACTTCGTTTATAGTACCATCATGTAGAACTCCGTTAACATTCGTTCTATAACTCGTGTACATACCTAAAGCTCCATCGAGACGAAATTCCTTCATCATGTATTTTCTTAGTTTTTTAAAATGTATATTAAGCCCTCTCAATGATAATCCTGATTTTGCGTCGAGTGAAAAATAAATTTTACTCATTATATTAAAGCAAATATCAAATTCAAAAAAATAATTAAAACAATTGTTTAAAATTTAATTAAATATATATATAGTTATATAATGTACAATTGCAAGTGGTTGCTTATCGGTTCAACTGACACGTGTAATAAATTATCGAAAAAAGAATATTGCGGACAACACCAAGTATTAATTCGACGCGGAAGTACCGGCCCAAAGCCATGTATCGTTTGTGGAGTCGGAGTCAGAGGAAAAACTCAATTATGTCTAGAACACGGCGGAAAAAAATATAGAGAGTTAAAAAGATATTATGATGTGTTTACTCATATTAATCACAGAACTCCAGTTATACAAACACCGGAGGACTATTTAAACCGACCAAAATGAAATAACATTTAAACAAATAAAATCTTATATAAATAAATGAACTCGAACGAATACCGACCGCACCCGATTTACGTTGATTATGAAGCTTCTCGAGAAGGAATTGTTAGAAACCGACGATTAAGAAAAGAAATTGGGTTTGTTAATAATATGGGTTATTTACTAATTAGTATACCGGTTCAAGGAAAAACAAAAAAATATCTCGCTCACCGATTTATTGTTGAGGTTTATATCGGGGATATCCCAGATGGGTTTGTTGTAGATCACATCGACAGAAATAGATTAAATAATCACATTAATAATTTGAGAGTCGTCACTCCAAGAGAAAATAATCTCAATATAAATCCAAATATGTCTAAAAACCGCGTACCTAGACCCGTAACAGCTTTTTATAACGATGAATCTGCAGATTTTCCGTCGATAACCTCAGCGGCAAAGTATTTTAATATTCATGTTGAATCGGTAAGACGAGCCGCTGATTATATAATTTCAGCAACATATTCCGATAGATTCGACGTTAAAGTATCGTTTTGTTGGGCATAAAATTCAAGATTTTCACATACAACCATTGTCAAATTGCTCAGCAAATTTAGTTATATTTTTTTCTTCTTCAAACACATCACCAATTGCCTTTAACAGTGGATTTAAGAGTTTACTGAGTTCAACGAATTCATTTAGTAAATTATCGTTATTACCCAGTTTAAGCTGATACATTATTTGATTACGTTGACGGATTAATGTTTTAGCTACACGATACCCCGATCGATAAGTCGGATAATCCTTAACTCGAGCAGATTCGATCTTACGGAATTCACTTAAGAGGTAGTCGGAGTTGAAGTGTAGTATTTTTTTTTTTCTGTTACGATTTTAGCGATTTTTGGGATCTTATTTACACGATTAAGTTGTGTTACGATATCGTCGACGACTGTTTGATTCATTATATATATACAAATTCAAAATCTAATTTAAAAATAAAAATCTAAATAGATTTTTGATTAGAATTTTACATCCAACGTAATTTGTAATTGCTCTCCACGAAGATCCAACAATGAGAAATCTTGATCGACAATTCGAAAATACATTCTTGTGATTCTGTTGTTTGCTGTTTCTAGATATGTTACCGGAGACGAGTTCATCACGATAAGACTTCCCGGTGACACATTTGGGGAGAATGTATATAAGATGCTTTCTCGTCTAGCGTCATCTGACTTGGAAGTGTCGACAGCAAAACTTCCCATAATCGCATCACAAATAACATGAATGGCAATTGTCGTGGAAATATTAACGTTGCTAGGAGACTTATGTTTGTGATTTTTTCTTGCTGAGTTATCATATGAGAGTATTTCATTAATGGGGATCGATTGAAACCATAGCGCGTGAATCTGTGGAAAGAACTCATTATTGGTGTGTCTTTGTAGTGATTTTAGTTCTGGGACGCACCAACCGGGAAACTTATATTTTTCTACGTTCTTCTCGTCGAGTTTGAATAATGTCATGAAGTTTTTTCTTGTGAAACTTTTCCTGTCGTCAATGATTAATTTTAATAGTGTATTATTTAGAAAATTCATGTCGTCAGCTATTTGATTTAAAATTTTATTATTTTTCAAAATTGTTTCTCTCGTCGTACTAAAATCTTTTGTGGCTATTACTCGTCGATAGGCATCTCGCTGTTGTTGTAGTCGCTGAATAAATTTTTGTTTTATTCCGTCAAATATCTGAGGTAGTGTTTTCCAGGTTATTGAAAATTCCCACGGGGTTGTTGTCCCTGATTTCCCCCACCACGATACTGGACCATCTTTGATATACTCAGCACCTTCTGGGTTAGTTAATACACGATGGTGTTTTGAGACATTTTCTAGCGATAACACATATAAATTACTGTTGTCGTTATAATTGAAATCAGGATTTTTCGCTGGATCCGGAAGCTTCCCGTACTCGTAAACTGTTAAATCAGTCACAAAATCAGATAATTTTGGCTCCGGTAATCTATGATGAGTGGCCGGAAGAGTATCAAGCCAGCGTTTATAAATCGTTGGGAAGATTTCGTCTATGGTGTCACTAAGCTTTTTTCGCTGATAAGGTACATTGTAACTAGGATACTTAAAACTAGGGATATCTTCAACACGTATCTTATATTTATCCGCGAATACTTGTTTAGCTTCCGGAGTGAACTCAAGAGTTTTCTCGATCGCAAATTGATTATTATCTTCTGCATCATCGAGAATTTGATTACAGACCTCATAAAATTTGATAACATCATCACGACGTGGTGGGTTTTCACTGATTGCAGCTATCAAATAATTTAGGAAACGATTAAAATCGGCATTTATCAATTTAAGATTATCCTCAATTTCAATAATACCGTAATTAAGTATTGTCATTCCACGCCGTGTATAACTAAATTTAAGTATGTCGTCAGAATTACTATCATAAAAACTGTGGTCATTCGACACTGTAGATATAAAATCCGATTTTTTAGGCTCCGGTTGTAATTTTGTTACATCAATAGTATCCTCAAACGATTCAGGATAACCTAGTAGGGTCCTAATTGAGCTGTTATATATATCTACCGCGTAAGTTGGTGAGTTTATTTCGATGATAGAACCTAACGAAGATTCTTTAGCGTGAATTTGAATTGGGTATTTATCGTCGACGGTGGTAGTAGTTGTACCGCCCTCAATAATATTCGGTCCGGTTATATGTTCAATCTCTTCGATGATAATTTAATTTATGTCCTCAATATCATACACACCTGTAGGTATGTGTATTGTGTGCCATATCGTTGACGGGTCTATAGTGTTGTCAGGTTTAAGTTTATAATTGGCTGAAAATGTAAAACTGTTATTGGGGGGTTTACCTTTATACGGCGTTGCACGAATATTCGGCCAGCTATAATAACACCGTAATTGAGCTAGTGCAATCTCACTCGCGGTTAACGGAGGATTAAATTCAACGTTGAATTCTGAAATTTTTGTAACTATAGTGATTAGATTAGTTTTATTTGACATTATTGTAAATATATTTTTATAATTAAAATGTATAACGCATTTAGAAATCTAATTTAGATTTCCTTTTTTTAATTCATACTTTCCAAATGTGAGAAACATAAAACTGCTTTCACTAGGATGTTCCGGCCAACCTATAATTGTTCTAATACTACTCTGATAAATATCAATTACGATATTCCCGGCGTTTATAAATATGTCTCCGGCTGATCCAAGTATGATCTTGAAATCCTCTGGATTTTCGGCAGGAAGCTCTCCCATAGTTAGATTTATGTGTTGATTTAGTTTTTCATTTAATTGCTCGATAGTGTACTCACCTGGCGGTATTCCAATAACATACCATTCAATCGGGTATTTCCACGAAAACACAATTGAGTTATTTTTTTTTGTTACCTGATACAATTTTAGGGTTTCTCGTACTGTCATCATTATTTAAATTATCATTATTTAATTTCTTCATCGTGGAATTATAGCAGTCGGTTATTGTCGAAAACTCCTCCTCAGTAATTTCTTGATCAGTTATCGCTGATGAAATTAGCGCTGTTAATCCTGTACACGCGTTTGTTGCTGTATTAAGTTTTATCGTGTAATCCTTGAGCTTATGAGTGGAACAGGAAGAAATTTTCTTTGTTACACCAGTAAAAATACCTGTTAACGCTGTTACCGCGGAAATCACAATTGGAATTACAATTGGCGCGGTCATTGTTACCGAAGATAATATTATTCCCGTAGATACAATTATTCCGGATACTGTGTAAACAGTTATATCTAACGCGGTAATTCTTCGGTGATATTTCTTTTTTTTTATTGTGTATATATCTATTAATTCTTGCAGTTGTTGCTGATACCTCAATACAGTATCATAACGATACTGAGATGGTGAAACCTCAAGAGGAATTGTTTTGTAATTCTTGTCCTTAGGCATTTTATTAGGAAATGTTTACATTTCTATAAATACTTAACTGTTTTTTCAATTAAAATATTCAGATATAAATTCTAGAACCCATGGTATTTCACCTCTAACTATATTGTTACCCTCAACAGGAGTTATAGTTATATTATATGGGACATTTGGATGAACGATCTGTAGCAATGCTGTATTAATATCTGGTATAAAAACATAATATTTAGTTCCAACAAGAAATTTATCATTGGTAAATAATGTAAGTCGATAATAACCAGCTACATCAACTGAAAAACCTATCATATGTGTTATATCAGGAAGATCAGACTTAATATAATCATAAACCCCCCTTTCAGCAATATATGTGAGATTTTTAATCTTAGCTGCTGTGTGAGGTATTTTTATTTTATCGAGTTGTGGAGCTATTTTTGGAAAGTCTTCTTTGACAGCGTCTGTGACTGTTTTAAGATCTTCAATAGCCTTTTTATTATTCGCGATTAACGCAGTTATTGGATTGGAGTCAGCAAAAACACCAAGTCGACTATAAATATCATTGATGTCATCCGTATATTTTTTCTGTGCTGTATTGATATCCTCGAGTGTTGTTGTAATCTCATTAGGTTTAATATTTTTTTTACCAAAGAATTTCTCAATCACGTTGTCGGCTGTATTAAAATTTCTCCGTAGTGTAATAAAATTAGCTACATGAGAATCATAATCATTCCTCAACCTAGCTAGATTATCTATTGCTGCCTTAATATGAGCGATCTGTATATCAAGCGTTTCTCTCGGGGTTCCAAAGAATTTAGCTAGGTCATTAATGACAGCTTTTATATGTTCCTCAATTTGTTGTATTTTATTAAATTGATCAGTTATTACTGTAATCTTTTCACTTGGTGCGAGCTTACCTTGTTGAAATACCACAATAGAATCGTCGTCAGCAGTAGGATGTTTAGTCAAGAGATTATCAAATGATACATTAGAAGTTTTTAATTTTCCGGTTTTATCTTCAAATACAACTATTTCTCCTGGGTCAACATCCACGAGATTTAATCCTCCTGTATATTTTTTAATCATTCTACGTATTTGTGATGCCGTAATAGTAGTATCTTCACGTCTTGTTGACCTTCCAAAAATATCTGACATGTTTATGTTAATGTTTTTAAAAATCTAAATTTAAAATTGTTTTGCAATTTTGGAACTCGTGTATTCGTGAATTGCTTTATGCGGTAATATTGCGTTAGATATAGCCGATAGCGCGTTAATGGTTTCTTGTCCACAAATTGGAGGATCATTTATTGTTTGTGTTGGTAACGTTGAATACCAAATTGGAAATCTTTTAGATTTCGACGAACCATTTTGTAATTTCTTCACGTAATTGATAAATTCTATCGGAGGTGGTAAACCATAAGAATCGAAATAAATAATTGAAAATCCTTTTGGATTTTTACGCCCAATTCCGTAACAGACCCAATGAGTTCCAGGTCCGCTATTATTGTCAAGATTTATTATTCCGGTTTCTGGGATTTGAGGGTGATCCGGTAATTGATCTCTCATAAATACACCTCTGAAATTTTTTATTGGATTTTCGGTAAGTTTTGATTTTTCTACTGCTTTAAGAAGGTCATAATTGGACATCGGTGTTAAACTCTTTGAGTTTTTATCCTCGAATTTTTCATCTACCTCGGTTGATATCTTGTGAATCTGCTTCCTGGAAGTCTCAGTCCACTTCCCTTTTTTTTTGGTCTCTTAATTCCCTTTCCGGTAATTTTGTCGATGAGAAAACCACCTATCGAACCAAGAATTGGTGCTAGAGCTGGTAGCGCGGCCGCGAGTAATGGAAGAAAACCTCCTGTTTTAACCATATCGGCGATTGCAGCCTTAGAAAGAGTAATTTGAACCCCCTTTTTATTTTTTAGCGCAGTATTTATTTGTTTTGTTTGAGTATCAGTCAGTGACAATTTATTTGGTCCGCCAGTTAACTGACTATGTTTTAGCGAGATTGTAGTTCCACACTGCTTAGACATTGTTGATTGTAATTTTTTTATTTGACCCGGAGTCAATGTGACATTGATAGTGTTATACGACATATTATTGGAAATTATTAACACTACTCTAAATGCTAAAGATTTTCTACTGGTGCATCAATGATCCTCATACGCCCGCCACCACCTTCAAGGATCCTAGATCTATCACTTAAAAGAACTGCAACAGCTCTAAATCCCCCAGCGGGAATAGGTCCTCCAATATTTGCCTGAAACTTTACATCGACGGTGGAGTGTTTAGATAGATCAAGATGTTGCAACGAGAAATAATAAATCGGATAACGCTGTTGAAAATCTAACTGAGAAATTTGCAAACCAGTATCAATGTTTTGGTCTCTCCCCATAAAAGACAATAGTCGATGATAAACTCTCCCTGTTTGATTATTTGTATAATTAAGAATAAGTTGTTCAGCCGGTTCTTGCTGATTGCTTACACGTAAGGATACCTCAGTAACACCAAATTGATCAAATATCATGTGAGAACGAAGTTGAATACTATCCCCGGCTACACTCTGAGTTCTGTTTGCATTTTGTAGCGCAATAAATACGTGTCTTGGCGCAGAAATATTTTTAGTTAGTGCTAGTTGCCAAGTAAACTGTCCAGTAACATTTGATGTTATTGTAGCGGTTGAAACATCAAGCCAACTTAATAGTGATCTTCCTCCGTGATCCATAAAAGATAGCAATCGTGTCTCAACATCTAACGAGGGAGTCAACACGGGCATCCAAAGAGTAAGTCTTGTCAAATTAATTTTACCGTCCGGATCACCAGCCGCACCTTTCCATAGCGCGTAATCATCAGTTTGTTTTCGTGTGAGAACTACAGCGTGACTAGCACCAAATATAACTTTTCTGATATCTCTACAAAACCCGAATATGTGGGATAGAGGAATTGTACAAGAAAATTTACCATCCTCGTTTAACATTCTTTTACGTGTTAAGAATCCGGGATTATATGTAAGATAATTACTAACGATCATATTCTCGACATCAGCATCTGTAGCAGGTACAGTAACTAGTTTTGGTCGTCTAAAATCATACTCTCTACGTTCAGCGTGATCTGTGGTATCTTTCGCGAACATCATAGATGGCCCGGCTGATCTCGTAAAATCATCAGAGTATCTTGCTAACCCCAATATTGTTGTTGCAACATCAACATCGTTATCGATAGACTCAATGGTATTTGAACCAATTATATACTCAGCCGACTTAAATAGCGCCATAATACCGTTATTGACAAACCCGATATTGGTAGTTGCGAGATCTGCATAATTGGTATCAACAGGATCCTTTCTTACCAATCGACCTTCAACCTCAATATAGGCTTCAGCAGGAAGAAAGTATTTGGAAGTATCATCGAATCTAAGTTCAATTCGTGATGGCGTATTTGGTTGCTGAGCGTTATATGAAAAATATTGATAATCCCTAACTGAATCATTTTTTGGTACTTTAGCATCTACGTCAAAAGCATCGTCGGTTTCATATTCAAACATTATATTATTGTTACAATCTAAATAATTAATTGTTTTAACCCGGAACCGGAAATATTTCTTAATCGATCTCGTATCATTTTATTAATTGCGCTACCAGTTTTTGGTGGCATATTATTCGTTGATTGCAATCTGTGATTTCTTGGATTTCTTTTTACTAGCGATGAAAGTTTACTCGTGGCTGCATCAAGTCCACGAACAGCTAGATTTCCAAGTTCTGTACCAACTTTATTACTCAACACTCCAATAGCTTTTGATCCAATATCTTTAGCGATAGGGAATATTTTTGGAGCAATTCTAGTAACTAAACTTGTGACAACATCTCCGATTCCATTTCCGTGGCTAATTTTATAAACTGGTAATCTTGAATTCATGACAAAAACGGGTCTAGCCCGATTCATACTTCGATATACTATCATTATTGGAGATCATAAATAATTTTCTAAACGGCGAATTTTATATGATTTTAGTCGCTATAGTAATCAACGTCAATAAGTTCATTAACTAGATTACGATATAAACCCATACCAATTACTTTTCCCTGAAATAATCGCTGACAGATTTCAGTGGCCTCATTTGTTATTTCCGGAGAATTATTTCCAGCTCGTTTCCCACCGATAAGAACTTCCAACCGTGATACATCATCGAGGACAGTTCTTGAACAGGGGATATTTCTCATTAAAGATTTTCTACCACGATATCCTTCGCCAGTTATTTCTTGAGAATCTTCGACAGGTTCTTGAAGGTCTTCCACGACAGGATCTGGTTGTCGTTGTTTTGGTGGTCGTCCTCGTTTTTTGGGGGTTTGTTGTACACGTTTTCGTTCTTCTGCTCGTTCTTCTTTTTCTTCCTTCTCTCGTCGTTTTTGTTGTTGTTTTTCTTCTCGTTGTTGCTGTCTTACTTCTTCTCGATATTCATCAATTTCTTTTTTAGTTTCTTCTACCTTTTCTTTAAAATCTTTAAATTGTTCATCTCCTTTCTTCACTTGATCTTTTCCGGTTACAACTTTATAAATAACTTTAAAATAATCAACATCTTTACTAATAAAGCCTTTGTCTACTCCTGATTTTAATAGAATATTTTTATTATCTAAATTAATAGCAGTAAATTCTACCAAATTTTTCGGATCCATTTTGATCATAGCATTTACATATTCCTCTTTAAATTTATCTCGTAGCGCTTGACTTCCTCTACTAATTTCCTTTTTGGGCTCCACAGGTGCAACAGGTGCAACAGGTGCAACAGGTTTAGATTCTCGTACCGCGGTTACAACCTCTTTTGTAGCTTCTGTGATCGGTTTAAATAATTCTCTTGTTTCCTCAGTATATCCCATCTTTGCCTGTTGACGCGCTTGAAGATTATTTCTAAAAGAATCCCTTACTGGAAGAAATTTCTTAATTGCTGCTAGTCGTTCTCGAGTTAATCTTGTTATTTGTGCTTCTCCGATATTTGACATATTATTGAAAATCCTTTATATTTTTTAATTGAAAATTAGCTCACAATTTTATTTTAATAATTTTTCCGATAGTATTTGTTCCACAGATTTTTTGGGATTTAATTCGGCTATAACCTGATCACTAACAGAAACTTTTTTCAATTTATCTAGTTTTTCTTCTCTTCGCGCTAATCGTTTCTCATACTTAGCAATTTCTTCCTTGAGAGAGTTATTTTTGTTTATTAAAATATCATAATTTTCTTGACTAACCTTAATTTGATCAATCTCAACCTGAAATGATTCCAGTAAATTAATCTCTCTAAGTGTAATAATTAATTTATCATAAATACTATTCCTAGTTTCTTCTATTTTTTTTGTATCCTGGTTATACTTTTTTAACTGTTCACATTTTTCCTCGAATTCTTTTCTCTTCAATTCATTCTTCTTATCTATATCAGAGATGTATTTTGTTAAGTGTGCACCTCGCTCAGTTCCGACATATCCCGCGATAAACTTTTCATTAGGGTTAAAATCTTTCCATATTTTATATACTCGAGTAAGAGAGATGCCGTACTGTTTTGCTACGTCAATCGGTTTCTTTTTTCCTCTCGACGAGATAATATTTTTTTCTTCGTCGACCGTTAAATACCTCGCTTTGTTTGGCATTACTTATATATGAAAAATATTATTTAACGAAGAGAAATTATAATTTTTTTTATGCGTAAATTTTAGTAATTATGAAAAGGTAATTATAGCGAGTAAATATGGAAAAATAATCGATATAAGAAACGAGAAATTTAATGAATAACGAGTAATCTGATACTATATATTGTAATGCTTAAGTAACAGCTTTTTAACACCTCCCAAGATATACTATTAAGACAAAAATTATTAATTATTGAATATGTTATCAAATTACTTATCAAAATACCCATTTATCGAATATATTATCGAGTTATTCGTTATCAAATGTAGTTACTTATTCATACTTACCTGATATAATTATTTATACATAATTATTCTCGCAGACAGTTTTTCATAAATTACGGTAATTTTTTAACAATGAATAATATTTTTTTTGCTTCAGTAATCTATCTACAATTTTCTAGGTAATCTGTCAAAACGGAGACTTAAAGTCGCATTTTTTTTAAAGTCTCAGAATGGCAAAATATGGGTTAGCGATTTTTCGTTAAGTGTCCGTTTGGCAAGTGGAGACTAAAAGTTGGAAAATCGGGAGCAAAAAGTAACGGAGTGACTTCCTGCTGCTGTATCTGTTCTGTGTCACGAAAAAGGAGTTGCGCGTTAAAGGTAATGAAGCAATAGTTATATTTATATTGGCTGGTTATCTTGCCTGAATCGGATCTGATAATATGCAAACACTTCAAATCATTGGTGCGATCGGATGATACGATGTCAACTGTCATATGGCCAGAACTGTTCCACGTGAGGTAGGACGGTAAGACTGCAATAATGCAGCAACATTCGATGTTGCGAATGGACATTAGATGATATATTATGCATGACACTGATCATAACACAATTAAGAAAAATGGCAGAGGTTATTCACATCTGATAACGTTTGATTGAAAAACCAACCAATAACTCAAAATATGATATTCGTGGTGGATGAACTATTGTAATGTTTACTTTATTCCTTCCTAAGCATGATAACGTTTTGTCAATGGTCACAGTAGGTGAAGTAGGAACCAAGATACTCAATACAACGGTGTTGACACAAATCGAAACCTGAAGCTCATCATTCTAAAGTCGCCTCTCCCATTCACCCAGTTTCGATATGGGTGTGTAAACGAGGTTTTAGTACAACATAGCTCTGATAAGTTGTCAGACAACGTTTAGAAATGTATTGGACCAAAAGCCCACAATTAATAGCCATACAATAACAGGCTCTGATTGTATGTTTCCAATAACATTACTGACACTCGCCAATCATCTTATTTACACACATACGCACCCATACACCCAGCTCTCTCTCTCTCTCTCTCTCTCTCTCTCTCTCTCTCTCTCTCTCTCTCTCTCTCTCTATATATATATATATATATATATATATATATATATATATATATATATATATATATAGAGAGAGAGAGAGAGAGAGAGAGAGAGAGAGAGAGAGAGAGAGAGAGAGGGCTGGGTGTATGGGTGCGTATGTGTGTAAATAATATGATTGGCGAGTATATATATATATATATATATAAATATATATATATATATATATATATATATATATATATATATATATATATATATATATATATATATATTCTTACCGCAACATCTTGATTACTACTACTATTTAAAACACTATGTACAAAGGTATCTTTGAGATTTTGATTTCATTCTACTAATATCAGGTAATCGGAAGAAATACGACAGCAGATGACTAATGAGGTTACCTTCAATTACTAATACAGTATATATTATCATCATTAGATATACAATATATAAGTTATCTCTACATACTGCCCCCTAAGGCGCAGCGAATACATTTGCAACGAGACTGTCATCAACCTTCCGAATGTATAAGAACAACGATATTCAATCAGATAAGAACAATATCTGGGTTTCAGAGTCATGGTGC
The DNA here is from genome assembly GCA_030141615.1 of Unio pictorum. Taxonomy (NCBI): domain Eukaryota; kingdom Metazoa; phylum Mollusca; class Bivalvia; order Unionida; family Unionidae; genus Unio; species Unio pictorum. Next base: position 3,957,204 of record JARLTB010000280.1, read on the forward strand.
CAAATATATATTTAACAATAGCATGTCCTCTCTGGTTGAAATGAGTCTTGCAGGCGATAATGAAGTTCATCTTTTTGTCAAAAAAACAGGTTACAATACCTATGTCTGCTATAGAAGACCTTTTTAAATGAATTGTAATAGTATCGTATATGACCATTAAAGTTGTCTATTTGGACAACAATACAAATCAGAATTTCTTTTGAAAATGCCCATATGCCAGGATGCATTATTACTTATTTACTTCTTATATTTTGTTACATCATTATCAGTTACTCATCAATACTTATATTAGTAATCGGAATGATCATTCATAAGCCGTGATATGATTGTATTATGGTTTTATATATCAGAAGTCAAGGGCAGGGTACCAGTTTAACTATTGCATTTTTTTCATTGTCAATATTTCAAAGAAGCGCTTAATCAAGTGTTCGTCTCTTGATGTCTACCGTAAACCATCTTACATCTCCACCTACCTATATTATTGTATACCTACTTATACTCGCCTTCTGACCTACTTCCATAGCTGTAAATCAAAAAATAACCTACCTGTACTTGCGCTTAACATAATTGTCTGTTAGTAAAACTGAGAATATATCTCAAGAAAAAGTGTTAATTTTCCATTTTTCGTTGACCCTACCTATAACATGATGTGAGAATTTGAAACAGTTTATTCCATCCTTCAAATTTCAGCTCGTACTCATTCTCCTATCCTTACATACGGCATACTTATATCGGATCCGTGTAATTTAGTTGGAACATACACGCAATGTTGAGATTACTGTGATACGTCATTGAACGTTTTACTGTATTAGTAGTTTTTATATAAGAAGGAATTTTTGTACTATTAGATTTTGCAACAATGTCCATGTCTCATTGTCATGGGACCATGGCAACACACTGGTATCATGTAAATTAAATTAAGCATATCGTATCCAAAATATACAACAGTACTGTACATAATCCCAATCATATGAGGTCAAAATAGACATTTGAGATTAAATGTCAGATCGCACTGTCACCGCCATTTTATGTACACACCCTGTCGCAGATAATAGTATAGAAGCAAATCCCCTTTCCAGGATTTATTACAGCCATATAAGGGACGCTTTACATATATTATGAACTTCTGCGAAAGTGGTGGTTGTTAAGTTGAAGTTGTTTACATTTGCAACATCCACAATTACAGAATGTTGGAATACCTCTATGTTACGTTCAAGTACTGTGTCTGAAATTGGATATTGTACTTGAAGAGATTATAAATGATGTAAGAATACAGCTAACTAAAATGACGGCACCCTTGTGCAATAAAACTCAACGTCAATCTGTCTAAAGTACACTATCTTCAGCAGTTGTTAAAATAGGGAAAATAAATTTTGACAGACAAGAAAACAACAGCTTCTGAAAGTGCAATGAAAAAATTACCAAATATATAAAATGTAAAACAGTTATCGGCTCTTGTTTTTACAATTTATCTCTGCAATCCAGGAAGTGAAAATGAGAACGAAGAGGTAGCAGTGTTGCTGTAGAGGTAGATATTTGAAGAAAGACCAAGTTGTATTCTCTATAACCCATATTAAACCTGGATATCATAAAGGGTCTTAAAGGTTTTTGGACTTGTATGTAAGATATACAAGGTAATTTTTAATTAGCAATTATAACCAATGATGACACCCGAGGAATTTATTTATTTTATAAATAAAATTCTAACCTTATACATTATACGAAACTGGTGAGCGCCACCATTACCGTTTGAGGTTATATATGCCTGTTTTAAATTTGAATTTCTAACCTCATAAAGTAAGCAAAGTATTGACATGCATACATGAAACATATTACGATACACCAAACACGCGTGGTTTACAAGCACCCACATAAACACCTGTACATTTCCTGTTCAAAATGTATTAATCTACAAATTAAAGGAAACAAAACTTATTCGTCTGTTCAGTTAAATCAAATTCCACAGTGACTTCAAAATGACTTAATTAAAAACTTAAATATGGAGAAAATATTCCAACCACTATATTAGGCTTTACTTTTAAGTACAGTGTGTTAAAGGTGCCTTTCATTTGAAATTACTGATGCACAATCGTGGTGGAGCAATATGGGAATTTAAAATATCTAAGTAAATTAAAGTATTGTTTTAGAAACATAATTATACTTTTTTTCTCAATTGAACCCAGGGAACTCAAGTTGTCGTAACAAACACCACACAGGACATTCAAATATAGGGTATTTTCGGCCTTTTTATCGATTTTAATGACACAATTTTATCACAAATAATGGCAGTTGTAAAGCTGGGGTAATTAGATATTTTTCTATGATACCATTTTTAGTGATTAAAACTGAATCGGAATATCAGGTGCTTTATGTACCGTCCTATCTCATTATTGAACGTTTCTCTGTGTCAAACCGTTCATTAAATAAGTTTATCCGGAAAAATGAACAATTTATAAAAAAGCCCTCTACCTTGAAATATGAGGGCTATTTTAAATGTTCGAAATACTGTAGTATAACTGTAGTTTCTTTGAACCTGTCGAGTGACGACGTAAAAAAACTTTCTACGAGATTGTAGCAGCACGTACAGTACACCGGACACCGGCAGGTTTAGGCGTGTGAGCTAAACTGGGCCAGTGATAGCGACATTAAAATTTAGAGTAGGGGATTTATTTTATTACTGAGCAAAGAACATACCTTATATGCAGGCGTTTTAGGGCGATGACCAATGTTTTGAAAATTCGGCGCTTGCAATTGGTGAACAGAAACTTGCTGATGTAAAAGGACGTAATCGCTCAAAATGCCCTATGCGGAGTCGAATATATGTCTATAATCATTGTTAATGTTTCGTCAGCTTCTTGCAATATACTACAAAATCATCTGAAGTTGAAAAAGGATTATTCCAAATGAGTCCCACATTTATCTATGACTGATCAAAACCAGATTTATGTTGATATTGCCAAATAGCTACTCACTAAATATGACTTGAGTGACCAGCAGGTGTGAATAAAATCGTCACAGACGATCTTTTTTTAAAAATCCGACTCAAAGTAAAACCTACTGAACGTAGTTTTTCGTCTCGGGACAACATGCACAGTCATCCGGGTAGATGTGACTGGTCCTGCTAGTGTGCATGGACATCTGTAATCGTCCAAAGTAGTGCCAAAAAGTGTGAATACTACAGAACCACACTTCTACCTGGAGTATCCATCTACTTTATGAATATGCAAAAATCCGCCGTCCTACGTGATGTCATTAAGGATTCCACTGTCCAAACCTTGCCACATTCTCCATGCAGCTCTGATGCAGGTTTATGGGCTATTTGACTGAATCTCCTTATCAAAGAGTTTCTGATGTACGGTTTTCTAGTGTATGATCAATATATCAAAAAACATTACTAAAAAGCTTTTATTAATTGGGTACTGCAAAGGGACTACTTTTAAGCGACGCATGACGTACAAAAATGACTTTGTTGTATAGCGCTGACGAATCAGCCTTTCTCAAAATTTATTTTAGAAAACATTATTTTAATGTTAACGTAAACATGCCATCTTCTTCTAACAGGATCAATTATCAAAAGTAAACGAAATTTAAATTTTTTTCATTTCACTCCGTTCCAAAATATGACATACCGATTTAAGTCTGTCTCAATCAAGTATGTTTGAAAATCAGATGCATTGGCCTGTCACAAGACTTCATTCGTTGAATAAATATTCAAAGAATTCGATATAAATGCAGGTTGTGTTTGGATGGAAACTGCTTACATTTGAAAGACTGCTTTATATGTCGATCAATAATGAACCAGTTAATTAAGTCAGTTAATCACAGCTTTGCCAAGGGTTTATTTGTACCTTGAGCAAAGGGACAAATTTAACTAATTTGATCCACGGAAACTAGGCATTTTCTAAATCACTGATTTGATGCCATGTTCGTTAGACATGCATTTATCATACCAAGTTAACTTTATTTCCTGCCCGCACCAGCCGATATTCATCAATCATATCGAGCGGCAGAGCATCAAATAATATAGAAATAATGTGACCATGGTTGTGTTTCCCTAAATCATTTAATGAACAAGGACCTCCAATATTACAATATTGGGGTTGAGTGAGGGAAATGGATTTGGTATATAACAATAAAATAATAAGGTCTAGTGAACACCATTGATCCAGTCCTTAAATTACACGCCCAACCTATATTTATTCTGGTTTAAACAGAAGAAAGACAATGCCGTAAATATTTTCATAGAATCTATACAAAACATAAAGTGTAGGTCTTGATAAATCTTTTGTCGGAGAAAAATACATATGTCCGGAAATGGTACGCATGTTACCTACCTGGATCAGTTATTTGCCAATTGCCAATAAAAGACAGCTTACACAGGAAAGTAGTTATTCCTCGTAGAATAGCATCCACTAGTAAGAACAGTATTGACAATTAACACTATCACTAATACTTAGTAGAATTAACAAAACATTTCAACGTGAAAAGGCAAAACTTGCACTGACGGACATTAAGACTTTTCTAGTCCAGTTGTAAATTGTATTCTTACACACCCGTGTTTTATTACACTGCAAGATGATTCATGATACCATCATGTTAGGTCGTACTCTGGCTTTTTTATTATTAATTTAGCATGCATAATGCGACGTTTTGTCCATGGTAAACATACTCCAGGTCCCGATAGAAAGTATTGAAAAGTAAATATAAATCACTATTTTTGTTGTTTGAAATTAATTATATTTGTCTTTGCTGCTCGACATAGAACAGACGTCTCCAAGTAGACTATACATTGTTCTTATTGCTCTTTATATTGATCTAAGTTTTATTACGTTATTTCAAACGTTGTTCCCGTATTTGGTTTTTACGTTTAAATTAAAAGTGTGATAGAGGAAAAAAATCTGCTTATCGGGCAACATTTGACTGTCTTTTTCAAGTTAAATTAAAACTTCAACGATGTCACACACACACACACACACACACACACACACACACACACACACGTTATAAACATTTAAATTACGTTTCGTTTTATTATATGTGAATTACTATGTTTTCGCACATACTCATCCCAACTCGATTTCACGAAACAAGAGTTTGTGCTACCTCTTACCTTTAACACGCTGTCTCACGGAAAACTCGTAGACATGATCACGATCATACATTTGCATATCGCTATCAACGCTGACTCATGTAACTGTTATTAAATATATCCAGTCTCAGCAAGAACAATACATTGATTCTGCTTAATGGCCATGGAATATAATATTCAAATCGCTTAATATCAGCTCCGATTAGATCGTCAATATATATAAATTTACAAATGCAATGACAGCAGCAGATTTACCGAGTAAAGTTTGATTTTAAGCTTCACATTTGCATTAATAAGTTTTGACAAAACGAACACGATGTGTAATTGCGGTACTTTACCGTACTTAGGTATTGACATTAGGCTAGTATAAGACGGACAAATATTTGCAAGTCCACTGAATAATTTATACTTAGTTCTATCCGATGATCAATATTACGGAGATGGGGGGAGGGTCATTGAGACGTTTATCCAGGTGGAGCACAGGTACCATGTTTTCTTGCCAGGTATATGGGAAGTAACTCCTTTTATGGTCTGATATTTTTCTCAGTTCTGAAAGAAATGTCTCCCTTTTCTCCCATAGACTGTAATATATCATTGTTCTATAGACTAGGCAGTGATTTCCAAAGGGCCACTTACTGTCGCGGTCAATTACGCGATCATTTCAACCCGATACGCTTTGAAGTCTACCGATACGCCACCAGTGTCAATATCATATGATCTTTTTTAATATAATTTCAGTATTAGTCTGCTAAGCACCCATGAGTCAACCTTGTTACAAACGTTGGATAATTATATCTCACTCATTCGTCATCTACTGTAGTTCACTTAGCTTGACTACAAAAATACATGTTGGTTGGGACTTTTGCAAAGAGGTTGCCAAATATTGCACTTCATCTTCTTAACTCCTCGTGTGCCATTATGATAATAAAATAAGGAAATGTAAAACAAAAAATAAATTTATCCCAGAGTCATCTATCCTTGTTATGTGATCCAGAATCGAATTTGCCTATCCAAAGACAACATCATTATTTTCCTGCGAAGTACGATAAGGCACCGATAACAAAAAGTTTGTTTAAAATAAAACTCTGAATGTAAGTTATTACCTCCATCAATCGAAATCAATTGAATTTTATGCTTAATGGTCCACATTGATTCATTTCGTAGCAATGGGAGCGTTGGGCAGGGGGACCAATTCATACTAAATAAATTGTAGTGCAGTTTGAACATCTGTTGGGTTTGATTTTCCACATTTTAAACGTTTTTCAAATGTAAGCAATAATATTTCAAATTGAATATTTGTTGTCATCACATTTTAAAAGTAGTGTGCTCATAGAGCAATTTAATGAATCAAGAACGTGTCGTGTCCGTCTTAAATATATCCAGTAATAAATCTGGTTTCATTTTCTTAGACTGTGAAAGAACCTTGTCAAAAATGACAAGGGTAGTTTCTGACAAGGGTAAAGAACCTTCAGAGAAAACGACTTCCGTCTGTTAATGCAAAGAATTCATTGCATTGAATCAATTCAGTTAATTCCGCTGATTAATTAAATTAAAAAATCTAAACATATCTTAGCACCGTCCTTTCAGAATGTTGTCAGCTGTTAATGGTGTAACAGAATTGTTACCGAGTGGATGGTGGATTAAATGAACAACACAAACACAATATGTGAAAGAAAATATAAATTTATGAAATAAATTATTAATGAAAAATAATGATGTATCAACACAATAACTCATGCGTTCAACCCACAATTACACTCACAACCATTCACAATACATGACTGAATAAATTTAATACAAAATAAAACACAGATACAAAGGAATCTCTTGGACTATACACAGATCCAAGGAACCTTTACAAAAGTTATATTACCGCAAGTATGAATTGCGATAACAAATACAAAACGTCAAACTATACTATCGCACGTAAGGATTGCGACAACTAGCACGAACATATACATGTATTTAATCAAGTTGCTAACGTTTATTGAGATTCATGTAATCCCTTGAAATACTACTGTGATTTGAAGTAACTATGTAAATATAACAATGTATTCAATTGTACTACAATTGCAACACACACATGTGTCTCGACCCTGTATAACCGTACGATTCACCAACTGTTGAATCGCCGCCCAATTTCCCCGAATACCTAGGGTTGACCAATACTTTTATCGGCCGTTTGCCCTTCACGGATCCACCACAGTTATACGTACAGACAGCATACAGCATCTACTAGAACCAACGTTCCCAAATACCTAGATGCCACCCCGGATGTTTACACCTCTAGACAGCTCCGCCACTCAGACTTCTAGATTTCCGGATATTTACACATCACGACAGATGTAGACGGACAGACAATCCGACAGACAGACAGTCAGATACCTCAATTTGATCTCACAATCAAATGGCACAATTAATCACATTCAGCTACAATTCAGATACGTTCAGAGACGTTCAGCTTCAATCAGATACGTTCAGAGACGTTCAGCTACAATCAGCAACAATTTCAGAGATGCTCCGCTACAATATCAGAGATGCTCCGCTACAATATCAGAGACGTTCCGCTACAATATCAGAGATGCTCCGCTACAATATCAGCTACAATAAAGAAATCAGACTAATAATAGTTGTCTCTAAAAATAATCTAAACCTTAGATTACGCTATTGCATTTAAAGTCTAATAGTGACTAGTAATTCCAAATATCCCACGTTTAAAACTGCATTGTAATAAAGGCATCATTACATGAAATGATAAACTGAATAAAATTCACAATAAAACGAAATATAAATTTAACACTCACCCCTTTGGCTGGAGAAAGAATGACGAGCTATCTTTCCTGTGATAAGATACTTTTGGTCCCGTAATATAATCAGAAATATTCTGCCTTACATATCCTCAAATAGGTGAGCAGAATTCACGGCAAAATTACCATGCACCCCGTGATTCTAATGTTCCTGACTTCATGGTTCCTGACTTCATGTGATTCGAAATCAGGCACATGCAAATCGTTACACGCCGCTTACCTTGGAGAAAACTACTTATTCACCCCAGGTAACGCATGTACGACGAAACAAAAAAAATGGTGAGATTAGTTTGTAATTCAAGAAAGAAAAAAAAATTCAATTTTCGCCTAATTCTGTGACAATGAGAAAGGAAGAAAGCTTTAAAGAAAACTGATAGAAAAGTCCAGTCAACTAAATATCAGTGTATGCTGCAATACATAGACTCTAAATGTCCTATAATTGTGATGATTCCCTACAATTTGTATTCCAATGGGAACTGAAAGCATGTTGCAGTTATATCTGCTTAAGAAACGTTCAGATGTTTTTCGCTTAGTGTCAGAACTTTCAAAGAATAAGAAAGACACAAAACTATGTAAAACTGTTAAAAAACATTTTTCGATTGTAATACTTATTTATTATACAGTTTATATTTTATGTCTATGTCAATATACAATTTTATTACATGTTTGTGATAAGGGCCTTTTCAGTTTTATGACCATTTTTAAATAATTAATATCAGGGTGTATGTGAATATGAACAGGATTTCTGAATATAGAGGATTTGTTTTTTACTCGCACAAAAATAGTGAAGGTTTCCGGAATTCTGTTTTGATTTATTATGAGAATAACAATGCAAACATAGATCATAGAATATTGTCTAAGTCTGCAAATTAGTTCATTGAATTTAATATGTTATTATTTTGTTACGGAAGTTACATTTTATCAAATATGGTATATACAGTGCATATCTTTTTTGGTGTTTAATTCTCTCGTTGGGAAATTGTAATATATAAAATACAGCCAGTGGTTACATTGGCGAAATGTTGTAGTAAATATAACTGATCAAATTGTACCAGATCGAGATTTTCAACATTTACGGAAGCGGTGATAGTCACTTTAGGCAATGTGATGCAAATCCGTATTCCATGATCGCTTTACTAGTTTGTTATAGTTTGTCTAATATGTATTATGTAATAGTGTATTTGCCTTACAGACATGTTCCAATTATACCTGTTGTTTTATTATCCATATTGACATGTATCCATTGTACATGAAACACACCGTGACCGTGGTATTGTAAAGTTTGCATAATTAGTATACTTACATGGTATATTATCGATTTCCAGATTTGTCTTTTTCCTTGGAAGAAATTTTGTTAACATATTGGGTTAGAAACTCATGAATAAAGTTTATGCTGTTCTTGGAGTTTGTTTCATTTCGTTGTCATTGTCATGTCGCCTAGGATTAATGTCGCAAAAGGGCGACACTTTGTCTTCTCATTGCTTCCGAGATTCGGATTAACCTTTGGCGATCCATCTGCTAAAAGGAAATATTGCCTTCTTTTACACAAATATTGTAGCTGCATACAAATCATGTTCATTTCGCACATGGTTTTAATTGTTTGTAATTTTTCCTTAATCTTGTCAGAAATGTGTGATGAATTTTGCCGTGTTTTCTAATGTGTCCAATAAATATGTTTTATAGTCTTGTCTGTCTTTATGTACAAAAGAACCAAAAGATTCTGTGCAGTATGCGATGTTTATATACATTCTTTTGTCGAAAAGCCAACCTGCAAATATATTTTATTCGCAGATAAATATCACTGAACTACTTGAAAAGCCGTTTTGCTGTTGAACATATTTTGCACAGTTTGAACAAACAGTTCTAAACATACATTACTTCTCTGTCTCTGTCTCTCTCTTTCTCTCTCTCTCTCTCTCTCTCTCTCTCTCTCTCTCTCTCTCTCTCTCTCTCTCTCTCCTCTCTCTCACACACACACACACACACAATGTACATAAATACATACACTAGTGTGAAGGTTCACCTTGTCGTCAATACTGATGTTCTGTGACAGTGTACTGCCAAAGTAGGTGAAGTGGTTCACTACGCTGAGGCTTTTGCCTTTGAAGGTGATGTTGGGCTCCGCTCAACATGGGGCTTGTCAGGAATCGGCTGATGCAGGACTTTGGTCTTCTTGGTACTGACGGTGAGACCAAAGCTTGTGCAGGAGCTGCATAACGTGTCAACCCTACATTGCATGTCAGCTTCTGCGCCAGTATTGAGAGTGCTGTCATCAGCAAGTAAGAAATCCCTGATGGTGTCTGTCATGACCTTGGGTTTGACGTGAAGACTCCTGGGATTGAATAGTTTTCCATATGTAAGGTACCTGATATCGATTCCAACCTCTCCATCTCTGCAAGCATTAGTCAGCATGGCGGTGAACAATACACTGAACAGTGTCGATGTCAGAACACATCACTGTTTGACACCATTGGTTACTGGGAATGGCTCAGATGTCTCGTCATTGTGATGGACTCGTGCTTGCATGCCATCATGGAAATGCTGAACCATGGATATCAAATTTCTTGGGTATCCGTACTTGGCCATTACCTCCCACAAGCCTTCTCTGCTGACAGTATCAAAGGCCTTAGTCAAGTCTACGTAGATGGAGAAACGATTGGTGTTTTGCTCTTGACATTTCGATGGTCCCACGTTCTTTTCGGAATCCACTCTGGCTTTCTGGCAGTATTCTCTGGTCAAGATGTGTACTGAGGCGGTTCAGTAGGATTCTAGCGAGTATTGTTTCCTGCAATTGAGAGTAAGGATGTCCCTCGGTGGTTGTCACAAGCCTGACGGTTCCCTTTGCGCTTATACAGGTGGATTATGCAAGCGTCTTTGAATTCTTGGGGCTTCGTCTCATGACACCATGTCAAGAAAAACAGTTGGAGCCTTTCTATTAGAGCTTTAACCTTTTCTTTGTAGACATTCAATTGGGATGGAGTCTGAACCAGGTGCTTTACTACTGGAGTGCAGACCTATCGTTGTAGGGTCATCCCTGGCTTTGTTGATGGGTACTTGGGGGAAGACGACTAAACTACAAAACTGATTGATGAAGGTAGGTTCAGGACGCCGTCAATGTGTTTAACCCGTCGTTGATTAATCCTCTCTTTGTCAGCAATTATTATGTTTTCGCTGCGCTATGAAGGAGGGATGTTCCAGAGAATGTAGGTATATACACCTTCTCAGGGAATTGTAGAAGTTCTTCAATTCATGCTGGTCTGCGTAGCACTGGATCTCATCAGCTTTGTTGCTCAGCCATGTGGCGCAGCTTCTACTATACGTATGTTGTTGTACGCATCTTTCCAAGTGTACGTAATCTTATTGAGGTAGGTTTGAAGAATGTTTTGTTTTCCATCCAATAAAACTGCTTGATCTCATGGCAGTTATCAATAAACGAGTCTTGATGCTTTCTGGTTGATGATCCTAGGATTTCAGAAGCTGTGCTATTGAGCAGCGATCTGAATACCGCAAGTCTGTCGCTATATTCTGGTTGTCGAGAATGGTTCTTCCTGAGCATCCACGAGAGTGTGTTTGGTCCTTTTGCATTTTCCCTTGGTGATGTTTAGTCGTTTAGGAGCCTTCTTTCCCTCTGTGTGTCTTCTGGGCTGAATGCAGATGTTAGTCATGGTAATGATATGGCGTTGGTCTGGGTTGCGGTCAGTGCCGCCCCATTACTTGGTCGCACGCACATTTTGGCTGTTTCTCTTCCTGATAATGACAAAGTCGATGAAGTGCCTGTGCTTATAACGTGGGTGCATCCATGACGTCCGGTTACGGGAGGGAGGTGTAAGAACATTTTGGTGATCAGCAGTTCATGCAAGGCCTACAGCAGCCTCACAGCACCCTTCTCTTCCTCGGCCGCGCGAAAAGAAAGTGTATCCGGAGCACCCTTTTCACAGAGTTTACCTTTTCCTGCTCGAGGCAGCAATGTCCACGTTGTATTTGCTTCTCCTCTGAAGTCTTTCTGCGCCGTCTCTGACCAATTAGATGAGAGCATTCCATGCGCTACTTTTTAGTTTGGCTGCTTAATTATGGTCTCACCTTGATCGGTGTTCTGACAGTGGAATTTTGAGCTTGCAATATTTATGGTACCTTTTCTAGCCCCTTCCGCATGCCGTGGAGTTGAGCAGTGCATTCATGAGAAGTGTTGATCAGTCAATGAGTGGGCTGCCGGACTCCATAACATCACCATGTCAGTGGTGTATGACTGTAATAGCCTAAAATCCAATGCAGGTTTGCGGCTACGGCTGCCAGTGTAACTGCACCTGCCGCATCGTCGTTTGACTATCACCACATGACGTTATTGGATGATGAAATGGGATGGGTGGATGACAAGAACGACTTGCGCTGCAACTTTGTTTTAAGTGAGGAAGAAATGAGCATTTCGTCGACCTCACTCTCTCGCCCTAACCCATCTGGGTCCAGTAGCACGACAACGTCGAGATGGCCGGAGACAGAGTTGAGTCCAGTGGGTAACCATGACTACATACGTGTCTCGTCTTGCTCTTAGCGCTCCAAGGCGTTTTGCTAGCTTCGTCTTTCGGCCCATTGACCAGCTTGTGGCTCCTGCGCTCAGTTTGCCCAATTACGTCGTTACATGCTAGGTGGACAAGGCCGAAGTCACCGTGGGTTTAAGACCTGTCGGCTACGCTCAATTCAATCGAGGCCATTCAATCGAGGCCCATTTCCGGGATGTGTGCGCTACGCATGCCACAGCATCTTGGTACCACAGGTGAGATCTGAGTATGTATGTATGTATGTATGTATGTATGTATGTATGTATGTATGTATGTATGTATGTAGGTAGGTAGGTAGGTAGGTAGGTAGTTAGGTAGGTAGGTATGTGTGTGTGTGTGTGTGTGTGTGTGTGTGTGTGTGTGTGTGTGTGTGTGTGTATTTATGGATGTATGAATGCACCCTGTTTTCGGGTGTCTGTTATTATATAAACAAAATGATTAATTTGTTGTATCAAGTGTTCTTTTATTGTAATTGTTATTGTAGGATTTAATGCCATTTTTCAATATAACATAGGCTATAAATAGCGGCCAGTATAAACGGTGGAGGAATAATCCGGAGAAAATGCCACGAGACGCTACTGGAAAGCTTTCTTACATATCCACATTATTTGAATCTCAGACTCAAATAAATACTGAGGTGATATGGCAGTGATATGTAACGGTGAGCGTTTAGACAACTCGGCCACTCGAGGGCCCTGTTGGTTCATGACTATTTTAGATCACAGATTGTAGTATCCTTAAGTATAGAATTTCTTTAAAACAAAACATGCGTGCTAGAGAGATATAGCAAATACTAAATTAAGTATCATTCGTTGAATATATTTGTTTCTGCACATTGTTCTTAAATACTCTGTAAATTCTTGCATTTGATTTGTGTGTAAAACGTGTTGAAGGGAAATGGGTTTTGAAAGCACGCGAATGCGTGTGATTAAAAATGTTATGCATAGGTATGTAAGACATAGAGGTATAACAAATACTAAATTAAGTATTTTTCTTTGCATAATTTTGTTTCTGCACGTTCTTCTTAAATGTTTTCATTGTAAATGAAGGCATCAAGGGATATTAGTGTATTCTCCTCAAACGCCACCTTGTCATCGTCCTCGATCTAACATTCCTCCTTCTTCTTGTTATTATTGTCATTATTATTGTATTATTGGCATCCGTTAGTTTAGAGAGACGATGGAAGTGCGTCTATAAGATATGTCCCAGTTGGTGGTTGTGCAGTGTCTTTAGGGATTATGTAGCCCATCATGAGAGTGGCAGTTTGTGAATTACTTTAATAAGAACCAAAGTTCAACGACAGCTACATATTTGTATGTAGGAAATGGGGTTAAAAAGGTACTAATTTTAAATTCATTTCTTATCTTCATGTTTCAGATGTACACAAGGCATTTAACTGAGCTGTACTTCACATATGACGAAATAACGATGATTTTATCAATAAAGCACAACATGACGATCTCTGTGCGTCATCTAAAACGGAAATTGCGTGAACTAAAATTGACAAGGAGGAAAGGCTATTCTGATTTAGAGACTGTGCTTTCATTTATTGAATATTAGCTAACAACATATGGACAGATGCATGGATACAGATGGATGTGTCAAACATGCCTTTTAAATGGTTTGAAAGTGAAGAAAGAAGATATTAGATTCATGCTTAGGATGCTGGATCCACAAAAGACGATGCTTACGACTCCGACAATACTTCTCCAAAGGCCCAAACTACTGCTGGCGCATTGACTCATATGACAAGCTTACAACGTATGGATTGTGCATAAATGGCTGCACTGATGGATATTCCAGGGAATTAATCTGGTTCAAGGCTGGAAGATCTAACAGTGACCCAAAAGTCATTGCAAAATATTTTCTTGATGCTGTTCAAGAATATGGAGGATGTCCAACGTTTATGCGTGGCGATATGGGTACAAAAAACGTCAGAGCTGCCGCTATGCAAATGTTCCTTCGACTATCTTATGGTCTGGATATTGAAAATGATATAACGTTTATATATGGCAAAAGTACTCTAAATACCATGATTGAGTCATGGTGGGGAATACATAGAAAAGAGTGCTGTCAAATTTGGATGGAAGAACTAAAGGTACTTCGAGATAGTGGGTTATTCTCAGGGAATGCACTAGACATCAACCTCGTACAATTTTGCCTTATGAGGTTATTGCAGGTACAGTATATGTACGCATCTGTATATGTATATGTATATGTATATGTATGTATGTATGTATGTATGTATGTATGTATGTATGTATGTATGTATGTATGTATGTATGTATGTATGTATGTATGTATGTATGTATGTATGTATGTATGTACGTACGTACGTACGTACGTATGTATGTATGTATGTATGTGTGTGTGTATGTGTGTGTGTGTGTGTGTAGGTATGTAGGTTGGTACATACATGTAGGTATGTGTGCATGTGTCTCCATTTTCCGAATATTTAAATAACGATAATTTACCCCCAGCATCATACTTAATAAATGTATTTCATAAACAAATTTCTTCGTTGGAAAAAAGTCAAAGTTACTAATTTCAAAATTGTTCCAAATATATAAAGAACACACACAATGGATGTTTCTGTAGTAATAATGTAATAATGTTTGTCGTTAGTATCACCTGATTTAGCAAAATATAATTGTTTAGTTTACATTGGCTTTGAGTGTTTAATAAATTTCACCAGATTTAAAAACAAATTATATATAGTCTCGTCTCAGCACATAAAACACAGTACGAACTACAGGAACCGCGAGCAAAAGGGACTACAAATTAAATAGTCATTATTAGACAATTGCAATTTAATAACATAAGAGATGTTGCTATTAGGCGAATGATTTCATTCAAGAGGATCTGTTTTAGAAACCTTTGTATGAAATTTGTGCAAATTCAAACGCATAGAAAAATGCATACTCCACACTTTTGCCTTTTTCTTCTTATGCAATTTTAACGCATTTATTCGTTGTGTTAACCTCTTCATGGAATGCTTTTGAAATAGCTTTTGTTTGCTCAATTTAGAAGACTTTTCCAACTTTCATAATTGATGTCTTCCTGAAGGAATGATTTATTTTTTTGTGTACCAATATAACCGTGCCAGAAACGAATACGTACTTGTTTCTATTTCAGGATGAATTAGACGACGTTATGATGGTTTGGAATACACACAGAATAAGAGCAACCGAGACAACTCTCCAGCGGGTAGGCCACTGAGTCTACACTTATTGCCAGATATGGAGAATGTAGAAGATCATTTGTTTGATGTTTCAGAAGAGGATATAGAAGTGTGCCGCATGGAATGTGCTGAGGAAACGATATATCCTTGCGAGGAAGAATTATTCGAACTTTGTTGTCTCCATATGGAAGAAAACAACTGGAATCTATCGAAAGCTATCACCGAGGCAATAGATTTATATTTGCGCTGACGCAACTGGCTTTTAAAACAACTGTGACTGGCTTGATGCCAGATGTAGCAATTTCTATACATCTTAATTTGTCACAAAAACCTTCCTCAATGCATGTGTCAAACAGTTAGTAACAAGGACTTATTTCTGGGAGGCGATATAATGGTGATTATGTTTGCTTTCCTATTAAAGTCATATCATTTATGTAAATTCTACTAATTATCATATTTTTGCAACATATTTTGACTGTATTATGCTCTCAAACTACATCGCATTTTTATTAGCTTTGTATGCATTCATGTTAACGGAGGTTAGGCGAAGATATGTCGCCGTCGATAGGGTTGCCCGCTTTGAGTTTTTATTGCTTACTCCTCCCACAGCTGGCGGTCAAGAAACATGGCAACATACCTTTGTATTGAGATCTAATGAGTGCTAAATGAAAATGATTTGGCTTCTTTCGGCATCTAACTCTATGCAATCATGAAAGTTGTATTTAGTCGCTGAATGATGAATGGTCATATCAACACGAAATTATCTTTTCTCCAGTAACACTTCTTACCATGCACTGCTAGTAAACTAAATTAATACAAATCGTCCTGATTTAATATCCGATAACATGGCCTTCGTAGAAGCCATAATTACGTGCTGTCGCCAGACCGTCTGAACAAATAATAATATTGATATATGGTTTCTCACTTGAACACTTCATACAACAGGTAATTGGTCTTAAATATAAAAAAGTGTTCTGGTCCAACGTCCTGCATGATTAATATGTCCGAAATGGCTGCATTTCTTTCTTTCAAATCATGTCGTCGCTTTTCCTTAATGAACGACATTTTCAACATAGCGAAACTTAGGAAAATATTTAATATAGTTCTAAATGAAAATGGTGTTAGTATGATACAAACACGATCACTTCTGCAGTCCCATTGAAATCTTATAACTCTAAATTAAATAAAATGCAGCAATCTCGCAGGTGTGCTGGGCTGCCGTAAAATAAATGGTACATGAATACAAAAGAGGATGCCCATCAGTGTAATACATGAAAAGTAAAATAAAGAAACGTTCCATCCGTGGATTTCTGCTAATGTTATATCGAGATTGCATATAGATTTTACATTCAGATTCAGCCCAGAACTGTGACATTGGACTGGTTAACGAATTGATCTTACCCATTGTGATAAGTCTCACTTTTAGAATGAGAAGTTATTGTAATTTCAGGGTACTTTGTGCTTTGCATCGTGGCTTTTCTCATTTTGGACTCGTTGTCTCCGATTGGTTATCTTATATGTTGACTCTTCACATGGGGGTGGGATTGCGGTGCATTTTAATTATTTCTGAATGAGTAACACGAATCCTGCAAGAAAACCGTGAACTTATTCTAAGCAGGCTAGTGGGACCGAAGCAGTTTCAAGGTTACATTTACAATTTCTCTATGGATTTGTCGTGTCGTACATGATACTAAAGACAACTATCGCACTTGCGTGTCGAAACGAGAAGACCGTGGCTTGGTGGCACTTATATAATTACTTATAATCAATTGTATGCTTGATTCTGTTTTTAAGTTGTCATTAACCTATAAATATAACATTTTTAAATACCTAACTGGTTTAAGACACCCCCCCCTCTCTCTCTCTCTCTCGTTGCGTGTTGGCCAGTTAGCATGTAAATTTTTAACTTAACTGATCATGATTAAATTCAATTTCTCCCTGGATCTATGAAGATAAAAAGTGACAGATTAATAGAGAAACAGACATCCAGATATGGACGATATATTCAATGTACCCCCTAGAGAAAAAAGGATCTAGCATACACCGATCTCTCTCTCTCTCTCTCTCTCTCTCTCTCTCTCTCTCATCGTCGCAAGACACAGGCGGAAGTCAAAGGGAGTATCGGATTTGTATGAGACCAAGTCTATCATGCTAAATCTGACAAACTTACAGCGAGAGATATATGGAGTATAAAAACAATCTTATTGTCAGTAGTAACGATTCGTAAAGCACTGTAACTGGTTCAAAGGTTAGCGTTTCAGACTCATTACCGAAGGAGTGCTAGTTCGAATCCTACAGCCTTGGATGGTTATAGTGGTGTGCTCTTGAGAGAGGCACTTTACTCCAATTACTGAAATAACCTGTTTTGTTGTGCCATTGGTAATTAACGTTTGTTGCTGTACTATAATGCACTAAACCAAACCAAAATTTTAATTTTTTGAATTTTAATTTTTAATCTCTTTGTTTTGTCATTTCATTTAACATATTCCACACTCATTTAAAGTATTTGCCCATTATCGAATGGAAGCATTTTCACTGTTCGGCATGCTAGCCATACAATGCTTGTAGCGGACTCTTCATTTAAGCCAATTTTCATTGTTAAATCATACGCGACTATAACAAACATAAATGAAACTCAAAGAATTGTGAGTAACTACAACATATGCAAAGCTACATTTCATAGCAGGGACCCCACATGGCCGTGTAGTAAAAAGGGCCAAACTTTACCGATCACTGCCATCCTACCTCTATCCTCCATTTCTCGATTATCGGGCCTAGCCTATGTAGATTTGTGATAAAGCTTGCCAGTGACTTTCCATGGATGGATGGTTCTTATCGTGGTTTTTCCGGGTTCTTCATCCATCAGTTTTACTGGCAGCCATTTATGGCCTATATTGCTCTGATGTTAAAGCCAAAACGACATTTCGTACTGGGACTACTGGGAATCAATGTACAATGAACACTCCATCCGTCATTGCAGTTTTCTGTCTTGGCTTGAATGTTGCCAAAAACACGTCCACGCGTTGAATATTTCTTTAATTAGGTAGTAAATTAAATGTTATCAATATGACATGCATATGGCTATTATATAAGACATCTGAATAATTCTTTATTTGTTATTGAATTCATGGCCATATCAAAATTGTGTTTTCACCAAAAGACTTCATACAATATTTTTTTAAAATGGCATCAATCTTACATTCAATATGGCTGCCACAAAGGATGACTTAATACTTATAACATATAACCATGGTGCCAATTCAATTTTTGAAGTAATTATTGAATACTATGTAATCATAAAGTTTCATCCGACATTATTTTCTGATGCCAAGTACATTCCATTATTTTGTCAATCATGCTTTCAGAATACTGCAACTTATCTAGTGAATGATATTATTTTTTTATGGTTAGGTGTTTGTTTATAGCCAGAGGAGACACCTACATGTTAGAGTTCAGCATCAGGGAAGAAATAATAACAAACTACCTAATTGTTGCTGCAGGCCACTTTCAGTGACTTCATTATATATTATAGATAGAAATAAAACATAATTATAGTCAAAAGATATACAAATGCATACTTTACATACATAATGAAACTCAAGTGCTTGAACTTTTGGGCTCCGACCGCCAGGGGCGGAGGTGGTTCTTGAAATTGTATACGTATAAACACGATATTATGCGAAATGATAAAATGTGAAACTACAACATATATAATAACGATCAAGTGCTTAAAATTGTAACAAATACAAGATAAATTGGGAAACGCCTACCATTGGACATAAACCAATATATAAACTGGTTGGTTGTATAGGGGCGGAGGTGGGACTTAAAATTCCGCTTCAAATAATTCCCTGGAACCAGGATAGCGTCTCTACAGCCTTGCAGTTAAGTTGAAAAGGACGCTAATTACAATTCGCGTAACTTTGCGCGTTTGCAGGCCCTGACCCCTGATTGGCCAATGAACCCATGTGACCAACAGGGGGCAATTTGATTGACCCTTCCCAGCCCAGCTCTTTGTTCCCACATAATAAGGTAAAGTCTAGACCCAACCTCATCACACCACCCATAAATGTACTTACGCAGGCGTAAGTAGTTTTATGGTTAGGTGTTTGTTTATAGCCAGAGGAGACACCTACATGTTCAGCATCAGGGAAGAAATAATAACAAACTACCTAATTGTTGCTGCAGGCCACTTTCAGTGACTTCATTATATATTATAGATAGAAATAAAACATAATTATAGTCAAAAGATATACAAATGCATACTTTACATACATAATGAAACTCAAGTGCTTGAACTTTTGGGCTCCGACCGCCACCACACAGAGAAGACCCGCCACATCAAGCGCTCTCTGTGTAGCCCAAAAAGAGGAGAGAGAAAACCAAGGGGGGGGGGACCTGCAGCAAGCCAACAACAAATATGTAAGGAAATTAAAGTATAATGTTATAAGACAAGAACTTATAAAATTAAAAATAAAACAAATTACAAAAATTAAAAGAAAAACAACAACATGTATCAATATACAGTTTAAGTAAACATTTAAGCATAACAACCGCATATGTCATATGTACAAGTATAACTTAAAGTCCAATCCGACAAAGATGGAAGGAAATTTAAGCATAATGTTATAAGAAAAGAACTCTGCAAAAAATCAGCCAACATAGTCAAACCTTTAAATACAGATATAAAGTAGAAACATTGTTGTTTCTTTTTTATTTATTTTTTACAAAATTACAAGAAACAAAAGAAAAACAAAAACATGTATCAGTATACAGTTTAAAGTAAAACATTTAAGCATAACAGCCATATATGTCATCTGTACAAGTATACATTAAAGTCTAATTTGTGTAGACCCCATGTGAAGTGCAGTGCTCTTCAATGAACCCATATGAAGAGCAGCAACTTGTCACATAAGGACCACGGAAAGTGAAATGCTCTCCAATGAACCCATATAAAGAGCAGTAACCGTAAGATGTGGACAGCTGTATTCATTGTTCTGTGCACCCACGAGACATGATTGGAAAAACAACAATCAGAAAACAGAACCTGCGGGAAGTGATTAAAGTCTATATTCCTAAATTAGAATATAAAGTAAAACAAAGTAAACATAAAACAACCTAACCATCCTATAGACAAAGAAACAGATAACGCCGTATTGTGCACCCCACACTGTAAAAAGAAGATATTACATATCGGACGGGGCATTGGTCTTGTAACTTTTGGGGCACGATCCTTAAGCGAAAAATTTGACCATTGGAGTGTTTGGAATTTGCAAGTAAACCACTAAACCGCTGTCATTGATAAGAACCTGAGAGAATTGAAGCCAGTCGGGATTGCCGCAACCCGTCTGTCTAACAGTAATTTCCCCCACCCGTAGAAAAGCATGAACTGCCAGAAGAAACATAGATTTAAATAAAGCCGCACGAAAAGCATTGTGGGTAAATGTCGGCAGGACTAGCACGAGTTTGTTTAACATACATTTATCAATTGATAGTCTAGCATCTGTTTGTGGTAAATGTTTATTAATCGTTTGTAGTAGTTTTTGAGTAAGAAAGGAATTGGTTGGGTCAGGAATATTTCTTAGTTTGTGCACATAACCAATAGCCGATACATATGTAGATATGGTTGACGGTACGTAGTGTTTTTCAAAAAGGTACGAGTTTGGTTTCTGTCGGCAGCCTTGTAGCAGTTCATGACATGTTGCAAGTTTGTCAAGCGGTAGACGCACTTCCATTATCTCTGAATCCAATTCATAACTCAAGAAAGTCAACACAGGGGCAGGGAGAAATTTTTTTTTTTTTTTTTCCTCCGCCATATGAATGCCAATGTCTTTACAGAGTCGTAAGAAGTCGTTGAGTTTCTGTAAACATCCATCGTAAGTACTATCTAATATGAGAAAATCATCCAAAATATGAACCATGTGATGTATCCCCAATTTATTGTTGGCTATAATCCAGTGCAAAGCCCTGCTAAAAGTTTCAAAAATACTACAGCTCTGACTGCACCCCATTGTTAAACATTTATCAAAATAGAACTTGTTTTTTCATTGAAAGCCAAGCAGGTGATATTGGGAAGGCATGACCGGTATGATTTGAAAAGCACTGGCTATATCAGTTTTGGCCATATGACACCCTTGTCTTAACTGTTTAATAAAAGATATAGCATCTTCAACCGTAGCATACTGGAGTGACAACTGTTCTGAAGGAATATTATCGATGACCGAGTGTCCTAGCGGATGTGACAAGTGATGAATGAGACGGTAAGTGCCACTAGTCTTTTTCTCAATCATTCTTAAGTGAAACAGACCCCCCTGGGATATCTAACTCCTGAGGAATTTTGATGTTGAAATTGTGCAATTCCTTGCAGATCTACAACCGACTGCAGGTACAACTCTAAGTGTGTTGTGCCCCATTCGGCTTCATGGCGACTGAACAGTTGTCGGAACTGTTCGTCATTGTAACGCCAGTTAGCCTTGTTGTTGTGAAGAGTCATGACTGTCTCCATATGTTGAAACAAACCCGCAATAGATGCAGAGTTAGTCCTGGCGAGAATTGCCACAAAGCTATTCCAAGCGAATAGCCATTGGTGTAGAGAAAGAGGGGTTTTCTTCTGACTAGGGACTAATCTAATTTTGGGGGCTTCGTGATTGATGTCAATCTGCATCTTGAATGTCTCCTCACACCTATCAGGGAGAAGCAGGGACAAATCAATGTATTGACCTTCTAAAATGAGATCCTTGACCTTAAAAGGGATAGCAGATGTTATTTGGGTGGAGGCACTAACAAATTTAGACTGGTTAATACACAGCTGTGCTGACTGAATGTGATTATTGATAGGGGTGCACAAAGCAGCATTACCTAACCCTGTATTCCCCACCAATGCAGATGTTGCGATATCGACGGCCTGGTGGACCACCTCGTGATTCCACCGCTGTGACGCAGATGCCGCCGGTGATAGATTCCCAAGTTGTGACGTCGATAGATTGGCGACTTCACGGGTCCTCTGCTGGGATGTAGATGCCACCGGTGCTGGATCAGCAGTAGCAGCCGCTTGGTGTATCGGTTGCATGCAGTTTCAAATGTTGGCCAGTCCGTCGTCCACGTGTACTTTGATGGTTTCGGTGACTTCTCTCGTTATATTTCTTATCGTTTCCGTGTCGAAGTTGAAAGCGCCCTGAGATGTGGTTGTAGACGTTCTCTGTCTGATCTTACTGGTGTTCCCCACCTGCTGCACCCCTTTTTGACGCTTTCCGTTGCGGATGCGCTCTTTGTCGTGCAGTAGTCATCGAATACACTACCCTCTGCACCCCCTTTGATGATTTTCTCTGTGGAGCCATTCTAAAACAAAAAGAATCAGAGCAGTATTGCCGTTCTGTGAGAATATGAGCGAAATTGTTACCTGGTGACAGCAGCACCCACTAGGTCAGAGTATGAACTTCAGAAATTGAAATAATACAGTCAGTTAACTATGATCCATTTACAAGTCTGTAAGAATAGTTATTGTCGAGTGGAATTACTCATGTGCTAACTAATACTAATAGAGTCAAGTATGAGGTAGAGTAATGTGTAAGTATACGCTTGATAACTTGTAATAATATGTAGAGACAATTGTATGTAAACACTTGATAACTTGTACAGAGTATGAACTTCAGAAATTGAAATAATACAGTCAGTTAACTATGATCCATTTACAAGTCTGTAAGAATAGTTATTGTCGAGTGGAATTACTCATGTGCTAACTAATACTAATATAGTCAAGTATGAGGTAGAGTAATGTGTAAGTATACACTTGATAACTTGAAACAAAAAGACTCAAGTGCAAGTAGACACTTGATAACTTGTAACAATAAGTAGAGTCAAGTGCAAGTAGACACTTGATAACTTGTAACAATAAGTAGAGCCAAGCGCAAGTATGCGCTTGATAACTTGTAATAATATGTAGAGACAATTGTATGTAAACACTTGATAACTTGTAACAATAAGTAGAGTCAAGTATAAGTATACACTTGATAACTTGTAACAATAAGTAGAGTTAAGTGTAAGTATACACTTGATAACTTGTAACAATAAGTAGAGTCAAGTGCAAGTATACGCTTGATAACTTGTAATAATATGTAGAGACAATTGTATGTAAACACTTGATAACTTGTAACAATAAGTAGATTCAAGTGTAAGTATCCACTTGATAACGTGTAACAATATGTAATAAAATGTAAGTAAAACATGACAAGTTGTGTAATAGTAAAGTGATATGATGAATCTATAATACGAGGAAAACATTACATACAATGACAAACGGCACGCGAAATTGTAGCATCATTTAAAGCGAAATTGTTACCTGGTGACAGCAGCACCCACTTGGTCAGAGTATGAACTTCAGAAATTGAAATAATAGAGTCAGTTAACTATGAGCCACTTACAAGCCTGTAAGAATATTTATTGTCGAGTGGAATTACTCATGTACGAACTAATACTAATAGAGTCAAGTATGAGGTAGAGTAATGTGTAAGTATACACTTGAGAACTTGTAACAATAGGTATATTAGAGTGTAATTAAACTTTCATAACTTGAGATAAGTGGAGTCAAGTGCAAGTATACTCTCGATAACTTGTAATAATATGTAGAGAAAAATTGTATGTAAACACTTGATAACTTGTAACAATAAGTAGAGCCAAGTGCAAGTATACACTAGATAATTTATAATAATATATGGTTAATTGTAAGTATCCACTTGATAACGTGTAACAATATGTAGTAAAATGTAAGTAAAAACATGACAAGTTGTGTAATAGTAAAGTGATATGATGAATCTATAATACGAGGAAGATATTATATACAATGACAAACTGCACGCGAAATTGTAGCATCATTTAATAGTTGAATAAGCTTGTGAACTTGTAATTTCAGAATGCAGATTGCAACTAAAGTAGGGCTCGTTATTCAACTAAAGGAATGACGCTACGACATTTTTACCTGAATCAGGCGCTAATCCATGACAAGCTGGAAAACGTACCATAAAGATGCAAAATTTCTGCTCCCAGATCGAGTAAATTAATGTTGGAAATGGAATGACAATGCAAAGATATGTAACGAGAACCAAATACCGACATTAAATATATAAATATATAATGTAATGAGAACTCATGATTTCAATCGTGTAATCTACTTTCGCAAATACCATTGCCCTTTGTTCGACAAATGCATGCAGTCTGCCCGGAATATATCCCTGCAAATCCCGCCGTCGACGGGAAAAGGAAATTCACCATTGTGTTCCCAGAATGTAATGTATGGATAAGAAATTGACTGCTGTCCGCTAAATTTCATTCACTGATCGTGCAACATCGCAATAGCTATAAGGTGTATAACTGCTAATTATGAAACGTGGAAGCATCTGACAAAATAATTTGGTGGACGTGGTACTCACGATGTAATTGAGAGGCGAGTGAAATAAGTTTGAAGGCTAGTGCGTGTGGGTCAGTATCAAACCGTATATCATTTTCTGCCAGAAGGAAAACAACAATATCGGGATAAAGAAAATAAAGTGAGAACATGTCGAAATTCCTCCATTTCCCCACCGTTCTACCTGCAACTCCGCTTAACCTCACAGAAACGACGTTTCCCAAATTAAAATCCAATGCAAGACGATAGTCAGTGCCGGAGGCAAGATAATGAGATAGCCATGTACAAATAGAATGGCCCGTAATTAGAGCAAGAGGCATATACAAATAAGATAAAATTATATGACAAAAGAATAAATATATTTGTACTCACATATAGAAAAGCACAAAAAGCTGCAAAGCAAACATTGGTTGGTTGTATAGGGGCGGAGGTGGTACTTAAAATTCCACTTCAAATAATTCCCTGGAACCAGGATAGCGTCTCTACAGCCTTGCAGTTAAGTTGAAAAGGACGCTAATTACAATTCGCGTAACTTTGCGCGTTTGCAGGCCCTGACCCCTGATTGGCCAATGAACCCATGTGACCAACAGGGGGCAATTTGATTGACCCTTCCCAGCCCAGCTCTTTGTTCCCACATAATAAGGTAAAGTCTAGACCCAACATCATCACACCACCCATAAATGTACTTACGCAGGCGTAAGTAGTTATATGATTTGGATTTTCAGCATGACCAGTTGATTTCCATGAAAGTTGGTACAGTTGACCCACAAAAATCTTGGTGTTCAGCAGACCCCAATAGTTTCAACACCAACCAGTTACAACAAAGAAATTGTCTTTTTTCAATTCCTGAATATTCCTTTATGTCCTGCAGATCAGGTTCTTTGAAAGCTTTGCAAAAATCATGTAGCACACCAAAGGTTGGATTGGTTGCATAAAGGACTAAACTGGTTGCTGCGTATGTTGCTGGAAGCTTATTCCGCAGAACTGTAGCAGAGTATTGAAAACTTTTTTTGAATTGCTCTGTTCTTGGTTTTGGTACTAGAAGGTTTCCATGTGAGATTGATCTCAACTGGTATTGTTTTGAAAAAGGCCTGAATAAGTCCTGACGATACTCTGGTTCAGTTCCGTGTAGACATTTATATAAAAGAACTGCCTTGTGAAAATCTATCCTGTCATATATTGTGAACCATTTGAGTTCTGTAAATAATGCTTTTGAGGGATGGTAAACAGACGTAACTAAAATTACACGTGCTGCTCGTTTCTGGAGTTTATTAATATTGTCAAGCTTAGATTTAGCACAGTTTCCCCATACATTAGAACAGTTATCCATTGTTGGAAGAATATACGACTTGTAGTATAGATTGCGAGTTTCCATAGGTAAATATTTCTTGATTCTGCTGAGACGGGCAATTTTGGATGACAGTGTTTTACAAAGCTTATCAATATGGTCATTCCATAATAAATTATTATCTATGGACACACCTACAAGCCTTTCATGATTGACATTTTCTAATTGATGATTATTTATTGCAAGAGATAGTTTTGGGTTCCCTGACTTGTGTAGCTTTTGTGTCGTCATCAGAATCATACATTTTGTTTTACCTTCATTAATTACCATCCTATTTTGTTGTGCCCAGTTTTGGACTCTAATAAGGTCTGAGTTTAATCTTGCTTGGATAAATTCAGTATCAGAACTAGATGTATACAAAGTTGCATCATCTGCAAACAAATCTGTATTGGTGGATTCATTATTTAATGGTAGATCACTGATATAGATAAGGAAGAGGAGAGAACCCAAAACTGAGCCTTGAGGGATTCCTGAATGAATAGTGCGAGTTTGAGAGCTAATATTGCCAATGTTTACTTGTTGAGACCTTTGGTTTAGGTATGATCTAAACCAGTTTAAAGAAGGATTGTCAACCTGTAACAGTTCAACTTTTGCAGCCGAATTTCATGATCAACAAGATCAAAAGCTTTCTTGAATTAAGGAAAACAATCCCAGTCATATGTCCATTATCCATTTCCTTCAGCCAAAGATCAATTAATTTGGTAAGTTCTGTTTGGCACGAGTGGTACTTTCTAAATCCTGATTATGCTTTATGAAATAGAGCGTTTGTTTCAAAAAATCTATAGACCTGAATGGCTACATGCTTTTCAAACAGTTTTGACAATACAGGTAGAGTTGATATTGGTCTGTGATTTCCTGGATCCTCCTTTTCTCCTTTCTTAAAGATAGGTGTAACCTTTGCACATTTCAGTTTTTCTGAAAAATTACCACTCATTATACTTAAATTTATGATATGCGTTAGTTCACTTTGTTATTACAGGTGCAGCAATTTTAAGAATTCGTGGACTAATACCATCCAATCCAGAGGATTTATTAATATTCAACTTAATTAGCATATCAAAAGCGTCTGCTTCACTGACATTAGCTATTGAAAAATAATTATCTTCAGGAATTTTAGCTCTTATAAATAACTGTAGAACATCAAGGGATGTTAGTCTGGTTCTGAATACTGTTACTGGAGATGGTTATGAAGAAATTGTTGTACATATCCACAACGTCTTGTACAGATGTTGCTATATCATCATTTTGCTTAAGTCTAGGGGGAAGACCACTATTCTTGGGTGGGTTCATCTCTTTAAGATGCTTCCACAATGTTTTGGTACTCTTACTTTCATTAATAGCCTGTTTATAGTAGTTCTCTTTTGCCTTAGTTATCAGATGCTTTGTTTTATTCCTCCACTTTCTATAGCTTTTCATGTCTTTTTTTTCTTGTGGAAATTATCTCTTAGGCGCCTAGCGTCATTGATCTCAGGGGTAATCCACTAGGGTGTAATTTGGTGTTCAACCCTTTTTGCTTAACTTGGGGCATGCTTGTCTAAGGCTGCATTGAACATCTGATACCATTTATCTAAAGCAGTGTTGACATCAGCTATATTGCAGACTGATTGAAAGGGTTTGCATACTAAATCATTTAAGAACATTTCCTCATCAAACTGTTTAAAGTCCCTGTATTGCATTTCAACGTGTTGCCCATTGTTAGATGATTTCGGAACATGTCTAGTTATACAGACTGGGTAGTGGTCACTCAGTGCATACACTGGCACATTTATTTCACTAATGTTTTCAGGTTTATTAGTATAGACATGATCAATGATAGTAGCACTTTTATCTGTTACTCTAGTTAGGGTGTTAATTAATTGAGTAAAGTTGTAAGTTTCAAAGTTACTTATCGATGTTAATGGTGGAGTTTTCATGTAGTCAATGTTAAAATCACCTAATATGATAATTTTTAAATCTTCCTTTATTAATGCTTTCTGAATTTGAGCCTCAAATATATGAATCCAATCAGCTGTGGAACTAAGTGGCCTGTAAACTGAACATAAGAGTATTGGCTTTGATTGGGCAAGGGTTACCTCGATCCAGATACTCTCTACCCCAATAGTCTCTAGATCAACACGTCTGTTATAACTAATGGAACTGTCTATATAGAGAAGAATACCCCCACCACCCATAGAGACTTTATCTTTTCTTTCAAAGTGGAAGCCCTGTATTTGGAGAGCCAAATCATCAGTATCATCGGAAAGAAAGGTTTCACATAGACCTAGAATCCTGACTGACCTAGTTTGCTGTAATATTAACTTTATCTCATTCAGTTTTGGGAGGATGTGTTGAATATTTAGGTTGATTACATGCAGACCTCTTTTGAGGTGCCCAAAGACATGACAATTTTTATCAGAGGATTGATTTTCAGACAAGGTAGTATACCATGTATTGTTTGTAGACTTGACAGATTTCTTTACATTGCCTTGATTCTTTACATCAACACATGAAGAAGATAACATATAAGATCCATCTGTCGTACAATAACCACATGTAGTGGATACAGGTGAATATTCAAAATGAGACTGATTTACATGCATTCAAGAAGACATTGACATATTAAACACTTGGGGAACCTCAGAGGGAGAAGTAACTTAAACAGTATCGCATAATTGTGTACAAGTTAATAAGCTGCACTTTGTACACAAATCAGATAGTGCCTGAAACCTGTTCACAGAATTATAATTATTACATTGAAGAGTATACACATATTCTAATGCATTTTGTTTTTGGATGTGTGTTGCATAGGACTGTACATCATAGCCTTCTACCTATTGGTATGTGCACAACGTTTGCTTATGTCCTAGTTCGTTACAAAGATGGCAACGAATGTTTTCCATGCAGACACCGCTGTGTTACATGTACGTGCTCTCCACAATACAAGCAGTTTTCTGACTCATGCCTAACCCCTTTTATAAGTCTTATGTACTGGTCTATATTCCTAAGGAGCAAGGCAGTACCTCTGTTGGACAAGTGGATTTGGTCTCGCTGGTATAATTGTTGGTTCACACGATTGTCTTTGAAGAAGGTCCTGTATTGCGGAACAAATAGTATTTGGAAATTTTCACACAACATACTTAGGGTGTCATTAAGTTGAGTCATAAGTACATCCCTTCTTGGCGGTAGACCTGAGATGATTATTTTACACTCTGTGTTTTTGGATCTGATGGCATACAACAAGCTTTCATAATCATCCTCAATGCCCTTCAAAGATTGGCCATTACTGTAATTATTCCCACCAATGAGAAGAATTACAGTATGACATGGTGACATGTCCATTTCCAATATTTTATCTGCAATAATGTTAATCGATGCACCTCTATAGGTTTTTACGTCAGTTTTATATAACCCTCTTGTTCTTACCCCTTTGAGTATTGATGATCCTATGAGAAGAGACCTGTCTTTAACTATATTGTTGATTTTGACAAGTGGGAGTTTCAGATGCATTGATTGAACTTCTTGTTTTCCATGACTAGACTGACTGACAATGTATGATATTCTGTCAGATTGGTAGAATGTTACTGTCATACCCTGATATTCTGTCAAATTGTTACAATGTTACTATATGTGTAGAGTTCATGCATAGATATTCTATCAAATTGGTACCATGTTACTGTATGTCTAATGTTCATACATAAATATTCTATCAAATTGTCTTTAGTTCATACCCAGATATTCTAGGATATTCACATATAAGAACAGAATCATAGTTACATTGCCAGGCAGTATGATGTTTTATCTTTGTAACTCTTTTTCCTACATTTTTTCTTTTCATTGACAGTTGATGATGTTAAAAAATGTCAGAGCATAATTCCTGTTATTCGCTCCACTACATCTCCTGGAAAGGACGTGCCACGTGTACAGAACAAATGCTTGATCACATGGGGATTCAATTCCACTAGTTTCACAGCCGAGGCACTGAAACAGAACTCACTTTGGTCAGTCACCATATAGAAGAATTCGGCCCATCTTGGAGATATAAAAAATGGCTATCTATTTGGTGTTGGTATATCTTCTGATAAACTGAATTTTAAGGATCAAGTTGGGCTCAACACTACATCTCATGGCATAATATGTTCAGGGGGAAATCTTCTGTATTGCCACAACAGCAAAATGGAACACCTAATGCCATTGGATAATTTACCCTTGTCAGTTACAATCTATACAGTAATGGACCAATCAGAAGGAGTCATCCTTGCTTACACAAAAACAAATTCCTCTTGGGGTGATACTCTTCATGGAAAGAAGATAATAATGGATCAGTCATTAAAAACTATTTTGTATCCAGTCTTTACAGTCAGTCAGAGAGTCAAAATGCAGTTTCCTACCTATGTATGAGAAGTTATAAATATTGACATTAATTAACAATATGCTTTTTTAAAAAATATTCATGTAAATCTTGTCTTAAGTCAGTAGACACTTCAACTTCAAGGACAATCTACACACATAGGGGACAATGTCTATGGGTTCCTTTTGTTAATTTTTTTTATACAGTTTTTACTCACTGTAAAACAATATGTATTCAGTGATTAAAGCAGGCTAATTGTTTATTGTTTTTGAAATGTTGGGGTTAGCTTATAATTGGATGTAATCTTCACAGGTGGTATAACACCAGCTCTTCCTCATTGCGGTACAATAGTTGTGATCCATAACTGCTGGTTACATTATGTACAGAACCATGTTATACCATAAGAAATTGCTTATTTGTCAAGTCAAACTGCAAACAACAAATATCCTGATCTGCCACTATAGCATAATGCATCTGCAGACTGGGTTCTGTTTTGTTAGTTATACTGATTATTTCAACACACTGCACAGACCCAGATCTGTTGGCAGAATTGGGTCTGCGTAGTTTGCAGTTTGACTGGATTTATAAGCAAAGACATATGGTAGGAATGACTGCATTATAAACTGAACAACTATATAGTGAGAACTGGCTTATGTATCAAATTGACAAAGTGAGAGGTATAAATAATTCTGTCAATAAATAGATGTATGTGTAAGAGGGAATACAGAGAGGGAGAAAGTTGGGGAGCAATAAGTATGGCTGCCAGAGTTTAATAATAATTTTTTTTTCTGTAAATTATATTTAACTTCATGGAATTTGTGCAATTCATTTTTCAAGTACATTTTTTAAAAAGGAATTATATATATTTCCAAGCTTAAAAAAAAAATGCAGGCCTCAGATTTTTAAAAGTTTTTTCTTGAGTTTGATTCATTATAATTATGAATACTTCCATAAGCTTTAGGCTCTGATGCTGATTTTTTAATAGAAATTTAGCGATGATGACAATAACAAAGAACCGGTAGATTTCAAGGTTGAGAAATGTCAGCGTTGGTTGATCTCACAATTTCACTGGCTTGATGATGAACTTGTTCTATCAAGATTCTAAAGCACATACAAAATACTTCTGTGCACAATAATTATTCAACCATAAAGATCAGGTTTTACTCTTACATTTTTCTATGGACAATTGGTGTGCACCAGAAATGTAAAATGGTTAAAATTGATGTTGAACCTACCATATACTACACAGCAATGTATTTAACAGGCAGGCTTATGTATGGCGTCAGATAGGTAATAGTCATTCTGGTTGTGTGACTTTGGTGTACGTATATCAACTATCTATTACACAGCTATTGACAGTATGAGGTAAATAATTAACTGTGATTACTAGAAAGGGAGGTCTGGACAATGCAGTTGCCAGAAAGAGGAGGTTGTAGCTGAAATAATTTTTCACAGAATAAATCTTCAAAATGGTAATCAGTGAGGACCTGAGAGCTCTCTAAAATGATTGGTGTTTTTTAGCTTCTCATATGAGAAGAAAGGAGTCCTCCAATTTTTCTTAATGTATTATGTTGGTACAAACTGTTATGGACTTGTCCCCTTTGAACTGTGTTAATACAAGAATATTTGGCATCTGTGCTTTATTTAGACAGTCTACACTAATTAAGCTTCATCTGAAATTGACTGGTTACTAAACCATGCTTCTGGAAGTTACAGTAATTAAAACATATCACAGTCTGGCCATACGGCATTAAGGAATCCAAACAAACATAATGTATTGTAAAATGAATAATGAGAGCAATCCTTTATACTTTGTTTCACCCCAAACTAATTAAATAGATAAAAATAACAGAAACAGTAATAAGTGAAATATTAGAAGGGATTTTTCAAATTTAAGAGGTTTGAAAGGGTTGCCAATACAAAATTAATGAATTTTTGATGTGCTTTTCTAAGTTTTGAGTTTGTAAAAAAAAAATCAGATTCAGTGTTTTTGTTGTAAAACTTAAACAAACTAGGATTGATAAATCATTTAAGATAACATTGGTTTGATTTTGTCATTAACCATACCATTTTATATTTGCATTATTATAAAGGAGATTATAATAAGTGAAAGCTGTTTGTTAGAAAAGAGATTCTTCGAAGATCTGGATTCTAATTTTCAGATAAAGTATCAGGGTAAGGTAACCTCATTTAAGTTATAATGTCATGAATTTAATTTTATCAGCATTGTGGAAGAAGACCTTACATATGTATATACTGCAAGTACTTTCTTATAAAATCAAGTCCAACTGTAAACAACATAAATCCTGATATGCCATCACATGATGCAATGGCAGATCAGGGTTGATGTTTTTCTTCTGATTAAGCATTAGGCAGCAGGCGATCTGGATCCATGCAGTTGTGGATTCCACTTGTAGGTGAATATGCATGGTACATATGCCCAGCTCTTAACAGTCTTTTTTATCTTTAATCATTTTAACCCCATTTCAAAGCAAAAGAACACATATTATAAATATTTGCTTCAGAATCCAAACTGCACAGATTAAAATCTGACATAACATGATGAGCCAGCAGATCTGTATCTATAGTCTGTTGTTAGTAATCAGTAGAATAAACAACATAGACCCTGTTCTTGTCATCTGCATGATTTCATCATCATGATGTTAGCTGTTTTGTATCATACAGAATTCTCGTCATCTGCCTGATGTCATCATGTTAGCTATGTTGTATCATACAGAATTCTTGTCATCTGCATGATTTCATCATGATTTTAGCTGTGTTGTATCATACAGAATTCTTGTCATCTGCCTAATATCATCATCATGATGTTAGCTGTGTTTTATTATACAGAATTCTTGTCATCTGCATGATGTCATCATGATTTTAGCTGTGTTGCATTATACAGAATTCTTGTCATCTGCATGTCATCATGATTTCATCTGTGTTGTATCATACAGAATTCTTGTCATCTGACTGAAGACATCATCAGCCTTATTTTCAGCTGTGTGTTTTATTGTTAAAAAAAATAAAGTTATCTTTCTAATGTCATGTTATTATTGTTGTTGTTGTTGTGTTTGATGCCATTTTGCAGCACAATATAGGTTACACATGGAGGACAGTAAAAATGGTGGAGGGAAAACCCCGGAAAGAAGCTATTGGCAAGGTTTCTCACATACCCACATTGGCTGAACCCGAGACTTGAACCCACACAGAGAGGTGAGATGGCAGTGATCTGTAATGGTCAGTGTTTCAGATCACTCTGCCACTTGGGGGTCCTCTTCTAATGTCATAATAAGAAATTTAATCATATGGTCTGGAAAAGATTCACAACAACAACAAAGATGCAATTAATTGACTATGTGTAAAGACTCCCCAGGACCGAATTCCTTTCTGAGTCTTCCAACTACTTGCAAGAAAGTATAGCAAACCATTACCAGAATAATTATTCCTTCTTGGCTTTGGCCAACATAAATGTACTTTTCTTTAAATACTTTAACTGTATTCAATTGATATATGATTGTAAACATTCTTGTAAATAACTCTGACCTTTAAGAGACTGTGTAAATCAATTGAAGGGGAAGAAATCAATTGAAGAGGTAGGAAGTCAATTGAAAAAGGTAGGAAATCATAGGAAATCAATTGAAGAAGGTAGGAAATCAATTGAAGAAATCAACTGAAGAAGGTAGGAAGTAAATTGAAGAGTTAGGTAGTTCAGGGCATTGAAGCTTAATATACGAATAATAATCAATGTTTCTGTATCTTAAGTGCCTGGATTATGTGATTTGACTTTACTTTAATCAGGTGCATCTCCCCCCCCCCCAGCAACTTCTAAGTTTTTTCAAAATGTAGTGTTAATTTATATTAAAGTCTCATTCAGTAGATTCAACTATGTAATAGTTTCTTTGTAACTTTCAAAAGTGCTTGAATGTTTAAATGGAATTAAAACGGTTACATGACATATATTGTACTATTAGAGTAGAATATGCAACTGTTTGCGCCAACAAATCTTATCGGTTTTCTAAAGATCTCATTTCTATACATATTTGTGTGATCAATATTGTCACTTGTTAAATTGGTCCAATTCACAGTGCACTATTGTTTAGCTGACCTTGACCTTGAATTAGTTTTCTTTGTCCAAAAGTTATGGATGGGCATTATTTTCCTGTCATTGTTTTTTTTAAAAAATAACTTATCATATTATTCCATTTTTTGTACTTGATGTTCTTTTCAAATACTTGGTTGTATGATAAAGTATCACCTAAATATACAAGACTATTTTCTGGCATGTAATAATTATAAGTGACTTTAATTTGATTAGAAACTTCTCATATTTATGTAACAATAAAATTTGTTTAAATACAAGTATTTTGTAACATATTTATAGTGTCATGACACGAATCTTAATTTTTTTTTTGCAACTATATGGTGCAACAGTTATTATATTTGCTTGCTTATTAGTTCAACTACAAACAACAATGAAGCTGATCTGCCATTGTACAATATGCCTGCAGATGGGGGTTTCTTCTATTGATTACTTGGAACAAACAGTAACTTCATAGACCCAGATCTGCCATGGCATTATGCAATTGCAAATCTGGGTGTCTGCAGTTGGACTCTGCTGAAAAGTGAGAATATACAGCGTTAAGTGGCATCATGACTGAACGGCGTAATGCGATTAACAGAATATTATACCCCTGTTCTTTTGACATTTTGAAATGAATATAATACAATATAAAATTCAATACAAGCAGTTTGTAGCATATTTGAATTTCATCTTTGTTTTTCAATTTTATTTAATAACTTTAATATCTAATGAACACTCGGACAAGATCCTCAGTTTGCAGTATGTAGGCTTGTACTGGAATTAGAGAGCTGATACAACTCCAGTAAAATATACATGGAATCCAGGAAAGACATGGTGGTCATCAGCAGATTCGGAATTTTATAATTTGGTCATAACCACAGTCTCCAGGGTACCATCATACATTCTTTTTAAAAGCTGCCTTTTCCTGTGTTCCATGTATTCAGTGTTTTAAACGGAACAGTATCTACATATAACATTCTTATCGTCTTATCGTCTACATCCCCCCAATTCATGGTTTGTTTTGGTGCATTTGAACTCTCTGTGTTTATCATTTAATCTATATATATATATATATATATATATATATATATATATATATATATATATATATATATATATATATATATATATATATATATATATATATATATATACGAATCAATCCATTCTGCAAACTGATTCGGGTTTACCAAGATTTTCCATAGATTTCAAGTCAAAAATGGTAGTCAGTTTGGGACATAACTTCTGACTGCTGGACTTGTTTCAGTATGTAGCTCACAAAATATAAATTATACAGCATGTTTTTTGCATCCAGAACCGACCCATGCCTGTGAATTCGTCGAATACAGATGCAATCCATTTTCGTTTTTCTTGTCAGTTATCATCAACATCGTGTAATACTACTAAGCATGTGTTTTCCAAGTTATTATCATGTGAAAAGAAAGGTATGTTTATGGGTAATTTAATCGCTATCAAAAAAATTATTGTAGAAAAGTGCTTGTATTGGATTATTTACCATTATGCTGAGCAGTCTTTGTCTCACACCTCTCCTCGGTTCTCATTATGAAGTCCTGTATTATTCAATCTGCAACCTTCATAAATATTATTTAAGATGATCTGCAAAGAACTCAAATTTCAAGTTAATAGTTTTAATAATTTTGAAGGGATTTTGACCCTGTATAGATCTTGCTGCAAGTTGATTTTTGGTGAGGATGACCTTAACAGATATTTGTAATTTTGTTTGCAGCTGCTAAAATCCACCATTTATTGAATTGTTATACAGTTGGTTAGGGATTGTTAGCAAATAATATACACTTAAAAGATGCTATACTTGTACAGGCACTTCATTGGATTGAAAATTTCCCTATGGAAACAACAAACCTGGATGGAATTTTTCACTGATATAGATGTAAAATATCTGTATGTATCAATTATTTTGTGTTTCTTATATCTTGCAATCACACTCAGATATTGACATGTACTGTATGTACTTCTAAGTCAGGTTTTAATTGCAAACAACATAGGCCCTTGCATACTGTCATGTAACATGTTGGCAGATCTGGTTTTATGCTTGTTCTATTTATTATTCCTAACTACATAGACCAGATCTGATGGTGCATTACATTAAAATGTACTGGCAGACCAGGGTCTGTGTTCTTTGTTTTACTAATTACTCCCTACAGCTTAGACCTAGATGTGCCAATGCATTAGGTAACATTATATCTGGGTCTATGCAGTTTGCATTTGGACCCGACTTACAAACATGTATATTCTGTAGTCCAGACATACCTGGTGCAATTTATTTAAGGCGAGTTATGTTTCTGAAATGTACAATAAAAGCAATGTCATTTGAATTTCGAGTTATCTTCATTGGTTGTGATATTATTTGCTTAATTTTGTTATGGATCATACTTATCTTTATTGGTTGCGATATTATTTGCTTAATTTTGTTATGGATCAGACTTATTATCATTGGTTGTGATATTAATTGCTTAATTTTGTTATGGATCAGATTTATTTTCATTGGTTGTGATATTATTTGCTTAATTTTGTTATGGATCATACTTATCTTTATTGGTTGTGATATTATTTGCTTAATTTTTTTCTGGATCAGATTTATCTTCATTGGCTGTGATATTACATGTATTTGCTTAATTTTGTTATGGATCAGACTTATCTTCATTAGTTGTGATATTATTTGCTTAATTTTGTTATGGATCAGACTTATCTTCATTGGTTGTGATATTATTTGCTTAATTTTGTTATGGATCAAACTTATCTTCATTGGTTGTGATATTATTTGCTTAATTTTGTTATGGATCAAACTTATCTTCATTGGTTGTGATATTATTTACTTAATTTTGTTATGGATCAGACTTATCTTCATTGGTTGTGATATTATTTGCTTAATTTTGTTATGGATCAAACTTATCTTCATTGGTTGTGATATTACTTGCTTAATTTTGTTATGGATCAGACATAATATCATTGGTTGTGATATTACTTGCTTAATTTTGTTATGGATCATATCTTCATTGGTTTTGATATTATTTGCTTCATTTTCTTATGGATCAAAGTAATGTCGTGCCCAAAGAAAATGCTGTCTATATTGTTTGCATCTCATCTTGACTTATAAGTGAGTATATATGGTAGTATGATGGGATATTATTATGGATATAATTTAGACTTATAAGTGAGTATATATGGTAGTATGATGGGATATTATTATTGATATACTGTAGACTTTCTTGACTGTTGTATAAGGATTATAAACCAGTTCAAAGGGTGGAGTAGATGCTTAAGTATATACAGATGATGAACTCAATCACTATGCTACAGTTACAGAATAATAATGCAGGGTTCATACTAAACTATGGGTGATAAATTCAAAGACTTTTCCCAAACTTTCAAAGACCACAAACAGAGATTTCCAAGACCTATTTTTGCTAATATTGTGTATACAGGTTATTTGAGAAAACAATGAATGCCAAATACTACAATACTGATTACTGATTAAAGTCAAACTATAATTAATTTCCTAAAATTGTATTATAATTATCTGGAAGATAGGTTAACATTCGTTATTCTTTCAGAAATATGTAACATACGTGTCAGAGTTAATACAAAATAAATTGTTCTCTTAACAGACATCATCATTGCTTTAAATGCATTATTATATTTGCTTTCTTTTCTCTAGCAGCAGAGAGGGTGAACAGACCACGTTTTCGAGCAAAAATAAGGCTTCCAGATAATGTTTTCGAGCAAAATATGGCCTATAGACTACGTTTTCAAGCAAAATATAAGACTTCCAACGAAATCTCATTTAGCCAAAAAAAAAGTCTCCATTTTTGCAAAACGGAGATTTTACGATTTTGGTCGCAACGATGTGGTCATCACCCTCTCTGCTGCTACAGGTTAACAAAAAATAATAAATGATTTGATCAAGTCTTTAGGATCTCACAAACAAACTAATCGCTAACACCTCTTCTTGTAAATCAATCAGATTATTTGACTGGTCGGTGAGTTTGAAATTAATTCTGGTTAATGAATTATTATGGCATCGCATGTAGACAGGATTAATTGGGTTTTCAATAATCAGGAATCCTGGAGGAGCTGTTGGTGAAAACGAATAAAGAATATATCCTTGCTGAGCTTGATTTGATCGTTCGAGATTAATTTGATAGCTTCCTTCGATAACATCACAATTGAGCGCAATCACTGAGGATATATTTACGTTGAACGGAGCGATATGCCTACCGCCACCATCTGGATCGTTATTATGTTTGAGGATTTTTATTTCCTGTGATGCTGTTTTTTCCATGCATCATGAATTATTTTAAAACCAACATCGATGGTGTCACTGAGAAGTTTTTTTAGTTCCGGTACGTTATATCCCGGTAGTTTGAATGTCGGGATATCTTCAATGCGGATTTTATAGTCTGTTGCAAATGTTGTTTTCGATAGAGGTTCATCATCTAGTATATCCTGAATAATTTTTAGGTTAAATGCTTCCATATCGTCGATAATTTTGTTGCATGTTTCTACGACGCTGATAAATTCATCTCGGGTGAGAGAGCCGGATTTAAGAGATATTAACAACAGCGATAAATCATTATTCATTGCTGTGAAATTTTTAACGATTTCAGATTCGTTAACAAAACAATGTCTCTCTAATCTACCCTCCCCAATTGATTTAAATTCGAAACTAAAAAAATCTATAGTGATTGTGTGATCTTTATAACTCCTTATTGGATTATCAGGTTTTATTCTGTCGGTGATATAATCAGTTTTTTGTGGTTCTGGTAAATCAACGGTTTTTCCCCCTGGTGGTAATTCAGGCCATCCTAGTACGGTTCTAATAGAACTCTGATAGATATCTACGACGTATCCTTCTGTGCTTATCTCAATCGCGGATGATAGCGTCGGCTCATGAACCGTTATAGCGATTTTTGATTCTTTTCCAGTAATCGATTTTATTCTACGCGCGAATTCATTATTGATTTGTTCGATTTGGTATGACCCGGTTGGTATGGAAACGACGTTCCAGTCTGGGATACCGTCGGGTTTATTCTTATTCGCAAACACTAAAGAATTATTGGGTTGTTGACCACCAAATGATTTTGATCTGATATTAGGCCAACTGTGATACACTCGTAGTTTTGCTAGCGCTATCTCCTTCACGGGGACTGGGCTAGGGAAATTCACACTGAATTCAGGATTCGTTGATGTTATTGATATCATGCTTGTTTGTACTGGGTTCGTGTTCTCCACTATTCGTTGAAGTAATTCCTGCGGTGTTGTCATTGTTATTATACTCATGATTTATTTCTAATTTTGATATCGCGGAGTCATAAATACTGACCATCACTGAGAACTCACAATCTGGTATGGTTGAGATTATTGAGATCATTTTGGTTTTTGGGTTCGTGTTTTCTAATTCCATCGGTGTTGTCATTGTTATTATATTCATGTTGTCGCTCTAATTTCGATATCGCGGAATCAAAAATATTGACCATCGCTGAGAATTCACTATCTGATATAATTGTATTATCGAGTGACGACGATATCATCAATGATAATTGCGAGTATGCGGTTGATGCAATATGAAATTGAAGTAAGTAATTCTGCAGTTTACTCTGGCTGCATGATGATATCTTTTTTGTTATCCCGGTTGATATACCCCCGATTGTAGCCACCGCAGAAATGCAAATTGGAACTACGACCGGGGCAATCATTGTAACCGATGCAAGTATTATTCCGGCGCCAGCGAGAACGCTTGACACCGAGTACATAGTAATATCAATTGCGGTGATTCTTCGTCGGTATTTTTTTATTTTTATTTGATACTCCTCAGTGAGTGTTTTGAGTCTATTCTGAAATTCTCTGACCTGATCATAGCGACATTGCGTTGATGAAATCATTGTTATTTTAAAAACACTAGCGTTTTCAATTATGAAATCCGAACGATTTTCCTTTCAATTTAGTTATTTACTTAAATCCGCTACGAATTCCACATACCAGGTTGCTGAAACCCTAATCAAATTTTTATCAGTAGCTGTTATAGTGAACTTTTCAGTTGTATCCTTGTCGATGATCGTTGAAATCGTATTATTAACCCCGGATGAACTCGACGATGATATATTAAATTGAGTTAATGGTGTTACTAGTGTTAATCGATAAATACCCTTAACGGTTGCAGTGATATCTAATTTGTTGTTTGTAGGTGTCCACGCAAATGATCCGTGTTGGATTGTGTATACTATGTTGTTGGTTTTCTCATGAGGAATTTTTGTTTCTTCAATGATTGTTATCATCCTCGAAAAATCACCTTTGATGGCTTCGATGAAGTTTTTCGTCTCATCGATGGATTTTTTAATATCAGGGAGTTTTATTTCAATTTTATCTAACGGGGTTCCAATAAATTTATCAATGATATTTCTACGAAATGATATAAACTGTTTTCCGTTTTCTTCAATTCTAGATTCAAGTGTTGTTAGTACAAACACAGAATTGTTTAACTCATCGTTGAGAGTTTTTAATCGATCTGTAATCGTCGAAACGAGTACACCCGGTTTGAGTTTACCCTGATCGGAAAATAGCGCGATAGTATTCTCGATTGCGTTTCGTTGTTTAACTAAAATATCATCCAGAGAGACATCACTAGTTTTCAATTTACCCTG
The DNA here is from genome assembly GCA_030141615.1 of Unio pictorum. Lineage (NCBI taxonomy): Eukaryota > Metazoa > Mollusca > Bivalvia > Unionida > Unionidae > Unio > Unio pictorum. Next base: position 3,998,676 of record JARLTB010000280.1, read on the forward strand.
ATCGGAAAATAGCGCGATAGTATTCTCGATTGCGTTTCGTTGTTTAACTAAAATATCATCCAACGACACATCACTAGTTTTCAATTTACCCTGATCGGAAAATAGCGCGATAGTATTCTCGATTGCGTTTCGTTGTTTAACTAAAATATCATCCAATGACACATCACTGGATTTCAATTTACCCTGTTTGTCTTGAAATACAACTATTTCGTTCGGGTCAACATTTGTTAAGTTCAACGTCTCAGCGATTTCATCTTCAATTATTTTTTTTATATCCTTGACAGAATCAGGGGGTGCAGTGCCATCGGGTTTGGGTTTCAAAGATCTCCCCCAAATATCAATCATGTTATTGTAAAACTCTTTCTCTCTCTAAAATCGTTTTTGACGACTTCGTTAAAAAATCTTCGATTTTCTCCAGCGATTACTAGTGTATTCATTAACGACAACATGTGGTGGTTTTCCGCTTGGGTTACTCAAGGAGTTAGAAATAGCGTCAAGGACATTTAATACTTCGCTGCCACATATTGGTGGATCATTCATTTGTTGTGTTGGTAGCGTAGAATACCAAGTCTTCATTGGAAGGGTTTTTATATAACGCATAAACTCTTTTGGTGGGGCTAATCCATATGAATCGAAATAAACAATCCCACGTGGATCAATAGCATATGCAACCCAGTGAGTTCCAGGTCCGGTGCTGTTATCTAAATTAATAATACCGGTTTCAACGCTGTTTGGTTGATGTGGTAATTGATCTTTCATAAAGACACCTCTGAAGTTTTTAATCGCTAGTTTTTTAGCAGCATCCATTAAATCAAAATTGGACATGGGAACCATCGAAGATTTCTGAATTAATAAATCGTTCCTGGTAGTCTTAGACCCTTTCCGCTGTACCACGAATACGGGGTTCCTGGTAGTCTTAGACCCTTTCCCTTTTTTTATATCCTTTCCCAGTTGCTTTCTTTAGTGCCATTCCTGCTGCAGTACCAACGGCTCCTAACGCCGCTGCTTTAGCCACCGCTGGGGCTGCTGCTGCAATCAATGCTGGTATTGCAGCTAACAATGGAAATATACCGCCTGTTTTAATCATATTTTTGATAGCAGCCGCAGAAAGAGTAATCTGAACACCTTTTTTAGCTGCAAGTGCATCATTGAAATGTTTTATTTGACGAGTTGTCAGTGATAATTTATTTGCACCACCAGTCATTTGGTTGGGTTTCAACGTGATTGTGATTCCACATTTTTTAGCCGATTCTGATTGCAATTTTTTGATTTGACCAGGAGTTAACGCAACACTAATAGCACTATATGACACTATACATAATAGATTGATTCTAATGGAAAAATCCTTCGGATTTTCAATTACATGTTTTCCACTGGTGCATCTACCACTCTCATTCTTCCACCAACACCTTCGAGTAGCATTGATTTATCACTGAGAATGACAGCAACCGCTCTATAATTAGCAATAGCACCACGAGTCACATTAGCTCTAAAATGTATATCAACAACAGATTGTCTCATCAAATCGAGATGTTCCAGTGAGAAGTAATAGATCGGATACAGATTTTTAAAATCATATTGTGATATTTGCAAACCAGTATCCACATTTTGATCACGTGCCATAAATGACAACAGACGATGATAAACTCGTGCAATATGATTTTCGGTGTACTTAAGTTGTATATCCTCGGATGGTTCCTGCTGGCCGTTTATTCTCAGTGAGACGTCTTTCACATCTAATTGATCAAATATCATATGACTGAAACGTTGATCGCCAACTCGTGTGTTATCCTGTAACGCTACGAATATATGACGTGGCGCAGCAACACCTTGTTTTGATGCTAGATTCCAAGTGAATAACCCGTTGATATTTGATTGCTTCACATCTGTACTCACTGATAACCAACTTAGTAATGACTTTCCTCCTTGGTCCATAAATGATAGTAATCGTTCTTCTGCGGTGATTGCTGGAGTCAACACTGGTATCGACAATGATATTTTTGTTAAATTGACTTTACCGGCATCAGCATTTGGATTTGCATTGTCTGCTGGAATCCTCCAAATCGCGTCGTTATCATCACTCTTTCGTACAAGCGATACTGTATGCTTCGCTCCATAAATAACTTTTCTGACGTTTCTACAGAATCCAAATATATGATGCAGTGGAATCGCGCATGAAAATGATTTACGCGCTCCTTGCAACATTGAAATACGTGTTGCAGCTCCTAGATTGAAATTATCATCTTTGTTTATAATCATATTCTCGACATCAGCATCACTATTATCACGTTTTTTTGGTCGTCCTACAACAAATTGATTTCCACCAGCGGTATTTGTAACATCTTTTGCAAACATCATAGAGGGTCCTGCTGATCTTGTATAATCATTAGAATATCTCGCTAACCCGATTATTGTTGTAGCCACATCAACATCACGATCTATGGACTCAATTTCTTTTCCATCAATGAGATATCTAGCACTCTCAAATAACGCCATGATACCATTATTGACAAAATCGACTTGAGTACCAGCTGGATACGGTGCTGGTACAGCAGTAGTATCAGCAGCTGTTACAATTTCTCCTTCTACTTCAATAAACGCTTCACAGGGCAAAAAGTATTTACTGGTATCATGGACTTGAAGATCAATTCTTGCTCGACTATTTGAGTCTATGGCATGATAGGCGTAATATTGATAATCGCGTACAGAATCATCCTTGCGAACTGGGGCATCTATATCAAACGCTGGATCAGGTGACCTTTTGAACATTTTATTCTATTTATCAGAGTCTAAATAGTGAAATCGTAAACGATTTTCCATTTTCATCGTCGTAGTTTTTTAAAGCCACTTCCTGCTATCATATTTGGGTCGGGGGTTAAAGCCATCGACGCTAATTTTTCATCTACTGCGTTATTTATAATTCTACTAACACTTGCAGGCATTTCCGCTGTAGACGGTAACGGTTTTGAAAATCCTTTGGATTTCATCCGTGATTTCACTAATGATGTTAATTTATTCTTCGCAGTTGAAAACGCTTTTCCCGCAAGATCTCCGATTTTGCCAATACCCTTATCACGAATAACATCAATTGCTTTCATTCCTAATTGTTTAGCCAACGGCATTACTTGTGGAGCCATTCTCGAAAATAATCCTAAAATGGTATTACCTAAACCATCTCCGTAGTATGCTCTATAAACCGGAAACCGTGAATTAACTACGTAGACGGGGGTTGGTTTATCATGATTGTAGTGTATGATCATTATTTGAAATCAGAAACAATTTTTCAATTGACTTTTCAATTCAGTCACTATGATACCCATTTGCTAACTCGCCAATGAAATCTCGATATGTGCTGATATCCATGATACCACCCTGAAATAATCGTCTACAGATATCAGCTGCTTCATTAATTATTTCCGGTGAGTTATTTCCAGCTCGGAACCCTCCTACAAGAATCTCTAATCGTGATATATCACTGAGAACACTACCAGGACATGAAATCCTTGGATTTTCACTGGAATCTTGCAATCCGCTTCCGCTATAACCCATTGCTACATCCATTTTTTCCATTTCGTCTAAATCGGCTTTTTGTAAATAATCAAGAATATCATCATCATCAGGTGGTAGTTGTTGTTTTTTAGGTGAAAAAGATATTTTCTTTGCAGGTTGCTGTCGCCGCCTTTGCGTTTTTTGCGGTTTTTGTTGTTGTTTAAACTCTTCGTATTGATTATACACTGTACCCACCGCATTGATATATTCAATGTATGATGCATTATCGGTATCAATTTGACTTGTTTTAGTTTTGATTTTATAGAATATATCAGCCCAGTGAGTTATATTTCTAACATATTTATGATGTTCTGGTTTCAACATTTTTTTTTCTGTTTTCATAAGTCTTAACAACAAGCGCAGGAATTTCTGCCAGTTTAGTCTCATCAATTGCTGCTAACCCTTTCTCGTTAAATCTCACGCGTAAATCATCTACTGTTCTTTTTGATTCTATTTTTTGTACAGCCTGTTTTGTTTGTTCAGTTTTCGCTGCTATTTTTTCGAGTTCACCGATAACAGATTTCCCCGTCTCGGGATCATCCCCCAGTATAGCACGCTCAACTCCCTTCGTTGCTGTGGTTACTGGTTTAAACAATTCTTCAGATCCCGCAGCAAAATCAGTCTGAAGACTCTGTCGTTGTTGCAGTTTATTCCGTACAGAGTCACGAATTGGTACAAATCTCCTGATTGCATCCAGTCGTTCACGAGCCAATCGGGTTGTTAATGCTTCATTGACCATTATTTGAAATCAGAAACAATGTTTCAATTGCAAAACAATTTTTCAATCCGACCTAACAGACAAAAACACTTTTTGTTACATGTCAGACATGTCAGTTAATTTTTAACACGATCATAGAAGCGTTATTTCATCCTATAACAGCTTCTACCATCGGTGGAGAAACGGCACTTTTCATATATAAAATAAAATGTAATGTGCCGTTTCTCCATTTTGAATTTTTTAGTGTATTTGATACCTGACCAACCAGCCATTAACAGTCCATCAATTTTTATTCAGTGTGAAATATTTTCACTGTTTTTGACATTGTCAATCAAAAAATGCTAAAAAAAAATTAAAATCTCTATGAGGGACGGTAACAATCAAATAATGATAAATGGTCGGTCAATCAAATAATGATAAATGGTCAATCAAAATTGTTCATTTTCTTGAATTAACGCCCGTAGGTTTCTAATTTTAGAATTAACCTCCTTTTTCAATTCGTATTCGTACCCCAATTCTTTTCGTATTCATTCTACGATGGTATACAACGGAGCGAACACACTTACGTCACTGCAGAATGCAAGAGAGTCCCGAATAGAATTCTGAATTCTTTTGATGAGCGCATACTTCTTTGGCAGCATATACTTGTTAGTGCTAACTCCGTATTCTATATCCTGAAAATCAGACATGATTTGATCAGGATTTAACCCATCTGATAGTTCAATATCCCAACTTTTCAATTTTGAAATCTCGGATATGATGCTATTCATGTTTTCAGAATTCATTATTCTATAATAATGATATATTTCTAAATGAAAAATATGACGCATTAGACGTAACTAAATCGAATTTTCTGTCCAGTCCCCTTTGAAATCGCAGATCGATAAATCCCCTCTGCAACATATCGTACTGAGGCTCTACAAATATCGAAGTGCCTACCGGCGCTGGTTATTGATTGAAATATTTTTTCTTCGTTAGTTATCGTATTCAAAGATTTCACAGGTCTCGCTTTTTTCGAGTATTTCCCAGTCCCCCCTCGTTTGGTATTCTCACTTTGTGTGATAGCCTGCAGATTTGATAAAGAATTGTTTTTCGGATTAGAATCCTTGTGATCAATGACAGAATCATCCTTGATCAATCCATAAAAGCATTCAAATACGAAACGATGATTGAGATATCTCTTCTTCCCGCCAACAGTAAACATCAAGTACCCTTGATTATTCACAGAACCAACTGGTTTCTTCAGTCTGCGGTTTCTTACAACACCATCACTGGATGCTTCATAATTTGTGATCACAGGGTGTTGTTTGAATTCTTGGTTCATTCGTATACATAATACTATTGTTTGTCTAATTCATTGTTTGGTTTAATGATAAATCTTTCGATGTAGTCTTGAGGAGTTCTTATGATTTTATCCTTGACTCTGTCAAGGATACTGACTTTGTCAGCGTCAAGAATTCTGACTTTGTCAGCGTGAAGAATACTGACTTTGTCAGCGTCAGGGTCATAATTTCTGATTGATTGTCCATTTTTTATTCTTTTATCATAATAACGCTTCAACTCCCTATATCGCTTTCCACCGCAATTCAAACACAACTGAGATTTTCCCCTGACCCCAACCCCACATCGTATGCAGGGTAACGGGCCAAGGCTTCCACGACGATAGCTTTGCATATGATACCCACAAAACTCATTTCTGCATGATTTGTTACACGGGGTTATTGATCCAATCATAAGCCACTTACAGTGATTCATTATATATAAATTCTTCATTTAAATGCTTGTTTTAATTATAGCATGAGGGAATTAAGGAGAACGCCTTCGAAAAATGCTGAATTTAATGCTGATAAGGAGTTTAAGAGATTATTGAAAATTAATCCTAAATTTAATATCGATAGACCCAAAAAACGTAACAAACGTCCAATAGACGGAAATATGAAAGAGTTTAAGAGATTATTAAAAATTAATCCTAAATTTAATCTCGATAAACCCAAAAAACGTAACAAGAGATTATTAAAAATTAATCTCAAACGTCCAATAGACGGAAATATGAAAGAGTTTAAGAGATTATTAAAAATTAATCCTAAATTTAATCTCGATAAACCAAAAAAACGTCGAAGAGACGGAAACATGAAAGAGTTTAAGAGATTATTAAAAATTAATCCTAAATTTAATCTCGATAAACCAATAAAACGTCCAAGAGACGGAAACATGAAAGAGTTTAAGAGATTATTAAAAATTAATCCTAAATTTAATCTCGATAAACCAAAAAAACGTAACAAAATTAATCCTAAATTTAATCTCGATAAACCAAAAAAAAACGTCCAAGAGATTACCCTGGAAAGATGCTCAATTCAATCTCGATATAGTTTCTAATACACCAAAGAATACAATTCTTGATAAAGCCATGATTAGTAAAATCAGAGACTGTTTTAATGAATTCAAGCGTGATGGAGCATCTTATTGTTGGTCAACATTTCGAATTGATGGTGTTGTTGATGCTACCATGACTGATGAAAAAGCAGCAGTGATAATTTCACGTGTTGGGGAAAAAAGACATTTTTTCCGAATCAAATTCATTATCGAAGTCGATGGCAAATGGATTATTAGGGATAAATTTGAACCAATCCTCAAGAATAAAAAAGCTGTCATTGTGAGTAGAGATTCCAAACCAGGAATTCTAACCGGCATTGACAAACCATACTACGAAAGATCTTATCCCGTAACAGCAATGGTTTATGGGATATATCCGTTAAATGATAAACCCGATATCGCAAAACTAGCTCCTATGAAATATTCGTCAGGGCTTAATTGTGTAGCAGAACGAATAATAGAACACTTCACAAATGCATCCCGAGGAAATAAACTAACTGATCTGCGACGTAGGAAAATAACCGAGTGGGAACTGACAGTGAAACAGCATGGTGCAAAGATTTCTGATATAGCTAAATTAGAAGCATCATTAAAATTCCCAATATCAGTAACAACAATAACCGGAGAAGTATTATACGAACCGAAATATCAATCGCGAGGAGCTCCTATACAGATTATTGATCATAACAAACACGCGTGGACACCTGCGGTAACAGTATTTCCACGAGAACGAACCGTGAAATATATCCCTAAGGAGTTCGTCGGGGATGTTTTCTATGAAGAGAGATTATTTGATGCTATTCATGCGTTGTGTAAAGATGATCCTGTGTCAGTGTGGTTACTTAGAAGTGATGAAGATCCCGAAATAGGATTCGATCAATTTGTAAAACCAAATGGTGAATTATATCGCGTTGAAGAATTAGATAACAGAATGAGAAAAATCGCTAGTGATTTTTCACCGGAGAATTCCCATGAAAAACTACTCACGGATAGTTTTACTATTCCATCAGTGGTAGCTCACTTCGCAAGAGAAAAAAACTCATGGCGTCCAACACGAAGTGATTTTCTCGAGGATGTTAAATTGAGTTGCGTCAAATTTGGCCATGGAGGACTGTGGAATACGAAATACCATCGTGATGGTATGATTTCAATTGATATATCCGCGTGTTACCCCTGAAGTTTTCTCGGATATGGGGAATGCGCTGAGTACTTCAAACGATTTGGACACCCCACGCATGAAATGACTCGTGTTGCGATTAATGGACCATTGCCTGATTTTGATTTAACCGGATTCGCTCGTGTGATATCATTCGAATTAGCTACAGGGTTACATCCGTGTAGTTATGTTTGGCTCGGTAGACACCTATCTGAAAAGGCCTGGATGCCAATAGTGTTACTACGATATATGATTGATTGTGGTATGCTAATATCGTTGATTGTTTCCGAGGCTATTATATGCTATCGAGCTCAGAAAGAAGTTTGGCTACCACAACCCGATTTAGATAGAATAATCAGCGAACAGCGAAAACAATTCCCTGATTTCAATGAAGAACAAATCATGAATCGGTCTAAGAAGTTATTTGAAATTAAAAAAGAACAAGCAAAAGATTTTGGACGAAGAATAATCGGTAAATTTACCCAGGGTGGAAGATACGACAACGCAAAATATTCTTCGCGGTTGATCATAGATATCGCTGAATACGATTTTATTGTAGCGGATTTAATGAAGCAGGGAAAACTTGTATCCCGTAAGGATGCTTTTCTATCCAATGGTGAGAAATTAGGTACGGTTGTTACCTACTGTGATGGATATAATTCCCAGTACACACATTTGAGAAGTTCAATGCTAGCCTATGCTTCTATTAATCTATTTTCGATGATAAATAGATTTCCTAATACCGCGGTTAGAGTGGCCACTGATTCGATGTATATACACAATAAGTACAAATCAGCTGTAGCTAAATTCACAGATCCCGAAGAAAATTGGGGGGGTTGGCGATTTAAAAAGGAGATGCTACATGAGTATTGTGAATCGGCAGACGTTGCCATGGATGATAAATATCTTTGTTGTAACCGTATTGAAATTCAATCAGAATTTTCTAATGCACCACCGGTATCTGATCCAGTATGTAGATACAAGACAATTTATTTAAACGGTTGTGGTGGGTCAGGAAAGACAACTCGTGCAATTGAATTATTTCGTCGGTCAACCATGATTGTGCTAACACCGACTCACAGACTCGCCAGAGAGATGATACAACGAGGGGTAAATGCTTGTAATTACCATAGTTTCTTTCGATGGAAGGGTGACAAATGGACACCTGAGCGTATGGGTGATAAATTCATTCCTGAAATCATAATCTGGGATGAAATATGCACAGTGTCATTAGATGTATTACAAACATTTCTCGAGTGGTTGTTAAACAAAAACACAAAAGTCGTCATGTGCGGTGATCACAGCCAACCACCACCATTTGTCGGTGCATCTCCACATGAATGGCTAAGGGGTTTTGTAGACTATTATGAAGAAATTACCACTGATTATAGATCACTTGATGAACGATTACGAGAATTCAAAGCGCTAATTAGATTACAACCGGATAGAATCCAATGCGAAATAGCGCGTGAAGTGATTTCAGAAACTCCAATGAATGATTTCTGGGAAACATGGAGACCAAATGATTTGATAATTGCAAGTAGAAAAATAGTCAGGGACACACTTCAGATGAAGTTATTTGAATTGCATAAAGAAAAATTTGCAACCCTTCCAGTACCCCTTTGTTATAGGCCATCGGATACACGAAAACAGAACATTGAAGTTGATATTCCAGGACAGAGTGAAAAACAAATTCTCGTATTAAATGATATTGTGCTGGTTGATATCAATGTCGTTGAAGATGCATTGCGTGCTAATAAATCCCCGTGGACGCTAGGATACGCAGCAACAATACCCTCTTCACAGGGATTGACTATATCGGATACAATTGTTTGGATGGTGGATAATCACATCGAATGGTCGAATTTAGTCTATCTCGCAGTATCCAGAGTACGAAGAATAAATCAACTTCGAAGAATTGTTTTCGATGATAATGACACCACAATAAATGATATTGATGTTAGCATCATTAATAAAAAAATCTCCGGTTACAAACAACAGGACAAAAAAACCCAACGAGAATTTGATATTGATGCTGAATTAATAATTACGCTGAAGAAACAACAGAATAATCACTGCGCGAGTTGCAATTGTATAATGCGTTGGCAGTATTCGGATAAGGATCCTCGCCAATCCACCGTAGACAGAAAAAATAACAGTCTCGGTCATGTCAGAAATAATGTGATGTTGACTTGTCTTGAGTGCAATAGACGCAACGGTGCTAGTTAAGACCATGCGGTGGCAATTGAGTATCCTCGGGAATTACCTGTAGTTGTTGTCGAGTAAAACCCCGCTGAGGGGCAGTTGAATCCAGTTTATAGATTGCTGGTCTACCAGTTGATCGTGTTATGCCGGATATTTTATGCGCGGTAACACTCCAAATAGGATCAGAAGCCCTTTTTCTACCCCCTTCAAGCTCTCCTGGTTCGTATAAGTACCTAACAGTGACATTACTACCAAGAATTGGTTCTTTGAAATCTTTTTGTGGTTTTTCAGGTATTGACTTCTTTTTAATCGCGTTGATAGGTTTCATGTTGATTGTTCTAGTAATCTCGTTATTCAGTGCAGTAATCACAGATGGTAATCTTTTAACCCATTCACGGGATCGCTTTTCTTGAATGAATTCTTTTGCGTATTGATATCCAAATAACCGCTCAGCAATCGTCCGATTAAATCGTTCGACAATTGCCTGATCGCGATGTAGCGCAGTATGCCCTCGTCGTATGGTGACATTATGATTTTTCATTGTAGATAACACTGCACCCTGAAATTCCTTGCCGGGATCAACCTGCAATAGATTTGGCCAGTGCAGAGGACCTCGTCGATAAATCCTCTCAAATGCAGAAGCAACTTCAGTGGCTGATTTTGTTTTTAAGGGTTCTGCTTCTTTGTATCGACTTGCAATATCAACTACGGTTAAAGCGTATTTGTAACCACGATCATGAGGTAAAAATAATATATCAGCCTGATGAACTTCATTAGGAGCGGTCACATCAAAATGCGAGAATTGAATTTGTTTAGGCGGTGGTAGATACATTTGCCATAGTGCCTGTTTGGATAACCAATTAGCCGCAGTGGTTTTTTTCACTTTTGCAGCGCTAGCGAGTTTATGGACTGCTGATTTACCCCTCCAGTATCCTCTTGGGGAATAATAAATTGATTCCATATTATTAATTACCGGCACCTAACATCAATTTACTTTTCATAGCCGATTTTATCAAAAATGAAGCCAATTTTTCTTTGAAGGATTTATCAGGAATAGCATTTAACGCATGAATTAATTTCACATCCGCGAGATGCCTGTGTTGCAGATTGCTGCTTTTATAAGCAACATCATGAAGGTGACAGGCCTTATCAATGGCGTTTATTGGTTCTTCACCGGGGTTGGGTTGATTTTGATTATTGAGTCTGATATCAAGTCTGGTTCCCGGTCCACAGTAGCTATATCCTGGAAGGTGCTTTTCTCCGGGGTACTTTGCCCATGGGGTTCCAGGGAGCTTTGCCAATTTGGCTGCGATATCACCTCCTCGTTTTTTTTTAAAATCAGATCTCATAGACACAAATCTAAATTTCTTTGTACCACATTGCACGCATTTACCAGAAAGCGCTGATCGGTTATTTTTAGTTGTAACCGTCGTCACATCATCTGTGCCAGTACGCGTTTTACAGTTCACACAATATAGATCCATAATTTATGTATAGAAATATGGATATAATTGATTTTTCAGCGACTAAAACAAGAGAACCAGTTAAGCATCATGCAGTGCTACCAAACTCTATCCGGATGATTATAATCGGGCCATCTGGATCCGGTAAAACGCAATTGTTACTCAATTTAATAATGAGATGGATGAAGTGGGATAAGTTGTATTTAATTGCCCCTAGCGTAGATGATCAACGATGTTATGAAGTGTTAAAGGATTTTAATGAAAACGCTTCAGAAATTAAGGGTGAGAACGCCATTGAATTTATAACCGATATCGATGAAGCACCGAGTATTGATGATATTGATGGAGATATTAACAATTTAGTCGTATACGACGATATAATGTTGGATAAACAAAAAAATCCTGCTAGGATCTTTTCCCGGGGGCGTCATAAAAACACCGACGTGATATATGTCACTCAACGCTACACTCAGGTTCCAAAAGTCATCAGAGATAACTGCAATATTCTTGCTGTATTCAACGGCGTTGATACACATACGCTACGAAATATTTGGCAGACATGGTGTTCTGATATGGACTTCAATCAATTTAAAAACTTCTTTAGTCATGCTCAGTCAACCCCGTACGGATTCGCAACAATAAATTTGCATGATCCTCGGACACGATATCGTATCGGACTGGATCAAATATTCGGTTAAAATCATTTATTATTTTTTGTTAACCTGTAGCAGCAGAGAGGGTGATGACCACATCGTTGCGACCAAAATCGTAAAATCTCCGTTTTTGCAAAAATGGAGACTTTTTTTTTGGGTTAAATGAGATTTCGTTGGAAGTCTTATATTTTGCTTGAAAACGTAGTCTATAGGCCATATTTTGCTCGAAAACATTATCTGGAAGCCTTATTTTTGCTCGAAAACGAGGTCTGTTCACCCTCTCTGCTGCTTCTCTTCATTCATTTTGGAAAGAGATGCTACCACTGTCATCTCTTCCTCTGCTTTTCTCCTAAGAGCATTTGACATGCACAATGGGTCCTTTTAATTCTGCCTTTTCTGCTTTCTGTACAGAGGAAGCATGTAGGCTGGCAATGTTAGCTTCAAGAGACAGTTTTCTGGCTTCCACTTCATCCAAGGCTAACTCCCGTTTCTTTCTTTTTGGTTTTTCTTATCCTTCTTTGCTTTCTTCTTATCCAGATAAGCATGGTACTTATGTCTTGCAATGGAGCTATGCATCATCATTTCATTGCTAGTGATGATTTCCAAAGGTCCACCTGCTTTTCTCATTGTGTCAATGATTAGCCTTTGAGCTCTGAGGCTTTCTCTGCTGAGGTTCTCAACAGATACCTGTTTGTTGACAGAAAATCCTCTCTCCACTGTTGCCTGCCTGTGTGACAGCAACATTTTCTGGAGACCACACCAAAGTTCGACATATTCCTTTCTTTTGGAAAGGTCAGAATAAAACACTTCATCAAGGTTGGGCGTGTTTTTTTTTCTCCATTTTTAAAAAAAATAAACATTATCTATAAATCTAGTAATATTTCAAGCACTTCAAAGTACTGGGCAAAACGGGCTCAATTATAGTCTAACTATACCAACCCGTTTGTTTCTTTGGAAAGTCCGTGAATCATGAAATGTGCAGGAGATGGCAGTATTAGTTCCATTCTAGTCACATTCAGGTTAGAAATTATAAATCAATGATTCAGTTGCCTTAGTTCTGTGCACTTTTTATCATTTAATTATTTTCGTTATTGAAATCAATAGGGGTACAAACAAACGGGGATGTATAGTCAGACTATGGTTACACAAATCAATTTCGGCAAAGCGATTTTAATTTTTTTTTTTAATACCATTAGGGAAAAAGTCTAGGGTCGACAATGAGAAACGGGGATATTCCGTCAACTGGAAATACGTTTTTTTAATTCTTTTATTTATTTACCTAATCAAATGACTTGACTTCTTACAGTTAAAGCTTCACAGCACACGTTTTTTATATACTCACAATTCAAGAACAACTACTCTTATAACTCTACGCTCTTTTGCCACATCTCCCAAATCATCACATTAAACAATATCTTATTTTATACCCGAAGAGTAATGAGTTAACATTATTGTGCACAAAATTACCAATAGCTTATACTTCTGCATCTTCGTTCCACTAAATGAACAGCATGTAGTTACTAATTTGCATGGACTCCTTCTCTAATTGAAGCCAAGTTGCTCGTCTTTTTACACAATGTACAAAACGTCTTTCGTTTACATAATTTATCCTTTTGCAGCCATTCCTTGTATTTCTCTTGTTCAAGCCAGATATCGTTGAAAGACCAAAGACCTGGCATTTTTAAACACTGAACTTGAAGAAGATGTAAATCGAATGAACAAATTTTCAATTCTCGAGCGTGTAACTTTCGCGAACTTTCTACGTAGAATTAGTGTTAATTAATATTTTGATTGGCTAAAACTGATGGACTCGTCCATCAAACGAAAGAAGCCAGGAAAACCAGCTATATCCGAAGCTAACGACCTTGGGCAATTTTATTGGTGACTTCCTTTGAAGAAGTGTGTAGCGGCACCGTCTTGCTTTGATGAAGAGTGCATGTTTGATTGAAGTCGCCGCCGAGGCATACTTTGGATGGTCGAACAAAACAATACCTCTTTTGTTAATGCGGCGGCAATAAACTGAAAGGGTCATCAAAAGTAAGAAACCAGGATAACTAGAATACATCTGAATCAAACAACCTCGGATAATTTTATCTGTGATTCTGGAAATAAATTAATTTTTGGTGGGTTTATTTCAATTTTCAAAGACTTTTAAAGACCTCAGGGTAATATGATCGATTTTCCCAAACTTTCAAGGCCTTGAAAATGCTACCTCATTTTTCCCAAACTCTCAAAGACCTTCAAAGACCGTACGAACCCTGTAATGCCTCTTTGACAGAGCATAAACTACATGAAAGAATTACAAAAAATTCTTTTGTGTTTTCTAAGATTTCTTTTGATCTTTAAATATTCAAATAGAAAAATAAGCCATCATTATTGTCTTCCCATAGAAGTTTGATTTTACTGGAAAAGAGTTGTAACCTTTAAGTAAACTTGAGTGATGGCCAATTTGACAAGTATCAGCGGCACAGTTGATGTATCAGTAAATACCTTGATTAGCCATTACATGTACAGCTAAATAAAAGCTCATTGGGTCCACTTTTCAAATACCTGTCCATTCTCACACTCAACTGTACCGTACATGAGAATCCATGGGGTCCACCTTTTTAATACCTATTCATTCTCATATACAGTACAGTTGTGTGTGATTTGGAATTTTAATGTAGCTTTACAAAATTTTCAATCATATCACTATGAAGTCTGCAGTGTGTCAGTTTACGGTTATGTTTAGCACCGTGGCAGCATGTGATGGACATGAAGCATGATGTCCCAGCCAGTCACATTATCTCGAAACCAGAACAACCAGTCCTAATATTAAACTGTTAGTGCAGAGTCCCTAGCGAGGCAGCTATTACCATATTTATAAGTCTTTGGTATGACTCAGCTGGGATTCGAACCTGCTACCTTCTT
The DNA here is from genome assembly GCA_030141615.1 of Unio pictorum. Taxonomy (NCBI): domain Eukaryota; kingdom Metazoa; phylum Mollusca; class Bivalvia; order Unionida; family Unionidae; genus Unio; species Unio pictorum. The sequence goes on from JARLTB010000280.1 coordinate 4,013,703, forward strand.
CATCCAAGGCAGATGTTCTAACCACTAAGTGACCTGTTGTGAGTAAACTGTCATGATGTACAACATATATTAAAGCCACAGATGTCTGAGTGTTCTACAGTCATCGTCTTTACCAATAACTAATATGTCACCTCTGTCTGCAAGTGTTTTGGTCTTTGGTTCAGCTGAAGTGGTTTTGTGAGAAAACTTGCCCATAACTGCCTGTGGGTTGGTGGTTTTTAACAAGGTTTTCATTCTTTCTTTCTCCACCAGTTACACTGTCTGCTGTGTACATATGCAGAAATATGGCATTATAGGTATTTATAAACAAATATATATATATATATATATATATATATATATATATATATATATATATATATATATATATATATATATATATATGGCTTGAACTTAACACTGTTTTGTAGCCAGAAGGACTAGTGTACTGAGAAATTTACATGTCCGGCCAAATATTTACTAGTCCTGTCGAAAAAACAATGTCACACACTTGTATTGAGATTACCAACAATTTTGTTTCATAAATAGCATTATTATATGAAATACAGAGGTACAGATATATAAATCCTACTTCAAATCATCAATCAGTCAGTTAATATTTCTTGTTTTCTCAAGATAATTTGGATCCAATTCCAGAAAGTGATCCATGTGTCCTTTCTCGTCCTCCACCTGTCCATGTCTTCTGAAATGTCCGATTATGTTTTTGCCTATCATAAGAATTATTCCTCTCTTTTACGTCATTTTCATTCAACTTTTTCATTTTTTTCTGGAGGCTGAACACCTATAAAATACCACATTTTGCCTGTCTAATAAGTCGGGAATTGTGCCTCATTTCAAAATACGAGATGTTGCAGTATATAGCTGACACGAATTATTTCAAGTAAGAAACAAGTTTCAAAATACTTGGCCTCCCCCCCCCCAAATTAAATGGCCTCTCCCTAATAAAGTCTCGACTTCAGCAGATGTTCTGCAGGATCAAAGCAGTGGCTACACTGTTATTAAATATTAACATCAAAAGATAGTGTTAGTTTCACCTTGGAAAATGTGTGTTCTCATCATACGAAGCCATCTGACTCGGCACGTTGTATTTAACAGCTCTAATACGGTCTCATGATTAATAGCGTAGCGTAAGTTTATTAAGTATTCCTAATTAATCGGACCTCAATGTATGTTTGAAATTAATAATAAGCAGGACAATTTTCAAATCTTACATGCCCATGCTGAGAAATTTTTTAATTTCCAACAAATGTACGGCCTTTTGCTTGGATATCTCCACGTGTATTCAATTATTTGTTCAGTCTTGTATAGGAAAAATATACAATTTTTATTGTCATAGAAAAAAGTAATTATATGAAAATGATGTGTCAGTAATGTGATCATATAATTCTCATTATTATTTCGATTTAAACATAAATTATGCAGCTTCCCATTTGTGACTGTTGGCGTGTTTGGCTAGCAATAAGAAAAAAAAAGGAAACAAACAAGCATGCAAACTAAATTCTTTGCAAAGTTGATGCCTTGTTCTTTTGTGTTGTAGTTTGTTACTGTGGTCGCATGAATAAAGTGTGATACCAGTTTTTTTATATTTAATTTGCTGTCAGATTCATTAGGATATCAATTACCAAACTTCCGTTGTTAATGACGGGACCATGATTGGCGCTGTTAAGTGAAATGCAAAAAACCATAAGGCTTCTTGTAATAGAAACACATTTCTGAGGCAGAAATTCACTTCATCTTCATATGCTAACATTTTATGACTGTGTTTACAGCGGTCACTGCGTTGATTCTACAGAATATATGCTGAAGTCACGTCTTTACTAGGGCATCGAGTAAACAAACGCTGCTTGTTGATAAACAAAACTTACTAGCCCATCGGACATTATGATAGTTACTAGTCCGACAGGAAATCTACTAGCCTCGGTCTAGCGGACTACTGCTAATTTCGAGCCCTGATATATATACATATATATACACACACACACACACACACATTTATGTGGACGGTGATTGGAGGGGTTAGTACAGTATATCATAAATTTCTGTTTCATGAAGGCTGGCTATAAAGGTGAAAATTATGACAAAGACTAGCTCATTATTTTAAATATAACTCAGTACATAAAACAGCATCTTGATGCTCAACCAAAAACTACCATAGTCATTTTATAGAATGTAATAGCTGCAGACTTCTCTAAACTAAAGAATTAACATGGCAAGTGCCAAGGATCGACTTACCTGACTTCAATTTACACTCATTATAATGCCATGCATAATATGCTATCATTATCCACTAATGGACCAGGATTTCTCCTTCTTTTATTCCCACTCCATATTGTAATTTTCAGGTAATCTTACTTGCCAATTTTGAACTGCAATTGTCTGAAATAAGTTCCCATTACTGCATCATCCTTTTATTCTGCCAGGGATGAAACTCTACAGCATCTATATCTTAACTTGGACATCCCTTCTGGCACAAATCTCCTTACACCAAATTTCTCTTAAGACAAATTTTATAAGGAGTGGCTGTACTTTTATAGTGATGTAAGCATAAACAACTTTTTAGCAGAGCAACAGTAACTGGATTTCAAAAATAGCAACAAACTTTTTCATATTCACAGTAAGATTGACAACAGGAGCTGCAATGGGTTACAGGTTAGCATGCCAAAAACGGATGTGGTATTAGATCAGTCCAGGTCTGCTGCCATGTCTATCTTTAGGTAAAGCAAGTTTCTCCATATACCTCTGAACTAAATAACCTATTTTTGAAGAAAAAACTCATAACAGTTTAACAAACACTTGTGACTCCCATTCACTCCTTGCCTGTTGAGACAATTGACTTTTCAGGAAACATAGTAATAAGAGTTTCAAGATGACATTGTCAAATGTTCAAATACAATTAACATCATTTGTAATAATAGTATTATATTGACTTAAAAATGGGCAGCTGCAAGAGCTCAAAGGGAGAGCATCAGACAAATCATCAAAGAGCTTCAGGTTTGCCCAGTTCAATCCAAGTTGACTCCCTAAAGAATGCATCTAACTGGTACAGCCAATAATATGTTACAAATGTTGTTAAAACCTACAAACACCATTAAATAATTACTACACCAAAGACACCATTTAATAAAATACCGTAGTTTATTCAGGACAATGATAAGAATTCATTTGACAAGGACTTCTATGTACATCATTTCTGTGGCAATGACATTAATATGGACATTAGTTCATGGAATTCTTTACTTCTCTGTCTCTCACACATACAGATCAGTGAGAAACACATCCAAATACAACATTAATATTTCATGACAAAGATTAGTGTGACTTATATTGATAAATGACTTCCAAGAACATTAACAGCAAACCTGAACACAAAACCCCGGCACTGCCACTATTACTGTTGATGCCAGAACATATAAAGCTATTTCTGCTATCTAATGAAGTGATGTAATAATGAAATTAAATACTCCATTTTGATACCAAATGTCTACAGCTTAATAAATAAGGCCAGAGGCTGCATGCTGAACCCGTTATCAAAGTAATGTTCTAAAATGTGACCTTGACCCAATGTTCAAAATGCTCATAATGATTGATCCAGTGTATGAACTAAATTTTAAGCGGGTAACAAAACATAGGCAAAATAAACCAAGACCATGAAACAAATATTGTATGACTGATGTTCAACTCAAGTTGGGCAAGTGTATATGTCACCAAATGAAACATCTTCTTAATGATGTATTTGAGTTGAGAAATTTCATCAAGGATTTTGTGAAACATCACAAAATGAAATCAAAACCGTAATGCTGATTTGGCCCAAATGTAAATGACATAAACAAGCAGATACAAACAGAACTTTTAACACCATAGACCCAAATCTGCCTTCACATACTGTACTAGCAAATCAGGGTCTACCACATCTGTATAGTTTATGATTTCATATCTAGATATGTCTTCACATAAAGTGCCAGTAGAAAGGGGTGTTGTTCAAAAATGATTTCACTACAACAATTCAGTTTATACCCTATTTCACTTATGATTTCAACCCAACAACACATGCGTAGATCTGCCATCACATAAAATACCAATAGATCAGATTTCAACCCAACACAGACTCAGACCTGTAATATCAACATTATTGACTAATTTATCATCACGATCAGCATTTACCCTGTATGTGCATTTTGATTTCAAATAATAGCACAGATTCTGACCTGCATTTACAGTGTCTATAATGTTTGTTCAGTTTGTGATTGTAAGCCAACAGATCTGATTCTGTTCTATTAATTTATTCAAAGATGTCACATACAGGTCTACGATCTGAATCCATGTTGTTTTAAGATAAGCACATCTTATATGCAGGTGAATATGACACAATATTGTACAATTCTACTTCTCTATGAGTAACAAACAATCCAAAGATAAGAAGTGACTGGTCAAATAGGGCAAAAATGACACAATCGAAGGATAAGAAGTGACTGGTCAAATGGGGCAAAAATGACACTTCCTAGTGAAATGACACTATGTTCTTAAAATTTATTTTGCACTTTATCTTACTATCAGACTATAAAAACACAATGTTTTTCATTTTCTGTTCCCTCATGTTGATATTTCAATCATAAATGCATAACAGCCTGATAAAAGAAATCGAAATTAAAACAGGATTTGTCCAGTGAATATACAAGTACTGAACAAAGCTAGTCATAGTCTTCCATTTCATTAGAAAAAAGTCCATTTAAATCTGTCCCCTCTTCCTGTGACTGAGAATCAGTTGTTGATGGACTGTCATCATTCTGGGATGAATTTAACTGGTTGTCATCTTCGACAATATCAGTGTGGGCCTCTGATGGGCTCAAAGAAATTCCCATTGCATTATGAATGCCTCTTAGACTGATTACATCTTTTGGTTTGACCTGCAAAGAAAAGTACATAATTTTATTCAACAGGTACCAATTGTTGTGTTTTCTAGAAACCTCAAACTTACCAAGAGTCCCTCAAAGAGACTGATGGACTATGGGTTATAAAATATTGAGAAATTTAAAATTAGTTTTTTCTCAAATTTTATATTTGTTAACTGCCGAATAATGAAACTAGCTCTGATGTCCTTGAGAAACCCCAACATACGAAATATGGCAAAAAAAATATTTTCTATTAAGTTTTGCATGAACCTGTTCACAATTTATGTAAACATAGCCTTTCTCAAGACTTTTAACTTTAAGCCTGATGTTATGGATAACTGAACCTGTTCGCAATTTATGTGCAGTAAACATAGCCTTTCTCAAGACTTTTAACTTTAAGCCTGATGTCATGGATAACTGAACCTGTTCGCAATTTATGTGCAGTAAACATAGCCTTTCTCAAGACTTTTAGCTTTAAGCCTGATGTCATGGATAACTGAACCTGTTCGCAATTTATGTGCAGTAAACATAGCCTTTCTCAAGACTTTTAACTTTAAGCCTGATGTCATGGATAACTGAACCTGTTCACAATTTATGTGCAGTAAACATAGCCTTTCTCAAGACTTTTAACTTTAAGCCTGATGTCATGGATAACTGAACCTGTTCGCAATTTATGTGCAGTAAACGTAGCCTTTCTCAAGACTTTTAACTTTAAGCCTGATGTCATGGATAACTGAACCTGTTCGCAATTTATGTGCAGTAAACATAGCCTTTTTCAAGACTTTTAACTTTAAGCTTGATATCATGGATAATGTAGCCTTGTCACAGACTCTGTTAAGATGTTCACAAATGCAAAAGTTTAATCCTTAATTAACATCTTAATATTTAATAAAGATTTTTTTTTTAATGAACTGGCATCAAGCAATGTATTTTTTTAAATATATCTACAAATTGACGTTGATAAATATCTATTCAAAATTGTGTTTACAATCATGCTCCTAAGCCATCACAAATATAAAAAAACGAAACAAAAAATGTTAATGAACTGGCATTATGCGATATATTCTTTGATTTATCTATATATCCATTCACGATTTTGTTTGCAATCGTGCTCTTAAGCCATCACAAATAAATAAAAGCTAAGTCAAGACCTCTGACCTTGAAATCAGTCTTAAGAGTGTCAATTATCAACTTGTTTATTGGAATGCAAATATATGCAGATGATGGTCCAAGTTCATTTGTATGTGCACAAGCCACTGCATTCCTAAATGAAATACAACTACAAAAATGGCGAGCAATTTGCTCATATAAAATATTCAAACTACCCCGATACTGGAGATAATTCTGTGGTAAAATTAAAGCGCATTTCTACTCTTAAATTAGTACAGGTGCAATGACTGTCGACATGCTCCTCTTCTGATGATGACAATATCATGAAAACTGAGAATAGATGCATCAAGAGTATACTGTCCTACATACTGTATACCCTAAGTCGAGTGTAACTATAAACAACATAGACACGGACCTGCCATCGCATAATGCACAGGCATATCTGGGTCTATGTTGTTTGTTCTACTGATGACTCCCAAACAAACTCTATAGACTATGAGCTGCCTGAGCATTATGTGACAGCAGATCTGGGTATGTGCAGTCTAAGTTAGTTTTCACTTATGCACAAGTATATGTAGTATATAAATGAATGAGAGAAATCTTACCAAATCACTTATGATTGCTTTTCAATGGATTGCAAATTCTGTAGTCCAACAGTCTAAGACATGAACCCCAAGCCCACATAACTGAGTCAATGAATTTTACTGCAGAATTGTGAAATGCGCTATCCATTTCTAGTGTCCGAAAGTAATTTTTCAGCACACAATATAGTTTATATATAGCGGCCAGTATTAATCGTGGAGGAAGAAATCAGGAAAACCCCAGAAAGAACCACCAATCCATGAGAAGCTACTGGCAAGCATTCTCACATACCTACAATGGATGAATATGAGATTCAAACCAATGCAGAAGCAGGTGAGATGGCTGTGATCTGTAATGGAGAGCGCTTTAGACCACTTTTGGCCCCCTTTAGATGAATCCATATAACAAAATGAACGTGGATTATGGACAGAAACCTTAAGATAAATGGCAGTTTTTTGCAAAGCATTTTATTTGAAAGTTTTGAATGAGCATGCTATGTTGAACAGCATACAAGCAGTCACAATGTTGAGATTAACTGTAATTCATAATCCAAGTTCCATAAAAAGTAATCAGAAACCCAAATTCAATTAATTATCCACATGTGACATGATATAAATTTCTGGTATATGGTATTCAAGAGAAATTAACATTATCTGCCATACAATTTACTGTCAAAACAAGCTGGTCCTCGATGGAATAAATAACATGGTGTTCATAGTGACTTAAAGGGAGACAATTATGCAAATTCTTAAGAATTATATGCACCAATTTGGACCAGAAAATAGTCTTTTACTTTCATTTTTCTTCTATCTGCAATGTAAGGAACAAATGTATTTGGATTTTCAATGTGGATTTAAAAACATGTCCATTATCGATAGGCATCCACAACAAAATGAAACCTGTCTTGGGTGTATTTGTTTTTTTAAAAAGTTTCAATATAGTTTTAACAATTTTGGTCATCTCGCTGCAATGTCTGCAGTGTGGCAGTTTATAGTGATGTCTAGTACTGGGGCATCATGCTGCAGACATGTAGCATCATGCCATGTCCTAGTCACATTATCCTGAGACAATGACAACCAGTCCTAACACTAACCTCTTAATTTTGAGCACCAAGCGATTACCATCATTAGACTGCTAGTACCATTTTTATATATCAATAGTAACTTTGCCAGGGTTCAAACATGTGACCTTCATCATCTGAGTCAGATGATCTAACAACTTAGGCCATTGGAGTGGTGAAACCACCACTACCGTAACGACATTGTGGTCTCTCAAATTAGATGGTTTCTCATAACAACAGTTACAACAATACATAATCAATAAATCTGTGTAATGCTGGTTTTGCCATATTTCCTATTGTGTAGTATATGTACTGAAAAAGGAAATTAACCACTTTTACTTACGACTGAATACAAAAGTGAAGTAGTGATAACAAGATATTTAAAATGTCCATTATGGTGGCTATGTTAGATATCAGATCAGACCACTTATATATTTTGGCCAATCAACATGTCACACAAAGTCTTCTTTTGAAAACCACATGTTTATATGACCATCAGTGCAGGAGAGGTATACAATAAAATGCACCATACCCGATATTTGATTTGCATTTTATTTGTTCAAGACCGACTAGGTCCTAAGACGAATACATGTGTGCCAAGTTTCATGGCAATCTCCACATTTGATCTGAAGGAGCAGCAATAATAAACATCCGCAAATGGCTGGGTGGACAGAGGGATCGATGGCAAATGGCTGGGTGGACAGAGGGATGGATGGATAGAGGGATGGATAGAGGGATGGATAGCAAATGGATGGGTGGACAGAGGGATGGAAGAATAGAGAGAGGGATTAGCACTGGATGGAAAACAAGCCATTGCATAAGGTATTTAAATATTTGACAAGTTATAAAAAAAATGAACAGAAAAAAAATATGGAAGCTAACTAAAATCATATTATTAAAGAAACTTTCAATCCAAATGCATTGAAAACTTTAAGTATAAGGCAGTCATTAACTCTTCAGTTGCAATTTTGGCTGAAAACATTACAAAAAATAATTTTTCCTCAATACTACTACTACTACTATCAAAGTATTCATAATACTACCGTTTACAATCTCTTTAAGTCCAGTCCCACTACAAACAACACAGACACTGAGCTATCATTTGCATAATGTGTCAACACACAAGGTGAATGTTCTACATATGACTTTTTGCAAACAGCTTAGACCAAGATCTGCCTATATATTATGCTATTGTGGATCTGGGTCTGTGTGGTTTGCAGTTGACTCTGCTTAAAAGCGAGTACAGATTGTAAATTCCACAGCAAATTTAGTTTCAATTCATAAATATATCAAACATTTCTGGGTAAAAACATAATCTGTGATGCAAAAGCTACTATGTTATTAAGGAGCAATAACTCAAATGTTTGTCCATGATATTAAACCTTGTCCAATTTAGTTTCAATCCATAAAGTCCTTGCAAATATAAAACCTGCATACAAATTACAGCCTATGTTATGCAGACATGGGAGGGCACAGCCTATACTGTATGACCGCTCTATAAAATATGGATGGAGCACACTGATGCAGCCATTATACAAAAAACAACAACAATGTATTCCAAGTTTTTCAATTGAATAAATTTAATAAACATGAACAATTTCACTAATGAATATGGACGTTTTTATTTGCCCTCTCCTTTCACAGTTTTGCCAATACATCAATATAATGATTAATTATGGGTCATCATTCAAAGGTTTTAGAAACATCCATAAGAAACCACATCTCATGCCAGTAAGAAGGAAACAGCATTCCTAAAGTAGTTTTACTTTGGCTAAAACTTTTTAGTATTATTCATATTTGAGGTTTTAACTTCCAAAAAGCATGCATAATAAATATAATGAAATCTTACCTAACATTTTCATCCTTGTACTAAGAATTTCATCAGCAGAATGGTCTATTCTCTACTGACTGTTAACATCCCCCGAGGGAATATTGAGCGATGTTGACAGATTGTCCCTGATATGATTTTAACTTACACCTTCAATTAGATCAGAATCTTAGGGTCATCAGAACATTACATACATTACAGAACATTACAGACAGTCATTACATCTGACCCCCAAGATTTAAAACAAGAACTAGATCGTGCCAATGCTGCCTTCAAGAGGTGTTATTATCCAGAATGGGTGATTAAGATTTCCAACAGGCTAAACGAAAGTCAGAAGGAAGAGTCAGCCATTATCTGGGGAAATTGACTTGAAATGGTACTATAATCCTTCCATATGCAAACATGACTTCTGAATGCATGAAGCACATATTTTAGCGACACAAATTGTTTTAAACCATACCAAACCTTAAGAGGGATCACCCAAAGGATATGACTGATATTAAAGATATTTGTTTACCTAGCTATTGCATTAAGTGTGAAGGATAGCGTGATAGTCAGTACCATTATCACTATATTGGTGAAACGTAAAGGACACTGAAAGCAAGATTTAATCAACATCAAAGACTAAGTTTAAGCTTATCTGAGGTATCACAACAGATCAACAATGTTTACCATGGTTATACTGTATCATAGATCAAAAATCAGCCTGGTTTGAGTGGTGGGTTTCAAGAATCTACCTACGTACAGCTGAACAAAGGTGTGGCGATTACAACCTACTACATATCTCGTACAATCTGTTAACATCACAGACTATTCCAGAGGGTGATGCTACCAGTCACTAAAGAATGGAACTTTCTGCTGATGACTTCTTTAGAACAATCATGAAGGCTTTGGGTTATCTTTCTATATTTATTGTATATGTGATTTTAAAGTTAAAACATTATCAAATATTACTAAAATATTGAACAATATATGATGAGTTTATTAAAATATCAATAAATAAATAATGTTTTAGAGAGAGAGAGAGAGAGAGAGAGAGAGAGAGAGAGAGAGAGAGAGAGAGAGAGGGGGGGGGATGGAAATCAAAGAACTCACTGTTTTGACTAGGTCTGTCAATTCTTTTGTAACTTGGCCAGCTGAAAAGAAATAAATATTCTAAGTTTAGTCTAAATTGTTTCTCATAGTATTAGTGGATGTTTTGTTTTCTTTATATTTCCCTCAATATTTTTACAACCTGTTCAACAATGATATGGTAGGTTTTTACAAGGTCAGAATCTTATATGTAATGCATTTTAACTGTAATTACAGGCCTACAGTGGATAATTAAACAAAATACTCTTTTATGAATATACTTTAACCTACAAACACAATTCAGAAATGTTATAGACCATGAACAGGGTACTTTTACAGTAAAATGAAAGTAGAATGCAGAATGATAACAACAAAAATGAAGAATGAATGCAAATGAAATGCACAATTAATGAAAACTCAATATATTTTAAGACAATGATGCATATATGTAAATTGCAGAACAAAGAATGATAAGCTAAAATGGAATTAACTGCTAATGCATTCAATAATATATTTGAAAATTATATATTTCCACACTGCATTTATATCTTCCGTCAAATGCATTTGGATCCGATTCTTTACACTCACAATTTTTTTAAAATATCTCTTCTTACAAGCCAAGATAACAACTGCTAATAATGTGATAATGATTTGATGACATGATCACCAGTGGTCGTAGTTCTCCAATTTTTGTTTGAACAAAACTAAAATAAATAATTTGCTAATAGATATTATTATTTACATTTATGCAGTTATATTTTTATTTGCAGCAAGTTCAATACTTTATTTTAATTTTATGCATTTGTTATTTTAAAATATCTCTTGTAATGGCATAAGATAAAAATGGAATGTAAATGGAATGCAATTAAATCATTCACAAATGCATTTCAACTGTAAATGAAGTACAAATGTAATAAAATTACCCATTTCAGAGTCTGTAAGAATATTTATATCATGATTCATGTCTACAGGTAATAACTCTTTCAACATCCACTTTCCTTTTAAGAGGAAAGATTTGCTTATTTAAACGAAAAGGCAGGACAGACTGGTGAACACTCAGGGCTGTTTCAGTAAAACAACTTAGGACCCAGAGAAGTTATTTTCAATGTGGTATTGTCATCCTTAGATGCAATTTAGAATTTAGTCTCAATTTCATATGAACTCTTCCCTGGAATATATTTCTTAAACTGCTCTCCTCGAGTAACAGACATGCCAATAAAGAATATAATTAATGCAATATGCAACACCAATGAAATCTGTGAATCTGTTTATTTTTGAGGGCATAACATTTTGTGGTTCTGCAGAAAATTACATTTTTTGCAACTTTAATTCAAGAACATGCATCTGATGGATTGAGGGTCCAATTATCACAACAGGTGGATCTGTGTTTGTTGAATTTTTAAATCTCTGCTTAGTTGCAACCATAAAATTCACAAATTGGCACCCCATCAAATAATATTCAATTCACAAATATTCCAGTGTTTTGTGTTTCATAACATTGGATTGCATAACACTATTGTTACTGATACTATGTGTGTTGACCAATCAAACTTGTCCCTAGAATCAAATTAATTTGGCCAAACCTTTTTTTAACAAGTTGTTTTTAATATTTATAAATACCCCTATATAAATGTGTATCCAAGTGCTAACAGGTGTGTGCCAGTAAATAAGTGTCTAATATGTTGTCTTAAACTAATAAGCATAATGACACAGAATAGATCTGCTCTGCTGGCCCATTACAAGAAATCTAATATGGGTCTAATATGGATCTACATTACTTACAGTTCAAAGGACCTTATACATAAGGATACATAATACAGTCTACACCTGGTCATCTACACAAAAACGGCTGGATAATTATGACAGTTGGATAACAAAATATTTACCAGAGTTCACTGTATCACACCTTATGCTTCATTTACCTATTACTATTCAGGCCTAATCTGGTGACAGGAAACTAATAATCCTTGACAATTGTGTCAGATGTCATGTCAGTTATATGTTATCACGAACTTGCAGCATATGAAAGTAACTCACCTTATTTCAAATTGTTGTTACAATAAAGGCCAATATATATATGTGTGTGTGATTGTATATATATATATATATATATATATATATATATATACACACACACACCACACTGTAGTAGTATCATTTATTTTTGTGTGGCTCAAGTTTTTCATATAAATTTTTTCAAATGAAGAAATAAAGAATACTCAAGAATAAACCTATGCTGATACAAATGGTGGTCACTAGAATGTATAAAATGACTACCAAATTTATGAGCACATCAAAGACCTGACAAGTTCAATATGTACACCCTGTTTTCATCAGAGGGAATAACATGAGTGGAAGCCAACACAGCCAACAACATTAAAACAATATAACCATCTCTTTGAGCACAAATAAAACACCTGTCAAGATCAATTACTTACATGTCTTTACTTCTTTATCAAAGAACGCCAATGCCACCAAAATGTGACAGACAGTGGAATCACTACTTTTTCTTTCTGATTCAAGTACAGGCCAACTTCAACCACTAAACTTTACATTAAATAATGAGTATAAAGAACACTTGAAATCACACTTCCACATGCTAAATAGGTCATGCAGGACATCAGGAAAAAGGAAGATGTTACTGGTGATGATCAATGCCTGTCTGTTTAGTGAATTTTACAACTTCATCGATCAAGAAAATTCAGGATAAATGGATAACTGCAGCTGATTCACCAAGGAGTGAACAATTGGACCTATTTATCGTTGGTTTTGAGAAAGCTGGACTTGTTTAATTCTGCAATTTGGGGATTATTTATCAGACAAGCATCTACGTGTACCATGAGACTTCATTGAAATGATGTTAATATAAATTTTGTCCAAAAGTCAGTGATGTGTGAACTTTTGATACTCATGCTATAATAGTGTCTGTACAGAGTATTTCATTAAAAACTGTTTTGATCTACAGTTCTAGTATTTAAAAGGCTTGTTGTTGTTTTGGATTAAATCTGCATGGATTAAAAGAAATGTGCTTTCAGGAGGATTTGAATTTTTTAACAACAGTTGTACTCAAATCAAGGATTGATTTAAATAAATATTAAATCTAATTTTCATACAAGAGTATTTTTATTATTATTCTTTTTAAGCACAATATAGGCTATACATGGCGGCCAGTATTAATGGTGGAGGAAGAAACCGGAAAAACCCCTGAAAGAACCACCGACCCACGAGAAGCTACTGGCAAGCTTTATCACATAACTACATTAGCCGAATCTTAGACTTGAACCCACGCAGAAAGAGGTGAGATGGCAATGATCCGTAACGGACAGCGCTTTAGACCACTCTGCCACTTGGGGCCCCTCCATATTCAGTACTACTAGTGTATGACTATCTTAATTCTTTTTCATGCTGCTCCTATCTATTCTTACTTATCCCACCTATCAATTTAATGCAGTGACTGAAAATTAGACATGGGATACATTATCAATACAAAAAACAATATATAATGCTTGATAGTTAATTCTTCAAGGGATCAAAATAAAACAATAAATTTAAAGATTAACATTTTCAGATTATTGTATGGATGTTGATTTATTAAATAACAGTACTGTTGGTAATCTAAAGGAAGAAAACAGTAATAAATAATAAAATGGGTGGTTATCATCATACGTGGCTAATTGTTTATGAGTGGTTATCATCATACGTGGCTAATTGTTTATGAGTGGTTATCATCATATGTGGCTAATTGTTTATGAGTGGTTATCATCATACGTGGCTAATTGTTCATTGATTCAGGGAAACAATAAAAATCATGATAAAAGGTCCAACACAACAACTTTTTGATACAACAAACTACCGTATTTACCGTATGTTTTCGGACACCGTTTTTTTCGGGGGAAAATCATATTTAAATGCCTTGTAAGTTTTCGGACGTTGCTCCGCTATAATTGTTTCTACAATTTATGTTTTCTGACACAATCTTGGAGGATCTGCTTCGTCGTTTTAATGTAAAATTTACAGCGTGTTTGCCGTTAATTTAACTGATACAAAGTTCGCTTCATTTGGTCGCCAATTATTTAATGCGATCATGAACGTCCATGAACTAATATAATTTAAAATTATTAATCACATGTAATTCGGGATAGTGACAACACCTGCTGCATTAGTCGGACGGGTTACACGAGCTCCAAAGTGTATATCAACAACGGATTGTCTTGTTAAATCAAGATGTTCCAACGAAAAGTAACAGATCGGATATAGATTTTTGAAATCATATTGTGATATTTGCTGACCGGTATCGACATTTTGATCGCGTCACATATATGACAACATACGATGATATACGCGTGCTATTTGATTTTGATCAGACTCGTCATCTAGAGCAGCTTTCTTCGTAGGCGGTTGTTTTTGTGATACTTCCTCAGAATCATTAATTCGAAGTCGCTTCTGTGGACGGCCTACTGGTCTCTTTGGAGACGATTTTGGCAAGGGCGAGTCCCTCCAAGAACTAGGCAGTGCCTCCTCACTTGTTGCATAACGTATGATAAACTTATCCATCAAATTTAGTACAGTACTAACAATATTATGTTTCACAACGATAGCTATCCAGTATACTAACTTTTGTATGTAGTGGGTATTTGATTTATACTTTTTATTTTAATAGTTTGATTCAGCTAACAAAAATATGATTGGTTGTCAGTATAGACATTGTTACACACGAAACCACTTCATACAGGTGTTACAGTTATGGCTTTGATTAGAAACCATGACCCCTGCTTTATATCATTAAACAATACATCAGAGTCAGTATGGATTAGTAAAATTCATTGGCATTGTCCAACAAAACAAACCCCTTATCCCTGAAGCATTATATACAAAGGTTTAAACATAATTATTGTTCTACAGGTAATAAACCTCTTGGTAGACGATATATTTGATTGTGGGTGCTAAATGTTAGGTACATCGTGTGCTCTTTTAATAAAATCCTGATGGCTGCCTTTTATTTCCGAACACATCTGTCAAAGAAATCCCACCAGTTATATTATTAACAATTAACACCCAGACACTTTGAAATCTCTGACATGCATCACTACAATATTCGAGCAGTAGATCGTTTCCAGCCGGCAAGCTTTGCTCATTTTAATCTACCCTCGGCTAGGTGGGAAAAAAAAGAGGAGAGAACCACAACAAATGCATCACCTTTATTTAAAACAAATATCACATATTAATCACGCCGACTCGTATATTGCAAATTGCTTTTTATTTTTACCCTTCGTAGGCGTACATACAACACTCACCCCATTTGCAGCCTCACACCCTTGGTGCTCTAAGAATAGCCATCATACATGTACCGGTGTTTCGACTATCGATACTAAAATATTTCTGCCCAAAATATCTTAAGAATTATAACTCCAAAATCTTTTTATTTAGTTTGTATTAATATCTTAATTACACAGAAATAAAGCTTGCGTGCGTTTGTAATGTAGATTTTAATGATCATTAGCAGAAGGTTAAACTGGATTGCAAGATTACTATGTTAATATGGCGGTTCATTTGGAAAATACGCACACAATCGTGGCTCTAATACATGTATGGCTTTGTTTTCTGGTGGATGGACATGTATCAAATAGACAAAATAGGCAAGTAATGCCCATTTTTCATTAATTATCCTTTCCGTGGTGTTAGACAAAATACTTGTTTTACTTCATGGCAGCACGTTGTCATGTGAGCTAACGGTAACTTCGTTACGGACGGGAAGGGGGGGGGGCGGCATAATTCTATCTTCACTTGTATGTTTTCGGACACCTAATCAAAGAATTTAATATGTATTCGGACAACAAAAAAAGTAATCATTTGTTTCAGTCCGAAAACATACGGTAAATACGGTATACTATATTTTCCAAGAAAATGAAGATGCAGTAAACAGTTTTATGTAAGAAATGTTTTGGGAAATGTTTGCATATCAATGCGATCACTTGTTAAATGGATGTCTGATTAAGCTGAGTTGAGTGAATATCTCTATGTTATTACCAAGCTGCATTTCCTTGTCAGCGGGACCAGGAACATGAGCCAGATGTAGTGGAGGTTTCTGACTGAGCCGCTGGTGTTGAGATTCCTGTAATTCATTCAGTAGACTGGCAGTATGATCTAACTTGTCTTGCATCCCACCACTACCCTCCTCTACATTCTTCTCTGAAAAAGATTAAAAGGTTTCAGCTTCCTGACACATGACTGATGGTCACCCCTTATGGTGGCACTTAGACCATTAAATTTAAGGTCCAGAAACTGTTATTTTTATTATCTGACTTACCATGACATCGACGTCTGAGCTTTTAACACCAGAATCTACTACACAAACTGAATAAATAAATCTGAATATTCAGGTGGCCATAATACACCTGCAATTTTGCATGAAAACATTAAGATCACATGATTTTTGTTTCAAATCTGTTGTATACAATGATTACGGATTAAAAGAATTATGATAATTATTTGTGCATATTCCTATTAATAGTTAAAAAAAACCAGGAACAGATAAGTGTTTAGGTAGGAATGTGGCTCTGTTGTATGATGAATAAAAACTTGCATATATGTCTGTAAAGACAGAGGAAACCCCGTGATCTGGAAAACACATGTACAATGGACAAAATGGAAGTACAAACATGAACCTGGCCATGGCCTGGGTGTGGATATATGTACAATTGGAAACAGACATGCCAACGGAAGCTATTTAATTCAAAGCTAATCTTGGGTGTGGATATTTGTACAGAACATATATGAGTTTGAGCTTTAAAAAAAACAACTGAAAATGTGAAAGGGGAGTTTGGGGGTACTCCCCCAATGGTGTCTAGAGGGGCAGCGCCCCTGATCAGGGGGTTTTGGGGGTCAAAGACCCCCGACTAATAATGCATTTTACACGCATGAAAATCTGCTCCTGGTGCAATCTATGACCATAATATGTAACAAAATAATCATTTGAAAAACTAACAAACTTACCAAATATTTGAAAAATTTTACAATATTTACTGTCACATGAATTTGTTCTCCAATAATACTGGTACTTAAGTTATTTCATGTGCATGTCTGTGTTCACATCGTAATTAATTCAATAATTAGGCATATTTTGCTGCCAACAGATTACACTTCTATCTTTTCATAATAAATATGTAAAATAAACACCCAAATACATCGTCTATATACAAATAATCCCATATATTCCCTTGTCTTTTTGTCCACTGAACACAACCTGTTGATATGCCAGTTGAGCTCTTTTTGCGGCTTTAAGAAAAATTTCTTTAATCTTCCATTTTGTCATCAATGATTTTGCTTGCTCAATGTGCAATCGTTTCTTTTCATTCTCAACTAGAGCCTTTTTCCATTCAAGCTCCAGCATGTATTAGCAACATGCAGTGCACATATTCTGACAGAGGGCTTCATTTCTTTCCGTATGCAGCTTCATTTGAAGGTGCGGTTCCAGACTATTTCAACCAAGAATTCTGTAATGTATATATTGCAGGCACAAAATGCCAGTCCTCGAGCATTCATTTTTCTTATAAATTGACCAACTCAATTTCCGTCGACAATTCGTTCCAGCCATTCCCTTCAGTTTTGTTAAAACCTTTATCTAAACTTTTCGTGTCATTGTCTCTCTCAACAACTACAGCACGCTTTTTCTTTCCATTCCCATCAGTTTCCTTTATACGAAGATTCATTGGATGAATTTAAACTTTTGACCAATCAGAATACTTTTTACGAGAGTTGTGGGCTAACTAATATATGGAACAAATACGTTACAAGGGTTGTTGCGGAACGGGACTGAAAAGAACGGTTAAAAACCAGAAAAAAAACGAATCAGACATTTTTTAACATAAAAAAAGACTACCCGGTATATCAAGAAAAATTGGATTCAAGTCAGGAGAAAAGCAGAATTCCATTTTAAAACAGAGAAAAATCATGTCTGTAATTAAAGGCTAATCTTGCGTGTGGATATTTGTACAATTGGAAACAGACATGCAAACAAATGCCTATCTAATTCAAAGCTAATCATGGGTGTGAATATTTGTACAATTGGAAACACAGACATGCAAACAAATGCCTATCTAATTCAAAGCTAATCATGGGTGTGGATATTTGTTCAATTGGAACACAGATATGCAAACAGATGTGTAAGTAACTGAAGGATAATCCTGGGTGTGAATGTATGGACAGATGGACACACATATATGCAAACAGATGTCAAAGTAACTGTTATGTCAAGCTTTCAACAACAGTTAAAATGGTCTATTTATCTACAATTAAAAACCATCACTACTAAAATGAAAGGGCATGAAATGTCCAAATAAAAAAACCCAAACATTTCTGCAATGAAGAGTACCAAAAACAGTCGATTACATGCCTGTAAAGTTTTTAACACCCCTTATGTTTAAAATCCAGAATCTATTGTTGTTTTTTTTTATTAGACTTACCATAACCATGACATCTGAGCTTTTCACACCAGAATCTACATAATTTTGTTTTTTTTTGTTGTTGTTTTAAATCTAAACGCATGCCATCCACAAAGTTTGATCAATAAACTTAATCTAAATAAAATGTATTCTGATAAATCCTTTTTTTAAGTCACAATGATTTTGACTTTAGAACGAATATAATGTGTCGCCCATCTTTTATCTGCATGCCCTCTACAAACTTTGCCCAAGGGTGGAGGTCTACTTCTAAAGTATATGCAAAAATCATCTTATTGCAGTTAAGTGACCTTGAACATCTGGCCCCCATACAGATGGGCTAAATCCTTACCTGGAAGTGAAATCCAACCACAGAGTTAGGACTGGGTATTAGATGTAGAACAAAATGTTATCATATACAGATCCCAAACCAAGAGTTCATCCTTATTCCAAATGTAAGTTATCCACAAAAAAAGGTTACAATTCTAAATAAATCAATGCTCTTAATTAATGTTTACCCATTAGTTATGATTGCTAATAAAGCAAAGCTGTTAATTCAAATTTACCAATTAGTTATGATTTTTGCTAAAGCAATGACATTAATTCATGTTTACCCATTACCGTATTTTCCGCCCTATAAGTCGCTCCGGGGTATAAGTCGCGGGAGGGGGAAATCCAGATAATTTTGGAAAATTCAACAGATAAGTCGCTCCTGCGTACAAGTCGCTCCTGCGCACTTACCGTAATCACGGTTTTGATACTGCCGGCCATTGCATACGACTTAGTAATTCCAACAACGTGTAAGTATATTCTTGTTTGAAATTTTAAAAATAGAAATATAAGCAAATAAGATTTATAAATAATGTTTATTAAGTAAATAATAGCGCCACTGCACGATTTCCGTTTTCTTTCGCAAATGCTACGACGTTTAACTTAAATTCTGCATCATAACTTTTTCGCGTGGTAGTTGTTGGTGCCATGATTAAACTGTATTGACTTACGCTAACATAACAATTTTAAATCATACAACGTTATTGTGAAACTATCTTTTTTTTAATGCTCCATGGTATGAACGGTCCGTATTTATATACCGGTCAATTCCACAACCCGAGCGAACTTCAAAGGCACTTTATAAAACAAATGAAGTTGTTCGCCAGCCTTCCAGTTTTTTTTATTAATTACTTTGAAGTTCTCTCAATGAAGCCAGTCTCGGTATTCCGGTCAATTTCCACAACCCGAGCAAACTTCAAAGGCACTTTATAAAACAACTGAAGTTGTCCGCCAGCCTTCCAGTTTTTTTATTAATTACTTTGAAGTTCTCTCAATGAAGCCAGTCTCGGTATTCCGGTCAATTTCCACAACCCGAGCAAACTTCAAAGGCACTTTATAAAACAATTGAAGTTGTCCGCCAGCCTTCCAGTTTTTTTTATTAATTACTTTGAAGTTCTCTCAATGAAGCCAGTCTCGGTATTCCGGTCAATTTCCACAACCCGAGCGAACTTCAAAGGCACTTTATAAAACAATTGAAGTTGTCCGCCAGTCTTCCAGTTTTTTTTATTAATTACTTTGAAGTTCTCTCAATGAAGCCAGTCTCGGTATTCTGGTCAATTTCCACAACCCGAGCAAACTTCAAAGGCACTTTATAAAACAATTGAAGTTGTCCGCCAGCCTTCCAGTTTTTTTTATTAATTACTTTGAAGTTCTCTCAATGAAGCCATTCTCGGTATTCCGGTCAATTTCCACAACCCGAGCGAACTTCAAAGGCACTTTATAAAACAATTGAAGTTGTCCGCCAGTCTTCCAGTTTTTTTTTATTAATTACTTTGAAGTTGTCTCAATGAAGCCAGTCTCGGTATTCCGGTCAATTCCACACCCAGAGCGAACTTCAAAGGCATTTTATACGACAACTGAAATTGTTCGCCAGCCTTCCAGTTATTTTTATTAATTACTTTGGAGTTCTCTCAATGAAGCCAGTCTCGGGTTAATCCAGAATTTTTTTTATAAACTATTGAAGTAAATTATGAAGCGCTACCGGTACATTTAAATACATATATTGTAGCGACATCTGACCAACACTTTGCTTGAAGCACGTGGTGAATAATAAAAGGAAAACAATGGCAATCGTAATTTCAATATTTTTTTAAATTAATAACAACAAATTTTAACACATATATATTATAACTAAATAATATTTGATTATTTAATTTGATATTCTTGTAGTCTAATACTTACGTGTATGTAAGTTTCGAGCAATTGGCTTGCCGGTATACCGTAGATGCATTCGCTATAACACAGCATCACTGCGCATCAGTCATATCGGTCGTTAAAAAAATTTATTTATCGTATAAGTCGCTCCTGCGTATAAGTCGCACACGTCATTTGAAAGAAAAAAAACGAAAAAAAGTAGCGACTTATACCCCGGAAAATACGGTAGTTATGATTTTTACTAAAGCAATGCCCTTAGTTCATACTTACCCATTAGTTATGATTTTTACTAAAGCAATGCCCTTAGTTCATACTTACCAATTAGTTATGATTTTTACTAAAGCAATGCCCTTAGTTCATACTTACCCATTAGTTATGATTTTTACTAAAGCAATGCCCTTAGTTCATACTTACCCATTAGTTATGATTTTTACTAAAGCAATGCCCTTAGTTCATACATACCCATTAGATATGATTTTTACTAAAGCAATGTCCTTAATTCATGTTTACCCATTAGTTATGACTTACTAAATCAATGCCATTAATTCATGTTAACCCAGCAATTAAGATTGTTAGTCAAGCGAGGAAGTGAATTCCTTTGCAAACTACATGATATGCTTCGATATATAATTATGAGAGTTCCAAGTGTTCTGATTTACTGGGTCAATGAAAAAAAGTACTGTTAAATTATCATCTGATGATGTGAAATACATTTTAAGCTTACATGATCACAACTTTTTTGCAAAGCTAAACACCTTAGGTTTTCAAGGACAGTATAGATAAATCTAGCAGTTCTTCTAATAAAATCCAGGACTTTCCTGGATAAACCCTTATTTGACAAATTCAGGTATTTTTCAAGAATCAGCATACAGTTCCATAACTTTTCCAGATCTGTGTGTACCCTACTGACTTTGAGTTTGTTGGGGTTTTGTTGTGTACTGATCACAAACAACATAATTTAAAAGGTTTTTCCTGACTGGTTGACAATAGAAACTCAATCTCAAACTCAAGCTTAAAACATCACAATTTTAGATATCATATGTGGAGTATATCAAGGTCAGTGAAATTTTGTAGTCTAGAAGAGAGAATAAATAAATTCTGAATATTAAATAATATTAAAGCTACAGGCTGTTAAAGTTTCAGCACTTTCAGCTCAAGCTCGAGTAACTTGCAAAGAAAGTTTTGAGAATACTGGGCCAGATCAGTTGAGTCTTGAGGAAAGATGTTTGCAGAATGAATGAGAGTTACCTCTGTTTCCAGTAACTTTGTTACCTACCATTAAATATTATATGCAGACATAATACAAATTTTACCAAACCTTTGCAACATGCATTTTGATTGGTTAAATTGCACCATATGATGTAAAAAAAAAACAAGTTATAGTTCACAACACCAGAATAGAACTACTTATAATTTCATGTGATTTTACAATACTTCAGAGCAAAATATAGTTCTGTTATTTATATCTTGAGATTCATTAAAGTTTTGATAACTGTATATAATGTTAAGTATTGAACTTCATTTTTCACAAGATTCATGAAGTTTGAAAATTGATTAATCACTATTTATGAACAACCATTGTTTTTCATGCAGTGTGCATTAAATTTTCAAGTTTCATGAATACTATAAAATATCAAGTTCAGTTATTAAATAAAAGGTTCATAAATTCAAATACCTGAGAATCTTGTACTGTCAATAAATTGAATTTTTTTCTCTTCCTGTAAAATAAACATGTAAATTATCTTTAGATGTCATGCACATATTTTGAAAGAAATAAAGTGAACAGTTTTTAAAGTAGTTTAAAAAGATATATCATATTAAAAGTTATGTCTATGGAAAGTTGTCTCTTCAACAACCAATGAAATACAAGTAAGCATTTAAACCTATAATACTTTATTAAAAGACCAATACATATTTGTGAAATTAAAGTCCTAAGCTGGAAAGATCCATTCTTATGAAACAGCAAGAGGATCTGATTAGAATTAAATATCACCGATACAACTTTCTTTAATTAATTATTCATGTGTTGCAGATGAAAATGCATATAAAGTCTATTTGATTTTACAAATTAATTTATGGAATAGAGGATAAAAGACTTTTGTACAACTGACATAGATTTCATGCAGGACTCAAAAGAGTCGTAGCCGAAATTATCACTTGACATAAACCTGACGGACATTTCCTACACTCCGAAGCCAAATTTCATTTCAATTGCACTAGACTTTGGACATTTAAACTCCAAGACATGGAGGATAACAGCATCCAGAATAAAGTACAGTAGTCCCACTCTTATACGACCACCCCTGCTGCACTGGGAAAGTGGCCTTATAAGACGGGTGGCAGTTCCAGAGGGGGGCTAAATTTATTATGAGAAGTGTACATGTATATGTAATGTATGTAGTAAGAAAGCTACATACTTCAAAACATTAAATATCTTCATCTAAAAGAAACATTAATCAATAAAAGTTTTTTTTTGTTTTGTTATTAATAACAAATTTATTTCAAATTTATATATGTTACTATTTTTTCTTTCTTGGCGTAAGTGTGATGTGCGAGCAGGTATTGTTGTAATGCACATTGGTACATACATAATTATGTTTCCATTTGCTCCATTTTCCCACTGCTGCTGAAAAACCTTTTTATCGGTTATGAATTTGTATTTTCAAATTGTTTCAACATAAACTTGTTTTTTTCGGAGTCTTTTCTACATAAAATTGTTTGGCATCCTCCCCCCCTTCCACGATGTCGAGTAGCATAACCGACTTTCTTCTAAAATAATGTATCTGTTAACATGATGACATTTTAATGTTTGGTAATGATTTATTCGGTTATTGCTGACTGTATGCGATTTAATTATGCAGACAAAACTTGTGTCGAGTGTAAGACATACAGTCTTCTTAAAGCAAGCCATAATGTGTGGTCACATGATTTTTCCGGTCTTTGTCTGGTACCCTGTTGATTTTTTTAAGGTTCTCTGTGTGTGCCAATGTACAAAATCTATTTTTAGCCTATGCTGACCCTGTTATGATTATAACAATTACGTCTGGTTATAATCATCAAAGAGAATAACTCGACATAGGCGTTAAACCCCAAACTCTATCATAACATTATTGAGCCCATTTCCTGTAAACATCGACTTTTATAGATAATGATATACTATAAATCCTTTAGTCGACACTTTAACGGCGACTTGACACTCGGAGACGTGTATCTACGATAGAGATAATCAAAATTGCTTACCTTACCGTAGGCTTACGTCAAGAATTGAATTAATTATTGGTTCTGGATACATTTAAAGAAACAAAAGTGGCCATTCATGAGGGGGACATATTTAATTTTTTGTACTAAAATGCTGGCTGCTGGTCGCGTTAGACGGGTGGTTGCTCGTGAGGGGTACTTTTGAAAACAAACTCGTCGGTGCCAAGGGATTCTGGCCGTAAGAAGCGGGTGGCCACTGGTCAGGGGGGCCGTTCAAGAGGGGGACTACTGTATTTCTTAAACAAAAATAGGTAAAAAGTAAGGCAAATTTTATAGTGTAAATAAAGCCTGTGTAATTAATTTCTTGAACAGGATAAGGCAAAAAAGTAAAGCAAATTTTATAGTGTAAAACCTGTTTAATTCATTTCTTGAACAGGATTAGGTCAAAAGTAATGCATTTTATAATGTGAAGCCTGTTTAATTCATTTCTTGAAGAGGATTAGGCAAAAAGGCAATTTTATAGTGTGAAGCCTGTGTAATTAATTCATTTCTTGAAGAGGATTAGGTAAAAAAATAAGGCAATTTTATAGTGTAAAACCTGTTTAACTTTATACCAGAATATCACAGATTCATTTGAAATCTGCCGTACAATTTGATCTGTTTTATTTAACATATCTTGGTTTTCATGTTGAGTACATGGCTTCACTATATAACACAGTCTAAATATTTGGTCCTTGTCATTACAAGTCTGATGGAGCAGACTGTACTGTAGTCCTGTAATGTTTTCAGTGGTCACTTTGCAATGCATTTTTCTAGACATACCTGACAGTTTTTCCATTTCTGCCATAGTGACAAGAAGAACGATCCTCAAAAGAAAGTGAATATTCAATATCTAGCCTTAAGACAGCTTGGATTGATACAAGTAAATTTAATTTCTTATTACCTTTTCACTCACTTGTTCTTCAGACTTCCGGAGTTCTTCCTCTTTCTTATGAAACAAAATCACTTTATGTCATTGAGAACAACAAAAAAATAATAATCATACTCAACTACAGAATTTACTGTTGAAACATTTTATGTTACTATATCTGATATGATAAAAAAAATAACTTTCATTATGTGAAACTATGGTTCATACTATTACTATATTTATTTAGATCAATACTATTTTTAAAAATTCTCCTGCAAAAGAATTACACATATATTTACATGGTAAATAAATTCTTGATACAGAATCCATACAAGATCCATTTTCTTCCAATCAAAATCTTGTAACCGCTGGTGACAGATTTAAAATAAAAATGAATATAAGTCTGTGATCTAAGATGTAAAATGAAATTTCACAAACCAGATCAACAGACTGATCAAAGTCAGAATATGTTAATGACATGGCTAATTTGTCTTTTCATACATCCACATCATTTTTCTTAATGATTGTAAGAATTATGAATTAAATGATGTTTATGGATAACAGCTGTTCATTCTTTACATAATGTTTATGTTACAAAACATTCTATCAATAATTTGTAACTAAATGTACATAACAAAACTCACTCCGACTTGTAAATCTCTCTTTCTCCTCAAAATTTGGGCCAAATAAGTCAAAACATGGCTTCAATCCATGTTGTTCATTAAAATATTTTGAGGAGCTATGAAATTTATAACTGATGATATATATATATATATATATATATATATATATATATATATATATATATATATATACATATATATATATATATATATATATATATATATATATATATATATATATATATATATATATATATATATATATATATCATACCCATCACTGGGTAAAGTGAAGGCAAAAAAAAAAGGCAGTTCTATAAATATTTCAAATTTCCCTCTTATTGCAATAAATGATACCCCACAAATAATGGAAAGAGTCACTAAATTCACAAACAGTCATACCTCACA
The DNA here is from genome assembly GCA_030141615.1 of Unio pictorum. Lineage (NCBI taxonomy): Eukaryota > Metazoa > Mollusca > Bivalvia > Unionida > Unionidae > Unio > Unio pictorum. Next base: position 4,040,025 of record JARLTB010000280.1, read on the forward strand.
AATCACATGTTCCATGGAACGAGTCACTAAAACCAAAAATACTAGTAGCTCACCAGACAATATGTTACATGCAATGATCAATGAGGACAACAAAAATTGACTCCAACAAGTAAGTGCCTCATGGAATGAACCATGAAAACCATGTGTGTGATTAGGATTAGGATTTTTTATGTAACTTTAACAATTTTCAGTAAAACTGCTTACATGTCTGCAGTGAGGCAGTTTATAGTGATGTCTAGCACTGGGGCATCATGCCGCAGAAATGTAGCATTATGTCCCACCCAGTCACGTTATCCTGACACCAGGTCGACCAGTCCTAACACTAACCTCTTAATGCTGAGCACCAAGGGAGGCAGCTGTTAGTACCATTTTTGTAAGTCTTTGGAATGATTCGGCCAGGGACTGAACCCATGACCTACCGCTTCCTCAGCGGATGCTCTAACCACAAGGCCACCGGAGCTGTAACTGATACAGAAGAGACAGGAATCCTTCTTATCTGAGAAAAAACTGTATACATGTACTAATTAATTGTTCTATCAAAATTTCAACTGAATACTGTAAATGGTGTAGAAGACACAGGAATCTTTCTTATTAGAGAAAAAACTGTATATATGTACCAATGTTCTATGAAAATTTCAACTGAATACTGTATATTGTATACATGTACTAATGTTCTATGATCAAGCAAACTTGATTGTATATGTCATAAAATGCATTGAGGATATGACAAAGTGAGAAATAAAAGATTCCAGTAAATGGATTTATTTTATAAAGAACTGTTGGCATTTGTCATAATTTATGTTCAATAAGAAAAAAGGCACTCCATATTTGTTACTCTTTTAATAAAACACTCTGAAACAAAGAATGTAAATACAGAGATAGGCACAAAAAAACTTTCCATAACATGGTGAAAATTAAACCATGGGATGATCAAACATCAATAACTTATACATACAAATTAACTTACTGAAATGTTTCCTATTAAAATTAATAACTGCATATTTAGGATGTCACAACAAACAAGAAAATAACAATATATTATGAGACAATGATAAATCAAGCTAAACTATTAACATTCCCAGCTGGAATATAATTCTTAGTTAACATTGATCATATAATTCCTACATTGTGCAAAGCCACCATGTTAAACAAATGTCAACACAATTTTGACCATTCATGCAAAGATAGACTGATATTAAGGTTGAGGGAAGTGCTTGCTTTTATATGTAAGGTATCCAATAAGCCTACAACAAAGAAAAAAGAAAACAGAATTTGAAAAATTTAAATAAATTTATAAAGTTCACAGTATACATGATTCCCATATCTGAACTGAACTCAAAGTCTGCATTCATCTCTTTGCCATGAAATTAGAGGACTACCCTGTTTAACTGAATATACAATCACGTTTATCAGGCAAATCTATAAATTATTATATTAAATGAACGTCTGTCAAATGGCCAAAAGTTTAGCCGTACAACAGTCCTGGAGGTCGTCTGGTCATGCACAAAATTTGTGCATTTTGATTACATAACCAAGTGGTCATAATTATCTGAGCTAAAACTTACATTATCTTGGTGTCTTCTCCTTTGTACATTCTGACAACCAAACCAGGGATTCATAATTAACTGACCTAAAAGTTTCATTACCTGAGCTAATATTGTCATTGTCTTGGTGTCTTCTCCTTTGTACATTCTGAAAACCAAACCAGGAATTCATAATTACCTGACCTAAAAGTTTCATTACCTGAGCTAAAATTGTCATTGCCTTGGTGTGTTCTCCTTTGTACATTCTGAGAACCAAACCAGGGATTCATAATTACCTGACCTAGAAATTTCATTACCTGAGCTAAAATTGTCATTGTCTTGGTGTGTTCTCCTTTGTACATTCTGAGAACCAAACCAGGGATTCATAATTACCTGACCTAGAAATTTCATTACCTGAGCTAAAATTTTCATTGTCTTGGTGTGTTCTCCTTTGGTAAAAATGTCCAACAGATTGTCGACAATTTTGATGGCACATTCCCCTGCATCCTCTACAAACTTCATCACACTGAAACATGAAAATTTAAAGGACAACTGGATTTATTTTTTCCTTGATAATATAACACAAACATCAAAGGCTAATAAAAAAAACCACTCTAAAATCAAAGGCAGGCTCCAACATCAATGTATAACTTATAACAGTGATGGTGGACACCGATGTAGTAAGTCTTTAACTTTAATCGTCAGAAGTGATAAATTTTAAATACTACTCGCTTTCATAACAAACAGTTCACAATTCTTGTTGTAATAGTAAATATCTGAAACTGAGAAAGACTATCCAGGCTGAATTGCTTGGGAAGAAACATCAGGAGACACAATGTTAGTATTAAAAAAAACTGTTAGTATTTACGTAATATGTATACCCGTTTATGCACAAAATAAGAGTAACTTGTGGGGACATATCCAATACCATCTGAAAAGTTTCGGTAATCAAAGATAAGACCATTTCATCCTTTTACCTGCTGAGTGTTGAAAACATCACTGACATTCTTAAGATTTTCAAGATGTCTACTGAGGTGGCCTTATTAACTGTAAGATCTGAACCTTTTCTGTTTATGTACGACATCATAAGAAGTCTTTAGGTTAAAAAAAAAACAGCCAATGTCAAAATGACATTCTATTCAGCAGAAGTAGTGATAACAAGAACATAGAACGATTTTCAAATGGCTGCCATATCTGTGTAATTTGGACTTTTAACAAAGCTGTAACAACTTTTCAAACATATCGCTACGATGTCTGCAGTGTGGCAGTTTGGTTGTGGAAATTTAGTTGTTACAACAAGTTCAACTGAGAGATGGATGGAAAAGGTAAATACTTTAGGACTCATCAATGTAAAGAGTGGTGATACACTGATTCCAAACAAAACCCTTCAATCAAACATTTGGCTAGCTGCAAGCTATATATATATATATATATATATATATATATATATATATATATATATATATATATATACACACGTCTGACCCAATCCACTGAAAAAATTATCCAGTGCAGAATTACCTTTTGGCATACTGCACACCAGACTTATCTCCATATGTTGAGTACAGCAAGTCAGACTCCTCCTTGGTTACGTTGGCAAAGGAAGTGTCATACATCGGGGCATGACTACCGAAGGGTCCATAATTAAGGTAATTCACTGGAATTAAAAAACATACTTTTTACCTTAGGATTCTTCCTAAACTAATATTTTTCTATGAAGAGCAATATGTTAAATTAAATAAAGCAAAAGAATATTCAGCAATAATGACAAGGACCACAAAAGATTTGCATGTCGAGAATGAAAATGGTTGGATTTCTTCCATAAAAGCAATTATGTAAGATAGCCATTGTTATAGTTTTAAAGTACAAATTATACATCTTGTATGTGTTCAAAACCAACAATTACAGTAATAGGCGATTTAAAAAAAAATAAAATTTGGATCCGCATAATTTTAAATGGTGATTATTCACTTTATTTGGGTCCTTGTACAACCATACTTCTTTCTGGAAGGTCATTATTTAAATAACCCTAGAAGTACATATGGCAAAATTTAAAGTGTGTAGATGTTTTTTGGACAATTTCAATCTATATGTGAGATCCATTACAAACCATACTGAATGTTGCTCTCTGTGATATTGGAATGAAAGCAGTGTGTGTTGAAAAAATGTGTACTATTATCAGTTTTGATAGATCTGACATCCTTTTTTCTTGACCCAGTTTGTAACTGGACACCATTGTAAACGTCCACTGCAATCAATAATTTTTTTACTGAGTTTTGGGATGACATTTAAGGAGCAGAGAAATCAACAATCCGATCTGAAGAGACTTTAGTTAAACAATATAAGTATTGAATTTTAGAACAACAACTAATATGTAATTTGATTCGATTAAATGTGCTTACATGACCAAACTGATATGTATTTTAAGAATAAACAGAAAAGAGTTACAGTATCGGAACCTAATGTTCATGGGATAATACTAACAACAACAAGGCTATATAAAAAGTGACTCCTCTATCCCATTATTCCTTGATGGTGAGAAAATTATGGAGAAGTAGAGAAAACAATAAGGAATAATTCCAATGAGAGATGTCAAAACCACACTCTAGTATTTACTGGATATATATTACCATCCATACCTGCAGACACTTTATTCCTTTTGTCTTCTTTAAATCCAGTAATACATCCTGTTCCTGTGGTCAGTTTTCCAACCAGTGAACCAAGGCTGACCACTTTCTCGGTCTCACTCACTGAAGAAGACAAGGATTGTTATGCATATCTACTTCATAAAGCTGGTATAGGAACAAAAATGTAAAAGAAGGTAAAATCCAGATTGGTTTATAAAATTCAACTTATGTGTTTTTCATTGCTTAAATGCAAATGGAGAACAAGGCATACCATGCATTTACACTTTATTTGCACTACATTAAATATCTAGGAGCCATGGCATGACATACAGTAAAGTAGATTGGGATGGGAATAAGTCTCATAAATATTTCCTTATGTATTTATTTTAAACCATACCTGTTAATCTGAATTCCTAGTTAATCCATAAATCACACTCATATGTTGGCACTAGAATTTCCAAAAGTAGTTTCCAACTGTTGCACTAGAATGTTTGACTATTTGGAATACTAGAAATGGGTTACACAATGGAATTTTCCATTCAAGATATTGGCCTCCTCTTTGCCCATAAACTACTAGTGTTTTCTATATTTCCATTCTTTCCCCCTAAAATTTGTCTATTAAAACTAATATTTTCCGTAATGCCAAATTATGCAGTTTTTAAGGTTTTTTGTATAAGAAAATAAATCTCTTTTTACTGGTTCATTTGCATTAATTACCTTGTAAACCTTTGAGCTTGCAGCAAGGCCCAGCTACTTAAATAATTTTTCCTGGCCAGAAAATTATCAGCAATGGACTTTCAGGCAGGTGCTAAGTTTTTAAATGCAGGCATTTACACCAAAAGGTTGATCGTACAATATATGAACTTTTATCAAAGAAACATAGAAAATGAACAAATGTTTGAAGGCTCTAATAAAAAAAAAAAAATGTTTTTGTCAGAAACTACTTAGACTTTTAAGTATAATTTTAAATTTACATTACTCTTCAGATCACAGTAAGATCTACTTATTTAGTATGTACCGTCTGGCTATTAAATGACGTATCTTTTCAGGTAAAGCATGTATATATTTCAAATCTGTTTTAAATAGAATAAAATAAAGATTAAAAAACTAATATAGTAAAATATTTACAAATTTATAATCTGAGTGTCAAAACAAACACCAAATTATTGACAGATTTAACTATTCCATTCTTCCCCAAAAACCAAAAGCAATGCATGTGTCTGTTTTTCTGGTATCCTTACATTCTCAGTAGGGCAGACATGCTGCAGTGATGTGGCTTATTTGTGAGTATAACCACAATATTATTCGAAAATAAATATGCAGAACATTCATAAAAACTGATTCAAATTATCAAGATATATTTTATTTATCTATCCTATTAACAACAGAACCAGAAGCTAAAAACTAAATCTTACATGAACCATTCCTATGATAAAAACCTCCAAGTCATCATTTTCAATAAGACATTTCAATATTTTGTGATTAGCTATAAAATAAAGTAAAGAAATAATAAAATTAAATATCTGTACTGAATTTTTTTCTTTATCTTTGTTTTTTCTTTCCTTGTCTTTTAAAGAAACCCATCCAGATTCTTGGATGATCTGATAATTCAAGCTACACTTAAAGTAAGTTATCTCCCTTTATTCATAAATGGGCATAAACATACACATCTATCCAAGTGGAATGCACATCAGCAAGGCATAATATTATTTAAAAAACAATAGCGATTATAAAAATATTAGATGAAAAAGAAAAGAAAACGTCATCTAGAGCAACAACTAAAAGTGACGTTTTATTTCCATTAGTGAGAGCAGATATAATTGGTAAATATCATTCCATACTAGTACACAAAAAAACCCAGAGAGGGCAGGGGGAATCTCAACATTGTTATAAATCAATGTGTTTTGACTTACAATCAGAAAAATAGGTCTGGTTTGTTTGGTGTTTTATGGCACAGCAACACAGATAGGTTATACAGTGCTGAGGCAATTGGAGCAAATTGCTTGCTCAAGGATACACCATGCTAACCGACCTAGAATAACCCAATGGTAGGATTCGAACCCACACCCTTTTGCTCAAGGCCAGTGTGATAACCACTCAACCACAATGACTTCTGCCTAAATGAATTATCTCATATGGGTACTCATCAGGCATATTACACATATTAGACAATACACAGAATGAGAGAGAAGTAAATAAGATTAAAAGAAAAAGATAAGCTCACCAATTCCTTCATTCTCTGGATTTAAAATAGTCAGTGATGTTGTACCATCCTCCCTCCTCCTCAGAAAACTTAACTGAAATGAATAAATCATAAATAAAGCATGTTTTTCAAATCACTGCAATAAACACAGCACATCATTCTATGTAGAATAACATTAGACAAATATAATAAAATGCATTAAAGGTTGACAATACATATATATTTTGGAGAGATGAAATGTCACATAGTTATTTTGGAGAGATGATATGTGACCTTTACATTTTGTTTTTTTCCTACGTTAATCAGATATGAGATAAACTAAAGAACAAAATGGAATATTCAAGCGAATAAAATTTCATAATGTGGCATTAAATGGATGATTAATTTAAAGTGAAATTTTGCAAGGCCATACTTTTTATGGAACCTGAAATGAATAATTTGTATGCATATGACAAAAACAAAGCAACAAATGAATGCAAACTGAATACAAAGAAAATACAGAATAAATGAAAGGGAAATTCTAAAAGCATTATGAAGAAAACAGCCCTAATGCAAAACAATAAACTATAAATGATAAACAAATTCCATTCATGAATATATTTGAAATGGACAATTTTAGGTTGATGCTAAATTTCCAAGGTTAATTGATTAATCTGGATGTTTCTTTACCACATCAGACAGCTTTTACAAACAGTGCCATTATTCCTTTCGAGGCAGAAATAATGAAAGTAAAAACAAAAAAATTGCTGACAAATACTCTAGAAATATATTTTTACAATTATTGCAGTTGCAATTATATTTTTAGTTTGTACAAATTAAATACTGTCATTTGCATTTTATATTTCATTAAAACAAACTTTTCATACGACAATACTTAAAAGCTTTATAGTTCTCTTCATTTAACACCTAAAAATGGAAAACTCAGCCTTGGCAAATGCATTTCCATTGTTTCATATAGTTTCAAATATGCGAAATTGAAAGATAAATTATGGATGGAAGTGATAAATGCATACATTTTAAGATCGCTAAAGAAAGATGATGAGATGAAAGATCAAATGCAAATGTTAATGGAATACGAATGAAACAAAGTGTTGATGTGGTAAATGTTTCAGGGTCTTTATAATAATACCCATCTCAACAAAAACTGTTTATAATGGATTTAATTCCATATGTATTATTTATCCAACAAAATAAAATAAATATTTCAGGAATATTACTAGTTTACTGTACTCCTTTGCACATTCTGCAATCCAGAAGTAAGAATGTTTTTGTTTGTTTTTTATGGTTTAACGCCATTTTTCAGCACAATATAGGCTATACATGGCGGCCAGTATTAATGGGAGGAAAAACCTGGAAAAGCCCCAACCAATGAGAAGCCACTGGCAAGCTTTCTCACATAACTACATTAGCTGAATCTTAGACTCAAACGCACGCAAACAGAGGCGAGATAGCAGTGATCCATAACGCACAGCACTTTAGACCACTCGGGGCCCCCCAGAAGCAAGATACCAATGAACATTTATCTGCTCTGAACTGTTGCTGCATTCAACATCATGGTGTTAAAGGTGTACTGATAAGTTTTCACTTATGCATGGACAACAACAAAATTACTTTTTTATTTACAACTGTTCAGTTTTCCTCTGTCTCAAAAACATTCTCCACTGACAACAGATGTCTGATAAGGACTAAATATCAACTGTGAGAATTTAGTGTAAGGTGGACATTAAAAGATAGAGAACTGAAAGAAAATGAACTTTTCTTTTCATATGTGCTCTGAATAAATATATCAACTGAATGGAAGTATGAAATACATGTTTAATGCAGTCCACTTAAGTATGAAATACATGTAAAATGCGGTCCGTTGAAGTATGAAATACATGTTTAATGCAGCCCATCGAACATTTTTAAAGATTAGGATGATTTTGATCTATCCCAGATACACTGTTCTACCAGAATGACACAGAACATTGCTATTAAACTACATAGTAAATAAAGATGATGAAAACAAAACAAAGAGCCAATTTATAAGGCTGTCAAATTTGTGAAACTTTCTTTTTGAACTATAAATAATTCATTAGGTAAACTCCAAATTATAACCAAACATTCCAAGCTCATTTGAAGATGTATACTTTTTTCATATGAAATAAAATTATACCCAAATTAAATGCAATCTTTCTAACAACTGTCAAAACTCTGAATCACTTTTAACTGAATGTCATCCTAACACAAAATTAGAATGGGGTGAACATCACATATATTGTAATGACTGTTCTGACAGATGAAATGGAGTACATAGCATCACATGTATTGTAATGACTGTTCTGACAGATGAAATGGAGCATATACCATCACATGTATGTAATAACTGTTCTGACCGATGAAATGAAGCATACACCATCACATGTGAGTATTAACTGTTCTGACAGATGAAATGGAGCATATACCATCACATTATGTATGTATTATCATATGTATATAATAACTGTTCTGACAGATGAAATGGAGTAGATAACATCACATATAATAACTGTTCTGACATTAAATGGAGCATATACCATCACATGTATGTAATAACTGTTCTGACAAATGAAATGGAGTAGATAACATCACATGTATGTAATAACTGTTTGACAGATGAAATGGAGTAGATAACATCACATGTATGTAATAACTGTTATGACAGATGAAATGGAGCATATACCATCGCATGTATAATAAATGTTCTGACAGGTGCTGAATTTACAAGTATGGCAAGAGCCCATGCATTGTGAAAGTGTCATGGTAGAAAAGTAATGGAGTCATTATCCATTTCACATACCTTATATTTAATAAAACTGAACTGCCATAAACAGTTCAGTTTTCTTAAAATTTAACTAAAATTTTAGAAAATATAAATAATACACACCACATTCTGGGGTTTGCGAAGGGTGAGCATGTCTGCAGCATCTTTTGCAGCTGCCTGGGCCTGTGCTAAAATCTCCTCTGCAGACATATTGTCTGGAATTGCCTCAAACCTTCCCAAGCTGAAAATATAAACATCACAGCCATCAAGACACAACATATATCTGGACAGTCCCACACTAATGTAAAGACCCCTAATGAAAGTAAACTATGGTCCATGACTCTCAATTAGTTTAGTATTTATGAAAGTATACAATGGCCTGAAACTCTGAAATGGTCTACTACATCTGACAGTACCCGATGGTACACCACCCTCAATTAGTATACTACTTATGACAGTACCGGATGATACATCCCTCTCATTTAGTATACTGCATCTGACAGTACCCAATGGTACATCACCCTCAATTAGTATACATCTGACAGTACCCTATTGTAGATCCTTCTCAATTTATATACTACTTATAAAAGTACGCAATGGTCTGTCCCTATCTACTAGTATATTACTTATAAAAATACTCAATGGTAGATCACTCTCAATTAGTATACTACTTATAAAATACCCTATGGTAGATCACTCTCAATTAGTATACTACTTAGGACAGTACACTATAGTATATGATTCTGAACTATACTGCTTATAAAGATACCCTATGGTAGATCACTCTCAATTAGTATACTACTTACAGAAATACTGGATGGTAGATCACTCTCAAGTAGTATACTACTTATGAAAGCATACATTGGTCTGTTGATCTAAATTAGTATACTACTTATGACAGTACCTGATGGTACAATACCCTCAATTAGTATACTACTTATGACAGTACCTGATGGCAGATCACTCTCAATTAGTATAATACTTATGACAGTAAACAATGGTCAGTAACTCTCAATTAGTATACTACTTATGAAAGTATACATTGGTCTGTTGCTCTAAATTAGTATAATACTTATGCCAGTACCTGATGGTACAATACCCTCAATTAGTATACTACTAATGACAGTACCTGATGGTACATCTCTCTCAATTAGTATAATACTTATGACAGTAAACAATGGTCAGTAACTCTCAATTAGTATCCTACTTATGACAGTAAACAATGGTCAGTAACTCTCAATTAGTATCCTACTTATGACAGTAAACAATGGTCAGTAACTTTCAATTAGTATCCTACTTATGACAGTAAACAATGGTCAGTCACTCTCAATTAGTATACAACTTATAAAAGTGCACAAAAATGGTCCGTCACTTTCAATTTATATACTACTTATGCTGCAATTGATTTGCTTAGTAACATAAAAAATTAAATGTTGAAAAGTTTTAAATATCAAAAGACTTATCTACACAGTGTGCTTTGAACGTGTTCCAAGTTTGGTTGAAATATCCTGAATGGCTTCAGAGTTATGTTCGAGAAACCACATGTTTATGGAATTCAAGTCAGATGGCCATAGTGATAGAGATATCCATGTATTACAAAACAGGAGATACCACACCCTCTAAAAAACACAATTGAAACAACTTCAGGCCAGGTTGCTCTGTGCCACATTTAGTCTAAACCTGTGCTGTGGTTATTGAGAAGTTTATGATAGCAATTGTTGATAGCCATTTGTGCTTTACGTGTAAAGAGACGTTTAAAGTTGCTGTTATGGCCTGCAAAATCTAACTGGGTCATATACATGCAAATGTTTATATAAAACAAAACTTAAAATTCATGTGCATTCAATGGTTTTTGCATTCTTGCTAATAACTCTTATGTGATAGAAGGATTGACAGATATGTCCAAATCAAAATCTATTCATCCCCTTTAAGCCAATGATGGCTATGGGATAAAATAAACTTAAAAATATAAATCAAGAGTGCAATAAATAACACAGTGCTCTGCCAACTAAGGAGAACACATGCACTATCCTTACTCAGAAATGAAATGCAATGAGTCAAACTATATCTGTAGTAATAGTGACCTTGATCTTCAAGCTAGCAACTCTGAAATCCATGATGGAGTTTACAGGCAAATGATATGTACCAAAGTTGCTCAAGATCAATGATAGGTTAAGTTATCGTCCAGACACAAATTACAAGGAAAAATTCAACAGTGATTTTGGAATACAGCTACTACCCCCTACCCTTCCTTGGTAAACACATGTACCAAGAGGTATTAGAAATGCATCATACAGAGACGTCACCTGGAAACCAAAACGGATGCTTGCCTTTCTGAACAGATGATGGTAAAGTGTAATATCCCACACTAGTAGTATAAAATAACTTGAAAGACATCACAATCTAATCAGATAATCAAAACATGCATAACACACTTTTAGTATTGACAATTTTTTAAAATGTGAAATATTGATTGAAACTGAAGATTTAATAACAGAAAAATGTTAAGTTTTATGGAAGTGGGTTCAAATGCCATTACTTTTTTCTTTCCTTTTCTCTTTGTTTGAGTTGCCTCTCCTCCTCAGCAATAGCTTCCATGACAGCATTGGTGTCATCTGGTTCATCTATCCCCAGTTCCTCCATTGTGATGCTTCCCATGAAGACGAGGTTTCTCTTCATATTCAACAGCTTATCCTAAAATCAATCATACAGTTGAACATATCTTCAATTTTTATTATTTTTAATAAAAAAAGACCAGAAATTTCTTACCTTAAATATAGAAAAAGTATAACATTTACATAAAATATAGGATAAATAAAGAACACATAAAATACAGAATAACGTTAGAACACAAGCTGACTATATTTCCAATGTGAACAGAAAAACATGCACAACACAGAACCAAGAAAAAGACAATTTCCCTTCAAATGTATGAGTTGTAATCAAAAGGATGAAATACACATTTTATTATATAGATAAGTTATATCTGACTGATATCTAGAGATTCAAAATTTGACAGGTTAAACAGAAATTAATAGGAAATTGACATAGATAATAAAGCTGAAAGCATCTTGAACTTTATTTGAACAACTGTACAAAATAAAGAACTTTTAAAGGATCCGATATTTTATATAGGAATTTTAGGATGAATATGATCAAGGATAGAGTGAACAAAAACATGTCGGTGGCAGTCATATGGATGGAACGTGATGGGGGAATGAAAGTAAATTATAATATATATGTATCAATTAGATTCTAATTGCTATTAAAATATCCATACAATCTGGTTTCTTTCACACTGCTGTTGCTATCCCCTATTTTACAAACAATATCCTCAAGGTACAACAAATATATATTTCAATAATTGATAGCAGTGTTATCATCATGTCATTATAAGAATGTACCTAATCTAAGAAAAAAACATTCTTGTTACCAGACTAAACTAGGCATCATGCACAATAGCAAGGGGAAAATCCTCCTCATCATCATTACTATCATTGGTAATGATATATGTTTGATCTCTATACCCAGTCTTAACAAAACAGCGTGCAACACAAAATATTGAGACATCACACTATTCTGTTTTAATTATATTGATTTAAGACAATGCATTTATTTCACAGTCATGTTATTTTGGGTCCAAACTCACTAGGTATCTTTGAATTAGAACATATTGCTACATTTATTTTTGTTCCTTATATTTCTTTCTTTTTTTCTTTTGTTCTGACTGGCACAATTTCAGACATTTTCACAATGAACACATGAACAATATACTTCAAGCCATACTCAATTATAATTAATATTCAGGTACAGAAAATTGGCTAAAATATAGTTACAATCATTTACTGGTAGTTAAAAAAAGTACAAAAACAGAAACATTTCTTTTCATGCTTAAACTGCTAATAATGAATGATGTGCAATAATTACACCTGTGTTCCTTGGTGTCTTTGTTAGGCCTTTTGTCATTTACTGATTATGAAAGATGTGTATGTATCATGCTTTTAGTACCTGATGCCTTTATTGTTATGCTTATGCTATTTAAACAACCATCATCTTTTTGCTGGCTTAAGCATGTCGGATGATAAAAATATTAAAACTGAACTAATTTTTTTTCAGGCTCACCACACAAGCCAAATGCTATAAATACTTTAACAAAGCCTTTGTAATATACATCAGACATTTATTTGGGAAATTAAAAACACATGACCTAACAGAGAAAATGTATCCATACACATAAATTATCTGTAATGTTTCTTTATTTTGAGTCAGTGGAAGAACAACATTCATATGGCATTGCAATATATTGTGGATGTGAAGCCAAAACATATTCACATGCAATATTAAACAAATTAATTCGCTTAAATAGGATCAATATATGCATGCAGTTTTTAGTTTATTACTTACTTCTTATGTTATGTTTTGAAATATCTGTATCTTTATAGTGCGTGTGAACAAAAATTCGGACATATTGTATCCAGCTCTAATTTACCAGTTTCAAATACAACTTTTTGTTGCGTATTTTTTTATATGAAAAATTGGATCCACACCTATAATCATATTTTAAGATGGAATGTGAATTGCCTGTCTATGCTAAAATAAGGAAGCAGTGAACATGACTCTGGTTTATAGAATGTTACACCAAAATTTGAGGAACTAATGAAGTCATGACTTTTACAAACTAATGTAGACTTTAACATTACATTATTGTTTTTTAAGTGATGATGAAATGATCTAGTCTAAATTCTTAAAAGCATTTCAATCACATCACTGGATAATTCATGCTACAGAAATGGTAGCCATGTGCACTTCCAAAGGACAGAAGTGGCTTGCCATGGCTAGATTGAGAGGGCATCAACACTTCAACTATTAATCTGATGTTCTGTCAACTGAATTATGGCAGCTCTCTAATTGTTGATGACAATACTACTATCTACTCTCAGGAAGAAATGATACAGACATATTGCCATTTTGCAGGTGGGTCAAAAGTGATAAGTGATACATGCAAATCTGCCAATATAATACTCACATGAGGCAAAAGTGACATTCTAGGGTTCATTTTGAAATTAAGAAAAGAAAAATAAAGATGGGAAAATATGAAATCTACCTTTACAACAGTCGACATGCCATATACACAAAGTTATAGTCAGATTAGAGCTGTACCGATGTCACTTTTTGACGATTATGCAGATACCGCGTACGGCCGATACCGATTATGAGACCGATTATTTCATTATCACAGTATATATACTCGCGTATAAGCTTAATAATTTAGGAAAAAATAAAGGCCTGGAAGAAGGGGGAGGGGGAGGTCGGCTTATCAGCGGGCCAATGTCTAAACTTTTCCGTTTTTAGGTCTTTTTGTTGACTACTGTAACGGCTATAAATCTTAGAACAATATTTTTTTTCCGTGTCTTAAGACATAGGCATGTTAAAAAAAGTAACTTTCGGTGACCCGACAATTATTAAACTGTTATAAAATACTATGAATGCTTTTCTTATTATTTTGCATGTGCATATTTTCTGATTTCTCCAACACGAAATTAAATAAAGGTAAATACAGACTTCATAATTCGTGGGCCGGGGAGACCATGTACTATAATGTACAGTACTTGCTGCGTTTACATCCCGGTGGATTTACGCGCAGTTTGCTTGGTACGAGCAATTTTTTTTTACTGTAGACTTCTCAACTACCATCATAATTTACATGCTCACGAATAGGGGTAATAATAAAAGCTAAAATTCTCATATAGATCGACTAAGATCAAGATCAATCACTTTTAGTTTTGTCATTTGGCGTACAAACATCATAACTTTCCACACAATGGAAAGCTTGATGTTTCGACGGCTCCTTTGATGATAGTCGGCGAATTTCTCAATAGTTTTGCGACAGCAGTACAGGCCAGTTAATCATTAAAATGCCTGAACTGGCTTGTGACATGAGGAATTTTTAACGTTAAATATACCAGTAGTACATTGATGCAGAGGCGTAGCTGGAGTGTTTGGAGCCCGGGAACAAGATTCATTTTTACGTTCCCGGGTTCTTCCTCCACCAATAATACCGGCTTTTGTATACCTATCGTGTGCTGAAAAATGGCGTTAAACTCAACAACAACAGCTACAACAACAACATTTAACGATGGTAATTAACATTGGTATATACGGTCTAAAATGCCAGATGTTAACTCGTGCAAGTTTCTTTCGTGGGAATGGCGCTGTAGCATTGGAGTATTCGTAGTGATCATTCTTGAGATTTAAATTAATTGTGTACGATTTTATGGTTATGGCTTATGTTTTTGTTCTGGTTTATATTTTATTTTTGGATTGTTGCATAAGTAAAAAAAATCATTAAATTACGTGAATAATGTTTAAACTTAACATTCTATTTAGTGAAGATGCGAATTCTTTATTGAAAAGTAATTATTTCGTCACAACAATAATTCACAGGTGATGCAACAGAACATGTAGGACTTTTCTTGTTGAAAGAAAATGAAAATCGAGGACATAATGTAATAATTGGGAGTACTCAGCAAAACTCAGCGGTAGTTAACAGCAAGTGTGTTTAAACAGTAGTTTAGGAGTATATTGTCTTTCAATTAATCCCCAAATCAAATGTTTCTTCCTTAGTTTCCACTATTTAATTCTTTTTTAAAATTCAAGCCATGTCAATATGAATCTTATAATTGAAATTATATTTTGGAAATTTATTTGCATCGGCACCGATTATTTCTGCCGATACCGATTATACCGATTGTTCTAATAATCGGCCCGATTATGAGTACGGGCGATTAATCGGTACAGCTCTAAGTCAGATCCAAGTGCCATTGCATGCTGGCATATCTGGGTCTATGCAGTTTGTTAGGAATAAACAGTATAACAAATAATTTAGGCATTTATATTCAGGTGCAGCATGCAATTGCATATAAAGGTCTATGTTGTTTGTGGCTGGATTTGTTTTATAAGTGAGGACATAATGGTATTCTCACCTTACTAAGCAGTTTCATGCCACTATGCAGTAGCTTCTTGGCCTCCTTATAATAAATGGTTTCGGGTCTGTTGTATGTCATGGCATTATTACACATCAATACAAAGTCTTTCTGCAAACATAAAAATAGAGTTTACATAAACTTAAATGCCTTTAGTCGCAGACATTTTAAAAAAAGATATTATTGAATGTGTCTGAATATTGCAGTCATGTTTATAATGTAAATTTAAAGAAAATGCTTACACAAGATCTAAGCATTTTATCAAAATGCCACTACCAATATTGCTTGAAAACAGATACATCTGCCATGATAAGGTGATAAAAAAAAATTAATCTATCTAAACATGATGAAAAAACATTAATCCCCATTTTCATTTTCTTGTATCAAATATTTCAAGACTTTTAGGCACATCTGTACAAAAGAGCTCAAGCAACAAAACTTCTTGATGAATTAATTGACCTTGTTCTTTTTAGTTGCCAGGGATAAAATTGGGCATGCTCTTCCCAGCTGAAATACAAGAAATAATGGAGTAAATTCTATATGTACTCATTGTGTGATAATGCACGACTACTCCATTACCTGCATTCTGAGACCAGTGTGGTTAACAACAATCATGTTGCTTTATTTGTTATTGTTGTTGTTTAATGCCATTTTTCAACACACGACAGGTTATACATGGCAACCAGTATTAATGGAGGAGAAACCTGGGAAAACACAGGAAACAACCACTGTCCCTTGAGAAGCTACTGGCAAGCTGTTTCACATACCCTTATTGGCTGAATCTGAGACTCGAACCCATGCAAACAGAGGTGAGATGGCAGTGATCCACCATTAATACTGGCCACTATGTATATCCTATGATGTGCTGAAAAATGGTGCTAAACCCTACAACAACAATAAACATAGTTAACATATAAGTTCAAATAGGAAATATTTTCTGAACTAACACATGTCTAGATTTGAGTTCATAATTCCTCATTTTGGACCCCAAGAGGTGGAAGTGAATTTTTCCTAAAATACATGTACTGCCCAAGCTGTACAATGATAAGGATATGGAGAAAAAGATGTAAAATACATTAAAAAAAAGCTGCTTTATCTAGCAATCTGTCTGTCTTAATGAAAGCTCTTTAACTGGAAATATTATCAGTGTCAAACCAGAAAATGATACACATGTCAAAACTCTGTTCTCTTTGAACACTGAATAATCCAAATTCCTATAATAAAAGCAGTATACTCCACAATAAATACAGCCATCAAGTTGTACATACAACAGTATAAGAGAAAATTAGCACAATGCATCAATTGCACATTGAACTTTTACCCTGTGTTGAACTGTCCTTACAGTAGGTACTAATAGGGAAATTATTGACTAGGCAAATGATTGACCATTAGGTCTCAATAACTTTGACCTTTGAGTTTTAGGTCTCATAATGTCAAGTAATACTAAATGTTTATATATTGGTTGAATTGCACATTGGCACAATCATGGTTATATAGTACCAAGCAAGTTTAAAAATCCCCAAAATGACAAAGATGAAGGCAAAACTGATTTTAAAAAAAAATCCAGTTAAATATTTTATATAATCATAAGTAATTTAAATGTCCAAGACCTTCTAGACTGGGTTATCATCATAGGATACATTCAGGGCAATATTAAAAATGTTGCCTCCAATAGGAACCTCAACATCCAGAAGGACTCATGGGACCTATTTAACATCCACAAACCAAAGAGACATGAGCCAATATAAATGGATATTTTATCGTCCATGCAAAATAGTATGCACAACAATAATGTTAGTATAGGTAACATACTGAGTAGTCGATACTCACTTTGTACTCCAAAACACTTCTGTACTCATCATTCTCAATCTTACTGAGCATTGTGCTGAAGTCCATGGGATGCTGGATGATGCTGGAGTAGCCAGGAGCTATCACATCATTTACAGGGTAGGCAAAAAAACCATTTACATCTTTTCTACAAAGTAAATTCACAAATATTCTGCATAATTTAGAGTCTCATCATTTTTGTTGTTGCAATAATGTTTCTTTACCAATATAAGGCTTAAATAAAACTTAAATAGATAGGCTCTAATAAATAACACTTACAATGATGATGCCATAGCCATTGCAGTTAACCAGTCATAAAACTTTACTCCTCTTCATTATATTATTACTCTATGGTCTTATACAAAGTAACAGAAAAGAGCAAAATCAACAAGTTTTGTAAAATTTAACAAATAATTTATTAGAATACAAAGTGAAATGTAAAAAGAACTTATGGTATTGCAAATTAAATCCCAAATGATCCAAGAATTAATAACACAAGTCCTAATATTTAAAGTTCTGAATAAACTTTAGTAATATTCCACAAAAATATAAAACATTGGAAGTGTTGATGTGCCAGTGTTGGCCTGTGTTGTAGTGATGTGCCAACAGCCCTTTGCTGAATCACAACAATACAACTCAAGAATATATCCTAATTTGAATTTCTCTATTTCCAACAATATTATTATTTCCTGAGAAGAATCACTTTTATTAAATAATTTGAATAAATTCCAGCTCAAATGAAATATTGGACACAACATTGGCTCAGACTAAATATCTTAAAGTGTGATGAATAAATTCTAGAAAATAAAGATTATGTAGTCCTCTACTTGATCTCATGTCACAATTAACATTTTCTATATAAAACAATTACACATCAGAGAATTTCATTCTTGAAGGACCCAAATGTTTACAAAATAAAACCTTAGTTATAATTTGAAGGTCTATTTTAACAAATATAATTTTTAAATAACATATAGACCCAGTATTTAATGGGGAATTTCCAGTTTTGAACTCAGACTGAGATAAACATATTTACAAAACAAAAATCAATAATTCAAGTCAGGTAGAAAAGAAATAACTAAATTATTAGGGCTCACAATGGAGCTGCTAAGAACAAATTTATTTTAAATCCATAGGCTTATCTTTATATTTATAGTATGAATTTATATAAACATTAACAGAAATTATCATATCTACATCAGAAAAACTGAACAATCATTGCACTATCATATATTTATTTAAGCAACTGCCACATATAAAAGATCATCAACTGACATTTTAGATTTGTGAAACTTATGGTTTTGATTTAATGTTTTTTAAGGAACTGCCATATATAAATGGAGATCATCAATCGACATGGTGATTTGTGAAACTGACAGTTTTGCTTTCAATGCCTTTGCTCGAGCAAACTGGCTTTTTGTTACAGCAAACATACTGTGTATGCTTCTCACGCTGAAGAGAATATATGCTAAATAAAAAATTTAACAGAGGAGCATTTAATGTTCAACCTGTCTATCAAGGGTTTTATCCTCTAGAAAAATATATAAAATGTAATCATACTTCTGTAGATTTTTCTGAATGTAAAGAAGGCACTGCTTAAGGATTCCATGCTCATCATCTTTAACAACAATGGAACGATGCTCTCGGTGTGGGATTTCCTCACTATCCCTGGTTGTGTCATCATCAAGATCTAGTAATGCCCTCTTGCTGGAAGGTTCATCTGCTTCCTCTTCTTCTGCCTCATCTTCCTGACTAATGCTCACATCATCCAAATAATCACGGTCCCTCTTTCGTCTTTTTTCCTAAATAATGGTGCAATTGGTTTGGTAGTGTTAATAAGCAGTGATCCGGCTCAATAAAGACCCGTAGAAAGCATTTATGACTATAATTTTTATAGGCATGGTTTCCATTTATGGGGTTGAATTGCCTATTTTGTTATAACCATAATAACCATAACCATTATAATGTGATTTAATATCAGTAAATACCAGTTCTGTTTTATTTTTGTGTACTGTTATGACAACCTTGTTAAAACATTCCCCAGGATATGTCGCTCTCACCTTAACACACAGTGTTGAACTCTGGATCCCAAAGGCAATGGACATGCAGCATTTAAGATTTTAATGGGACAAAGGAGACAATCAGTATGTAATCCAATAATACCTTTACATTTGCTTTGACAGTTATGCAACCTCAACAATACCATCTGTACTGTACTATCAAGGACACATAACATTAATGTAATACACATTATTTTGTGTGCTCATGTAACTCAGGAAAATATTAATTTTTCAGTCATAGCATTATGATGTCTGCATTGAGGCAGTTTACAGTGATATCTAGCACTGGGGCATCATGCCACAGACATGTAGCATGATGTCCCACCCAGTCACATTATCCTGACATCAGACCAACCAGTCCTAACACTGACCTCTTAATGCTGAGCATCAAGCGAGGCAGCTGTTAGTACCATTTTTGTAAGTCTTTTGTATGACTTGGCCAGGGATCAAACCCACGACATCCTGCTCCCATGGAAGACGCTCTAACCACAAGGCCACCGGAGCGGTTTGCTCAAAGTGGTAATCAAAATCTGCACTGCGGGAACTTACTATTATGAGTTAGAAAACATGACCCCTTACAGCCCTAAGTGTTATGATTGCATTTTATGTGGAGCACTTTAACAAAATTATACTTCAAATTCATAAAAAACAAAATTAAGTTAAGTTGCTGAAAGAAAAGTTTGGATGATAAGCAGATAGGGGCCACAACTATTTAAATCCAGTAAAGTTATCTTGCAGGAATCAAATTTGTAACAGGCAGACTGCTGAATGGACACATTAATTACTCAAGGGCTCTACAAACTTTGTCAAGTGGGACCCTAATAAACAGACGATTAAAAAGTTCTCTTTACTTCACTAAAGATATAATCAGCAATGTTAGACAAGTTTTTACAAAAACTATTTATGTCTGATTTGTTGCAAAGGACCTTTGCAACAATTTGCTCTGGAGGGCAAATGGGATCCATCAAACATTAATGGACCATAACCAATGTTCCCTCTAAGTGAATGGTAGATGTGCACGCAGTGCTCGTTGCACTGTGCAAGCATTACGGAGACGAGCCAAATTTAACTTTGGAATGAACAAAATTGAGAATTCAGCTGCGTGGAGATGCCTGAGCAGCTGCACGCACGCAAGCGCGCAGCTTAAAGGGAACATTGACCATAACTCCATTTGAAAAAACAAAAAATGTACCATAACATGGTAGGAATCAGATTCATACAAAGTTCCATTCTATCAGTCAATGATAGTCAAACCTGTCAGCTATCCATGGACAAAATCTGTGTACATAAGCTACCTACTAATGAAAGTTCACCATTCTAACATGGTTCTGGAACAAATATACCATTTGTATTATTATTATTTTATCCTTGAAAAGTGTTTCATTAATAGATTTCTTCAAGCTTTTCCTGCCTTTATTTTCTCATGAAGTACATGTTTGCTTATATATCTGGTATGGAGACAGCTAGCCCAGCTGCTTGTATAGAGCATTTGGAGCCAGCTGTTTGAGAAGTAACAGACTTTGTACAATTATGGAAAGTGTCAACCCAATAACGGATGTCATTTGTGTTTAAAGATTTGTGATGACTTTAAGATTAAAATAATATTCCCATCATATGTTTGCTACTAAATGTGCAGTTTTCATCCTCTATATTGCTTCTGAAGAATTCAGCATATCATTCCATGAACATTCCAAACCACTGTAATATCGTATATGAATTGAAGTATACAGTGTTGATGCATGATCTATTCTCAAATTGAAAAGAGTAACTTAATGACTAAATGCCTGTTAACATATTCATCTAAACATGGATGTAAATCAAAGAAAATTCTCATCTGTATACTGTACTGTTTTTCTTGGACGACATATTTATATACTTGTTCACACTGTTATACTACTTTAACTGCAGAAATCAGCTAAATTTGTTTATTTTCATTATAAGAAATATTTTGGAGGCACTCACCATGATCTCGATCTCCAAACAATGATCATGCGGTAAAGACAAAGGAATTGTTTAACAGGTAAAATTTGATAACATAAAGCAAAGTCTGGCTAAAATAAGTTCTGTGTTAATCCTAATCCTGATTATATTTCGTAATCAGCACATTTCCCCAACACATATCAGAATGAAAATTTACTGTAGGTATTTACTCTGGACCCCAAAATTTCTAAGTAATGGTTTTATTTAAATTCTTTAAAAAAAAAATAATGAGGCAATGAAAAAATGAGTTAATTTAAAGTTACACTTACAGTTTGACTAAAGTACAATGAGTATAGGTATGATATGGTTTGGTCACATGACCTGTCTTTATATGAACAAAGCCATTCATGGGAAAGCAACTACTCCATTTCCATGGTTGATACACTAGAGTGAGTGCTTAATGAAATAAGAAACCACTATTTGCATGGGAAATACCTGGCCTCACACTTCAGAAAGCTGGTATTTAATTCACAATTTATATAGAGGATATTTCATGAATGGAAACTGGAATTGCCAATGAGTTTAGGTAACTACTATAAAAAGGTAATTGTTAGGGCAGGTGCTTGGCTGGATGTCTTACATATGCTTAAAAAATCTACAATATATGTTATAATCTGTTTCCTTCAGTAACATCTAATACAAAAATTATTCTACCGATTATGGACATTTATTCTTCAAGAATTTATAAACCTCGTCATGCTTGTGTCTTTCTTTATCCTTGTCACTGGACTTTTTCTTTTTCTTCTTCTTGTGCTTGTGTCGTTTTTCTTCATAAGCTGGGGACTGCCGGTATGGATCTGGAGAGGGGTCTGGAGCCCCTACTTTCAGTACAAGTTTCAAGGGTTCTTTCTCTGGCCTCTCATCTAAAAAGTGTGAAATGTAAATGGATGAGGTAGGTAAAATGTGACTGGACAAAATGAACATGGATAAGAAGATGGTCAACATCAATATAAGGGATCATATTGCCAGTTGATGTGGTTGAAATAGAATAGTCACCTTCAAAGTGTCAGGAAAGTTCACGTCCCCATGCCATGAATATGCACCTACCACACATTTCTAAGTTGATATTCTGCCACAAATTGTTAAACTCTTCATGGATATATAAAAAAAAAAAATCTCTGGTACAGCATGGGACAATTCAGTCTCAACCTCAAATGACAAGTAGGACCAATGGTTAAAGACAAAACAATAGCAATACCCAATTAAGATAAAGCTTGGACCCATTGCCATTGTTCATCTATGTTATACATTACTCAACACATTCAGATGAGAGTGCACAAACCAAAGCCATATACTAACAAACATGTATGTATTAGGTTTTAACAGCATGTGAACACAATACTGACTATATGGGCAAAAGATTAAAAGTTAATATCTAATATAAGAAATATAAAGAATTGAAAAACAACTCTAAGGAAGATAAATCCTTCCAAATATATGCAAACAACTATATATAAACATGAAAAGATATAAAGATAAAAGGCCACCATGTTAAATTCGTTAAAAGGCATACAAAATAAAAGATGATACAATATATCCAAAACCATTAGGGTCCAAGAGCTAACAAAGGATATCCAGCTAATTTTTGGTCAAGATAAAGACCTGTTGTCCTTATTCCAAGAATGTCCACTAAGCAATCAAATTTAAGGACCCCTTATGATGATAATAAACAAATGGCCCTACTTAACACTTGGGTCCTGTTGTCTTTCATAAATGCTTAATCTTAGCTGGGTCCATGAGTTCTTCCAAAACCAAGGCTGACTTGTCTTGAGCTGGTCTGTCATTGGTCTGCATTGTCCAGACCTCAGGGCTTGTCCAAACATTTCCCAGCCACATGTCCGGGATAAATTGTTAAAGAAAATTCACTTGTCCCAACCATATTTTCCACTCATTTTTACAAATTTCAAATGCCAGATCACTTGCCTAGATTTTATGAGATGTATAAACTTTACAGAAAAGACAAAAAAAATAATGTACATATTTATTTATTCAAAGAACTTTAATTTTCAAGTCTATTGTCAAGATATATCAGAGCACAGCTCCCCGCTGCTCTGTACACTAAACTGGCTATCCATTTGTTCCAGAATCAAACAGAAAATTTGTTCTCTGTGTTATGTTTCACTGAAGGACTCCAGTCCAACATACATATTCGGCCTCACCCATGTGTACACACCAGCAAGATACTGATGCTCTTCTGATAATCGTATACTCATTGTTTCCACTGTGAAAGCTAAGTCATATGGACAATGTTCTGTTGCATACCTGGGCCCAGCCATGTGGAACAAATTGGCCATTTAAATTAGACACAAATACAGTTATCCCTTTCAAGAGTGCTCTTAGAACTTACCTTTCTTGAATGCATGAACAAACTGTTAAGATTTATTAATGTTTTCTAACTTAAAGGTCACTGGCCACCTATATTGTACAAAAGTCCAATATCATTATAGTCATAAAATAAATGCATTTCCCATATATGTACACCATACAAATGTTTAGACTAAAAATTCCATTGTTTTAATGGAAAAATTTACTCTGCAATCTCCGTCCACAATCAGTAATTTCCGCGTGCCAAAGACGGATATGACGTACATTTATCCCTTCGGTTCAATCAAGCCATTCTTGTCTTGAATTTTCCTCGTAACTATGTGATACAGCTTGACGATCGTAATTTTCTAAAACAAATATGGTGCACTGTATTGCTTATGGATGTAACCTAAAGAGCAATAATGGGACAAAGGGGTTCTTTCTTTTTCCGAAAGACCATAATTACAGTAAAAAGTGGATTGAAGCTGTTGGGTCCAATAGAGTAAGGGATGGTAAAGTTGGAATAGCGGAGAACTCGCCCTGAGATAACTCGCCATGGAAGTACTCATCTCAGGTGTCAAAAGAAGTCGCCCCATATGGTCGGAGAAGTCGCCCCATTTTACCTCGAGAAGTCACCCCAAGTATAATATATAATAATTCTGAGATTTCGCCACATGGTTGTCAAGGCTGTATTTATTGTTGTTTTTCTTCAACTTAGTAACTTTTTAAATCTATTTAAAAAATTCAACTTTTTCATTTGATCATATTCTGTATTTAACGAAAAATAAGTGTAATCTGTCCCTTTCGCTCTGCTCTTCAAATCATTAGGTGCATTTTATTTGGAAAAGTAAGAGAGGATGCAAGCATGATGGGATGTCTGCGGTTTTAGATTTAAAATGGTTCCAACATAATATCCTAAGTCATCCTGAGATGACGTTATGACAGTGATTTTATAACCCGAAATCAACTGAATTGGCATTTAATGTAAATAAGCCAAAGTGTTATGTTATTATCTCTCTAACTGAACAATTTAATCTGATTTTTCACTGAGATTTGATAACAATTAACAAATGATACTTGAACACAATAAAGAAAAACATTCAAGAAATGCGGTCGCTATCATGGCTAATGCGCAGAATTCTGACAGTTTCTGAAAGATCAGTCGTACTACATCATTTAGTTTATTTCTTCTTTTTTTGTCAGTGTTCGTAATTTTATTATTTCTCAATAATAACTATTTCAAGTTAAAAGAAAAGTTTTAAAAATATTTCACTTCTAAATTACCGATGCAAAATAAACAAGATTACGTTATTTATTAATATATAATAACACCATGATCACGCGTACTAGACGCAAATTCACTAATGAGGCACAAATCAATGTCGCTGACACGTTAACACATTATTTACGTTTCTTTTCTTAATGCATACATTTTTGTTTTATCAATATACGTCTATCATTCCAAAAAGGTCATGCTAAATAGATAACACTATTTATGCACGGCATTTTTTTTGTTGGTAAATCAAAGGGTTTTGTGAGTATAAAAGGCGCTCAAAATTGACTTGTACATTTTACTATAAATAATACAACTAAATAAATGGTTATTGTTGATGCATATCATATTTAACATGGGTAACACGTTACTTGGTCCTAATAATATGAAATAAAAATCATAGGATTTAATAAACCCTTCGGAAATGTAATCATGTTTCATATATGTCTGAAAATTATATCTGGTTAAATCTATCAAGTAATATTTCGACTAATTTTAGCATAAATAATGCTTAATAATACGTACTTTACCGATACATATGTGACAAAGAGATACCACACTACGGAACACTTGATGATAGCCGGCTAAGTTAGCATGATGAAAGGTGTCAAGCCGCCATATTTCAATTCTCAGTATAAAACCAAAACATCAAGTACAACCAGGACAAGACGCTAAAGTTATATTATATTCTATGTACTAAAGACCACATATACGTAAGCGATTTAAATTAATTTTTTTTAATGACACGTTTTTATTGTATTATTTTATACACAAATGACAAATATTGACCTATATGTGAATAATAATAATAATAATAATGTCTAACACTGGGGCATCATACCACAGACATGTAACATGATGTCACATCCGACTGCATTATCCTGACACCAGGCCGACCAGTCCTAACACTAACCTCTTAATGCTGAATGTCAAGCGAATTAGCTGTTAGTACCATTTTTTGTAAATATTTGGTATGACTCTTCCAGGGCTCGATCCCACAACCTCCTACTTCCGAAATGGACACTATAACCACTAGGCCACCAGAGCAGTGAAGCACAATTTACAATGCTCCAGGTAATAATTTATCAACAAGCAGCATGTACATTCTCTTCTGGGGATAAATGTACGTCATTTCCAGTTGGCGTCCTCAATAGGTGGGAAATCTTATCTAAGGGGAGGCAAAAGCATTCTATACTTAATTTTCGAGTAATTAAATTATTATATCATCTTTACGCTTTACAATTTTAATAAAAAAATTGTGCGAGTATGACTACTTTTATTCACGTAATGCAAATATGATATATACATATACAGTGGGACCCCGCTATAACACGGTAGTTGGGAGCCATAGAATCCGACCGTGTTATGAACCGAACCTTGTTATAAGCAACCATGTACAATACCAACACATTTTTGGATTTAATGGGGGTGGGGGGGTGGGGGGGGGTTTACATAAAGACGGGTGCGAAAATGCATGACACAATTACCATTTTTGATCAATATATATTAAATGAGAAAAACATTTGCTGTGGTAACAGAAATTGCAGATATAATATATTACTTTATTCAGAGAACCATGCATTGGTGCATATACGTGTCTAATTTATATATACATGTATAATCTATTGCATGAAAAGAGTATCAACACCGTGTACTCACTAGCGAATCTTGTAACATACATTGAATCCATAATACAAATATTTCCATCGAAAATATCCACACACGGATGTAAAATATTCAATAATTTTGTCACAGATCATTATGTGACTGAATTCAATGAAAAGAAAATAAAAAAAATTACGTAATGGGTGTACGTAATGAATGATGAAATAGTACATGTCCGTAGATTAAATAATGGAAGCTAAAGTGTATTCTTATAATAACTACATATACATCTCAGGATCTTTCTGTCTCTGAATTCAGTCATTGTAAATTTCAGCACATTTTCCTACACAAGCTGCTAGTCAAAGTCCTTTGAACTTGCCGCCCAGCTATTGCGTCATGTTCTTTTGATGTACTCTAATAAATACAGCAGGCAGAACTGGCTGTATTTTAACCACTGAATTATGTCACTGTAAATATCAGCACAGCTAAAATGATAAAGTAATCAACACTAACTTTGTCTCCCAGCTTTTTGCATGCATACAGAGGACTCCTGCATGGAGTGATTTATGTGTCCCAGATCAAATATTTGCATTCAAATACGCATAATTAAGCGTTTCCGAGACCTCTGTGTCATATACATTTTATACTACATGTATTACATTTCTCATCTGTCAATAGTTATTATTTTTTGAAAAACTCTGATTTTTAGCTGCTTTTTGCTAATGTCACGTTTGGTCTTGGCAAAGTCAATTATAGTTCTCAGTTGCAGAATTCGAATTTACTAGTCAATAGATTGCATAAAACAACACCGCCAAGCCATGCACACATGTTGGCGGCTTGTTTCTTTGATGCTGTATAAATCGTTTCCCCTGATTTGAACACGTTTAGCTCGGCAGTTCACTTTGATGATAAACAATGTACTTAAATTGATTTATACATTCTGGTGAGAATCTTTTATCAACCCCGCACTGGCTGTTGCTTATGAAATTAAGAGAACATATATCGGAGATTATTAGAGCAACGATTGTATTCGGAATGCATTCAAGACAAACACAAAGTAGACACGATGGCTTCATTGCTCAGGGATCAATAATAATATTGACACTTATGAGCTGTCATTTTTCAACAACAAACAAAGATATAAGTTCTCAGTAGGCCCAGCAATTGGTTCGTATTTCCGATGTTTAATCTGGCACAAGACTAGAAGAAATTTGTTAATTTTTTAAATTTTAGGAGCCATACAACGATTATTTTATATTCGAATTTGTGTGATTTCCTCCCCAAAATGCTAATACATTTTCTACATGTTTTTTTGTTGTTGCACAGAATGATAATTAAACTCTTGACATATTTTATTTTTCATACTTAAAAGATTTTTTTTTTTTGTCTTTGAGAAAAATACCTGTAATAAATTACCTGAAATTTCGGGAGCCATGCCACGACCGTGTTATATCCGAATTCGTGTTATAACGGGGTGTGTTATAGTAGGGTCACACTGTAAATGTCAGAGTATGGCCAGTGACCTTTATATATGTTAGGCACCATACAAAGTTCTCAATATTATTATTACTATATTTACAGTTTCTTGTTTGATATGGAAGTCATAGTACTACCATCAGCTTGAAAAGAGATTCACTGGAATTACAACTTCTTCCAAGAGAATCCAGAATTTGTCAATTCCAATGACAAATACATTGGTGGAGTTTCTGACTTATGCCAGTCTAGCAAATTATTTGCATTAACTAACAAATTCTTTTTTTGTGGGTCAATGAATTAAAGCCATCAAGAAAAATTCCTTTTTTCAGGGATTTGTGTTGACAAATCATTACCACCCATAAATGACAGAGGTGTTTAATTCTGGGCTTGTGGAATCTGAGTCAGGCTTGTGATTTTTTTTAGTCACCAGTCCTGGGCCCAATCCAAAATATTATTTTTTGAGCACTGGATGTAAATGACAATAATGGATGTCGTTACAGCAGCTGGTGATTAAAGGTAATAGAAGTGATTTTTCTGTTTGTTACCTGTAAAAAAAAGATGTTAACTACAGATTTAAAAAAAAAAACCTATGAAAGACTCAAAAAGATACTTTGCTAGTGTTTTAGCAGTAGTGGAAACAATATATCCGGTTGTATTTCTAATTTTAGCGAAATGTATTGACATCGCAACATGCTACAGAGCAACACATAATGTCGCCCCTTTCCCATCACAAATGTCGGGATGAATCTTTCACACAGTATGACCAGGAGTGTATAAATATAGTATGATATATTACTATAATACATGTCACTGAATCACGAAAAATGGTGACACCGAGTTTTCAACTTGAGCATACCGCGATTGTATAATTAACTGTTCGTTCCAGTACTGACATATAAAAGTTTAAAACGCTTAAACATTATAATCTACCATCATATGAATCAATCGCTTTCTTTTCCGATTTATGATGCTTCTTGTGTTTCTTTCCCATTACTTTTACATCGGCAGACAAAGGAAGTTTACAATTCCATGCGCATGCGCAATAGAAAGTTACAAGTACCTTCCCATAATAATATACCTGGCCATACACCACAATTAATTTTACTATATGTTCTCTACATATATTTCTCAGCACTGACCTTTCAGCTGTGTGACAATCAATACAAATCATATGTTAATCTAAAATACATCCAAAGGTGACTTCACGGTGAAGTTCTTGTCAGGGGTTCACCGTCATTTTTTTGAGCGGCTGCACTGTAAACAGAACAGCATGTACACAGAACACAGATTTCATTTCCGGATCATCACCAAGGCCTGATAAAATTTGACTTCATTGAATAGCCTGGTTCCATGAATTATTGATCTGTTTTGATGGACAAAATTTGTCTTGATAGAACATTACTCATTCCTAATTCACCAAATAACGTTGCCTGTTATGTGGACAAAATATGTCTTCATGGAACAGTTCCGTCTAATTAATAATTGAAGACCTGTTTTATGAACAACAGTTGTTTTCACAAATCAGTCTCTGCTTATTGAATTGTGTATCTTTTCTAATGATAAAATTTGTCTTCATTGAACAGCCTGGTTCCATGAATTATCGATCTGTCTTGATGGACAAAATTTGTCTTCATAGAACAGTAGATGGTAGATCTGTTTTATGGACAAAATTAGTCTTTGCCTGTTATGTGTTATGTGGACAAAATCTGTCTTCATGGAACATTTAATGCTTATTCATTTGGAAATCTTTATTTGACAAACAAGATTCCCATATTCCCAAAAAAACTTTAAATGTATTTTGGATAAAATCAGACTTCATGATACATTTGCTTCTTATTGATTGGGAAATCATATGTGGACAAAAGTTGTCATAATAGAAGAGTTCTTGCTTAGTGAATTGAAGATCTGTTTGCTTGACAATCTTTCTTTTGATATAGTAAATTGAACATCTGTTTGTACGAAAAGACACTTGATATAAAATATACCAGTATTTTCTAGTCAGAAAAATAACGATTTCACCCGGAACAACTGTATATTATTCATTCCATTTGGATTGAAACCCATAAAACTTTTTAGATCTAGTTGAGTGCGCGAAACAGCAGGACTATCCAAAGGATAGTGTTCCGCTAATTTGTTTATTGAATAGATAGACATATAAACTGGTCTACTGCTATCACGAATGTCAAATAATACAAGAACTACATGTACTTAATAAAAAATAAAATATCAGCAAGCGCAATAGATCATGTAAAATTAAAATGCCTAAAACAGGGTATGATTTAGCTAATATATATAATGAAGGAGCTGTTTGACGCAGCTTTGTCACGAAAGTTGTATTCCCCAGAATTATACATTACACAACAACCGCAACTCACCTATTAGCTCTCGTTGGAAGTGACGTTTACATTTAACTTATAAATAAGGTGAAAAAGTAGTAAGAGGTTATTCTTGATATTTTCTTTGATTGATATGCATTTATCCGCACGATTTATTGTTTCTTTTAGTTAAATAAACCTTACAAATGTAAGATATAATTTAAGTTAATAACAGTCGGTATGGTTTTCAAACGTTTTCAATCCCTCGTGGTTTGTGTATATGTGTGTACTGCCTAGCTATTGAGTACAATTATGTATGAATTTAAGAATAGAAAATGTATTAATGTTAAGAATTTGTATATTTCATTTTCTTAAGGTTTTAATTAAACAAACTGGTTGTTTTTTTTTTTTTTTTTTTTTTTTTTTGGTTTGTTTGGGTTGTATTTACGGCATTTTATCACATTATTCGCTAATCGCCTTTTACAATGAATTACGAGACATACCTTCTTGAAACTGGTTGTCGTCATTACGGAACAATGCGTTGCAGCGAAAAAAATTATGGTAGTGAGTAAACAGGAACTTCACTATGTTACGTGCTTAGGCTCGAATAAATAGTAACATAGAAAGAGTGAAAATAACAAGCTTGTAAAACTTAATAAACAATTTATTGAGCTCAAATATTTTCAAAAAAAATAAACTTACGGTTTTAAAAATCAATTCCAAAATTAATCCAAAATATTATCCACTAGATAAATTGCAAAAGTCCGGGTAATAAAATGTCCAAATAATTCTAAGTTCGAATTCCAGCGAAGTATCCATTATGGAAGACGATGTCACTTGATGAAGTCAGTTCTTGTTAATAAAAATCTATGAGCACAATTCTTTTCCAGATAAATAACAAAATAATTCCTCTTGATCCAAACGAATTAACATAATTTCTATTACAAGATAATTTAAATTAACTCCAAAGGACACACAACTTAGTATTTTAAAAGCCCAAATTCTTCTATTGAATAGCTCGCTCCAAAACATAGTTTATATACCTGTTTTCACGTAAACAAGAAAGGGGTCACGATCTTCTAGAATCTCTCAGAACAAATTTACGTTCAAGAAATCACGTAAATACCGCATGACCCAACTAAAATAGAAAGATGTTTATACAAAACTCCATAATGTCCTTGGAACCATTCAATCATTTTAAAAGCTTGTTTACAACTCTGAAGCCAGGTCAGAAATGAGGTCAACACCTGGTGTTTACTCTGTAAAGTACATGTCAACCCCCCCCCTTTCAATGAACGAATCTTAAAACTTAAAATGCCAAATTTAAATCTAACAAACAATAAAAATAAATATAAATGACTTAAATCAAATATACGTAACAACTATTAAAGATTGCCTGATAGAATGTTATATTTTGCTTCATTAAAGCAGTAAATTTACATGGTTTTATACAAACGTGATAAATTGAAATGAAATTGTTGTCAGTAATGAAATTCCATGATATATTTAGTGATTAAATCGCAGAATCATAATTTAATGTAACACATACATGTTTGATACACTTGTTACGTGAAGACCTTCTTTGAGTTGCCTATTTTCTTAGATTTTTATATTGCATGGAATACTATTCAGAAAACAGAGTTCCTTTATTTCCAAATAAGTAACTATTGTATGATTTTTTTTCTCTTCTTATTTCTGCTGATTACTCGATTTGCATATTGTATAAACACACACACACACACACACACACACACAGAGTATGTATTGTCATGAAAACAGGAAGCACGTTGTATTCTGCAACGATATAGCATTTTGAGGCTTGTATTTTTGTGTATAATGGGAGAGAACACAACAACCGAATTTGATGGGATGGGCAGAAATAATAAAATCTTTAAAAATGATGGCCACAGTGGTGGCACTCAACGTTTCATCATTTAGGATAAACTATATTTATGAAATCGTGTCAATATGACGATTTTTTCGGGCGACTTAGCAGTAACAAGATTTTTTTACATGGCCACTGGTTATACTGGATCTTCGAACTTTAGCATTTTTATTTTGTGTAAAGTGGCAATCCTCCAAAGAATTTAGAGGTAGTAGCTATAATGAATTTGTTCAAATGGATCTCGAACCAAATGCAATCCTAAGCAGCACCAAGTTCTTTCATGACAAAATAGACCTCGAGATATTCCATGGCAATCATTTACTAGTACAGTAGTCACGATAACGGATAGACACCTGGAACATTTTGGGCATACAACTAAATTTTATATTTTTGCTTCAAAGCTGTCAACAATCATATGATTTATGTGCCTACTGTGTTGGGTCAGTGTTACTAGATACTTAAGATGCATCATTGGTGGTGTTTGGTTAAACAGCAAGCAAAATCAAGGCTAGAATTAGTTTTCTTGATTATCAATGCAAAGTGAAAAAGTGTAGATGCAAAAATTGTTTACTTAAGAATGAAAAGTAGTCCCATATCTACTTTTCCAGTTGTAAGATGCTCATAATGGTGCATGCATCAGAACAGTAGTTGCTGAAGCCGAGTCAAGATGCCAATGAAGAACATTTGATTGAAGTAAGATTTCTATACATATACAAATCGATTTTCCCCATGATGACTATAGCATACAAAGTGGCATGACTCAAGAAGCGGACTGTCCTAAAATATACCACTTAGCTGTGTGTAATGGATTGAAAGATGGAATTCAGTAATGTGTGCACCTTCCACATTTGTGGCAGAGAAAAAACAAAGAGGAAATAAATATGCCTTTACTGCATTTTTTTTTTATTTCATATTTTCTTTTCTTGAAGAAATAACAAAACATGAAACAGATGATGAAAACAGATTTCCAACCGAAGTTTATTTGAATCAAGTCTTCATGTAGGCATTTAGATATTATACTATATAGAAAAATAGATAAAATAATGTGAATAGTTTTAAGCACCACACTTTTTTAAAACTATAATACTTATGAAGCATATAACTACAACTGTTGCAAATGTCATACTTAAAAAAAAATACATTTTTTTTTCTATATAAATGTAAAGCCTGTTTGTAATGTGACTAAATAAAAAATCACACTGGTAGCTATTACTGAAACATGCGTTGACTACATCTTTATTACAATAATATTACAGTTCAAATTTCTTCCACTGAGCCTACATACTCAATTAAAACAATGATATACACATTCCAATTGATATAATAAAGGTTAATACTTGTTTTAATAAAAATAACTCCTCAGGCTAAGAATGAATTATTTGATGTGACAAATTCAGATCACCCCATATCCATGTTATGAAATCTGACACTATGTACATTATAATCTAGTCGATTATGTGAAGAATGAAGTCAGTAACCAAGTAATGCTTTTTATAGGAAGTGCATTGATCAGTTTTCAAAGTAAAGCATAACATTTGGTTTATCAAATATTATAAATAATTTGGAGGGAATTTTTTTTGTGCACAAAATGAAATTAAATCTTACTTTGCAGTCAATAACAGTGCTTTATTGCTTGTATTAAACTGATGAAGAAACTAGCCTAAAAGCATGAAGCAGTTTTTAAATTTTCAGTGGCATAAAATCTGTCAGCTGCTAAACCACAGAGGTTACTCTATAACATCTGGACATTGTTTGCTAGGTTATGTTGCCACTAACAGCTTATACTAAAATCCACTCTGAAAAAGAAAAAAAATTAAGACTGATAAATTAAATTTCACAAAATACACAAACATATCTGCTTTCACAAATAGCTTTGTAAGATTCATTGGTATTCATGCACTGGTAATGACACCAGAATTCTCCACACTCATCACAACCAATCTGAAAAGATATACAAATTAAGATAAATTACCAACTAACTCGTACACCTCAAGATTCATAACATTCAGTCTACAAATATTGAAAACATCTTAAATTCTACTATTGCTCGAAAATTGTTAGTTTTATAAAGGAAAAAGCAAAGCAAATGTGCATTAGACAAGGGTCCAGCAAAAATGAAAATTGATATCAATATTAGTTTATGTAACTGACTTATTCTCATTAAACATCCTGAATTATGTACACAGTTACTGAAATTTGAAAATTCCATTGTCAGATACCAGGAAACTGTATCATGCTTAAGTTTCCAATAAATCCTCAAATTTCAAACTTATATAAAATGTTAATAAACCCTAATAAATATTTGAAACATATTGAAACATAAGACTAAAGATTCAGGACATTCAAGATACTACTTGTTAATTGTTTAAATTTCATTACTTGTAGTGGCATGTAATGCTTTATTTACATTAAACGAAGAATCAACTAAATAGTTAATTAAAAAAAACCACTGAAACATTAACCACACCAACCCCATGCCAAATACACAAATATACATCCCAACTTACCACTGAACTCTATTTCTTTACCTGGAGGCATCTTACATCCACAGTCTACACAATTCTTTAATGGCGCTGTCTAAAAGAAATAGAGAAAAAGAAAAAGTAAATGTTTCCACCTTTTCTACTGTCTGTGACAGAATTCACAAATATAAAAGTAACCATTTAACAAATGAGAAAAAATTGCTTCTTGTTTCATTGGTAGTAAATAAAACATGTCTCATGGTTGTTTGTTAGGATAGCAGTTGTGTAATGTTCATTATAAATTATCAAGTCCTCAGAGGGTGGGTTAAAATATTATGTAATAAAAGCAAATTATAGAACTTAAATATTAAATATTTAAAAGCTTAACATGATAATGTAGCAAGTAGATGAACATACAAAAAGAAACAGATAAAAATGGTATCATTTTATCAAGTTTGGCAAAAACAATGTTAATTGTTGACAAATGACTTGACACAGGCAAGAGAGAGAGAGAGAGAGAGAGAGAGAGAGAGAGAGAGAGAGAACTGTAAATAAATAATTGTAATAATGCAATACTTTGATTCTCAGCAATACTTTCCAATATGTCCGGGCGATACTGTAATATGTCATTTGGTTGTGATGGAAGTAACAGCTCCTATTCTTTGAGGAGCTTTTCCGCAAACTGCAAAAGTAAAAAAAGTAAAAATCAAGCAATACATATTCTTAATATGATATCACTACTACCTTTCAACCAATTACAACACATGATCTTAATGAAGTAGACAGCAGAGTATTTTGATCTGTGTCAAAACACAGTAAGCACCGACCCATTTGTAGCTACTAGCAGCTTCTCACATAACCCGCATTGAGAGAATGTACAACTAGAACATGATGCAATATTTTCAAAATGTGTCCAAAAGAAACTGAAGAAACTAAGTTGCTTTTGCCATGATAGTTTCTTAACTAAACTATGTATAATATTACCTTTAAACAA
Organism: Unio pictorum; assembly: GCA_030141615.1. Classification (NCBI taxonomy): domain Eukaryota; kingdom Metazoa; phylum Mollusca; class Bivalvia; order Unionida; family Unionidae; genus Unio; species Unio pictorum. The sequence goes on from JARLTB010000280.1 coordinate 4,076,324, forward strand.
AAGATGCCACAGGAGGTGCTATCTGGCTGTTTGCTATGTGGGAGTGTGACAACCTCCCAGTCTGGCCCCAAAGTCATATTTAAATTCACGTTGCTATTAGCCAAGAAGGACCTAAAATGAAAATTTAAAAAAAGAGAAAGAATATCTTTTATTATTTTCCCACAGATAAGGAACTACACAACTGAGGTTTCATATAAAATGAACACAAGATTATGATACAACAGAACAATTCGAAATTAGCTGGTAAAACTAATGGTTATGTAGTTAAATCATCAAGCATACACAATTTTTCAACTAGCAACCATTCAACACCAATGAAGTCTCCAAGCGGATTTCAAACTCACTATAATACACCTCAAATGCTATGAAAATTTGTTTTGGAACAATCTGCAATTTTAACCTATACACGTCCATCTGCCAAGTATTTATATCAAGCAGCTGCCCTATATTACTTTAATGAATAAAGTCCATTGGTATATTCATAGTGTCATATTCTGCCCTTCTTCGCTATATGTTCTATTTGAATAAATATTGATCTATATTCTGTTGAGGGCATAGTACTACTCAAGAATCACTTATAATGCCTTCATTATTACAAAGCATATTTAATAAATGAATTCCTGGATCTCCTAAATGGCAATATGTTATTCAGTGGTACAACTTAAGTCTTCAATTGCTTAGCAGTTAGAGTTTTATTGAAATAACTTGTTTAATAGCTGGTGGAATGGTTATAAATAACATTGTTATGTTTGGTCTGTTATGAAATACACTATAATAGCTTACTTCCAGGTGGAAAAAAGGCAAACAACAATTAAGAAATAGTTGCTACAGGAATGATTTATTCAAGGCTAAAAATATCAAAAACAAACTTTAATTTCTGCACAATAAAATGCATAATGAAACTTTATTGAGGAATTTAATGATCTATGGAGCAAAACAGAAATGTGATAATGGAACAAGTATGTTCCACCACTGATCTTGATGTGAGGACAAACATAGGAGGTAACACTGTCATACAAATTAAAACATACAAATTAAAATGAAAACAATTTAAATAGGAATGGCATGTTTCTTTGAGACAATTTGGTAACAAATATAATCTGCTATTTTGGAATAAAAAGGTTTACAAATAGCTTACATCTGCCACTTTACCCTGGTGTTTTCTATTGAGCATCAGGGACATAAAAGAGCATGGTATGTACTGATACACGCTCTGTAAAGGAGAAAATGCACACATTAATGAGAAATGGACTCTTATCTTTATATGTACATTGAATAAATACACCAAGTGAAAAGAAATACATGTAAATGAATAAAAAAGCAGCAAATCTGATCATCTGTTGTACAGATATGGATGTTAATTTGATTTTTAAAAAAAATATAGCTAAAGTTTTTAATGGTACCAAATTGCATCCAATTTATAGACAATATATTAGTCTCCTGGTTTTCTGTTTCCATTAATTTCATGATGGAACTGTTAAAATAAATTATGAAGATATAACTGGCTTCTTAACTATTAGTTAAAAAATGTTGAATAAATCACAAGACTTTACAGCCTCTAAAACATTAGCACATTATTACAACATTTCCAACTGTGACATATATATCTGGAACATTAGCACATTATTACAACATTCAATACAGCTTCATCATTCATGCATCAAAAATGCAGAAAAGACGTATATGAAATTTATTATATTTGAAAATTGTACTATAAACACGTCAAAACTCACATTTGTGTCCCTAAGTAGCGAATACATGAAAGAATCAATTATCTGAAATGAAATAATTACATTCACATGAGAACATGAAGCATAGATGAACATCATAGCACTTGTCTCCAATATAATAATAATAATAATAATAGTAATAATAATAATGAGGACTTTGTGTAGCGCCAATTCTTTAGAAGCTTTAATCGCTTACACCATCTATAATGATTTGACTACACAACAGAAAACAAATGACAAAAACAATGAAATTGGAAAACATAAAAACATGATGAAAAAATATCAGATACAAAACATTATTAGGTCTAAGTTAGTCCATGCAGTAGAAAAAGGTGTGTTTTAACCGATCATCTCAGTTCAAGATATGCAACATTGCACATGTTCATGACATGTTGGTGCAATGTGAGAGTACTGTCTAGAGTAACACCAAGGTTTTGTACTGACTGTGAGAATTTAATGTTGGTGTTGCTGAAATTTATTGTCTGAGGTAAGGGATGTGAATGAGAAAGTCTTTGGGTTGTGATCAGAATGGCGTCAGTTTTATCATCATCTGCTGCTTGTTACATGACAACCATGATTTGACATCAGAAATGCACCTCTCTACTCCAGGGATGGTAGCATAAACTTCAGTTGGGTGGCTAGACTTGTATATTTGGTTGTCATCAGCACACAATTGGTGAGACACTGGGTGATGATCTATGACACTTGAGAGCGGCTGAGTGTATTGAATGAAGAGAACAGGTCCAAGAACATACCCCTGTGGAACACCACAATATACGTCAACTGGGCTGGAATGTATTCCATTTGCAGATTTAAGTTTGATTGCAACTTACAACTTAAAAAAACCCAGAACGATGTGTCCAGAACATACAATGCCAAACGAAAGACAGGTGTTTCCGGTAAGTTGATCACCTAGCACTTTCACTCTCCATGGTAAAAAAATAAATAAATCACAAAACATAAATTTTATATATATATATATATATATATATATATATATATATATATATAATATTGACAAAAGAAAAAGACCTACCTACCAGTACCTTAATCTTAAAACAAGTGCAATGGGAAACGGATATTTGTTAGTTCTTACATTGTTACTAATGTAACATTTACAGGCAGAAAAGGAAACTTTGCTGTTCGCCATGTAATTCTTGCAACCTTATTAAATAAATAAAATGGCTTGGATTTCTATGAAGTAAATATTGTATATAGCAGATTAAATTTTAATTACACTAATACGAACGATCAGATGTCATATTAAAATAGAAGTATGAACATGATTCTTTTCAAAAATGCAAAACCAAAAATTGGAGTTTTGTCCATTGAATGTCAACTTATTCTCTTACCTCATAGTAGACGACCTGGTAAAATGGAAAACTGCTTTCTGCCTAACTGAAAGCATGGTCTAACACAAATAACTACTTTTTATCAGTAGTCTTGAATTGGCACTGCTCAAAGGTTTCAAATTTCTAATTATAAAGCCAATGGTACTGTCTTTTAATACAAGTCATACAGGTTATGTATGTGCATTTTATCATCTTAAATTATACATAAATTCTTGTACTAAAAATTTAATACTAATTTTCTTTAAACTAAAACCCATTCAATCCTGATTATTTAATATTCTGCACTTTAACTGTCTTAAGAAAACAGTCACTATTAACTTTATGTCGATCAAACTGGTACAAGAAAAGATAATGTCAAGTCAGATCATCACAATATAGGGTAGCATGTATTTGTTCATCGACATGCATTTCATTGCATCATCAAAGCACATGACATCCAATTCGGATATATATTGATTACATCTTTAGTTTGATTTTTTTCCAAATATGTTCACGAATTTCAACATTGAAATTACAATGTGTTAAAAAATGTTGTTTCAAAGGAAAATGGTTGTAACAAGATCCAAAATATAGTGAATAACAGTCATTTAAATGTTTTTAAAAAATTCTAAAATAATTACACTCACTACTAAAATGTTTGGTGTTGAATGCCTACATGACCAATATGACTTTTACTATAACTGATATCAGAATAATAAAATGGTAGCGACTGTGCAATAAAAATTATACCCTTTTCACCAGCAGATCCCACTGTCTCTTCAATCGCTTCCTCTTACTTTCTTCTTTAATTTGCTGCAATATGTGTGATGAATTAAGACTATGATATGTGAAATTCACTGTGCAGTAGTCTTACAATGTAAGACATATCAAATGTTATTTATGTTTCGATAGCAACAATATGTGATGTCTCTTAACAAGTAACAATGTTTACACTGGCAAAGTCTAACATATGCGAGAATTGCAGATTTAGGTTAAGAATTCAGTACTATGAATATGTCTACAGGTTTAAATAAACTGGAGCTTTTCTTCTAAAGTTTCTGCCTAAATAATAGATCGCTGAGGACTCTGCCCTAGTCTTACAACGTAAAATACATTGGGGGTGATGGTAACTAAATCAAAAACATGTGCTATGTCTTACATTGAAGTGATAAATACATAACTAGAGGGTGCTTCAGTCAAGCAGAATGCCACAATCTTACTATTTTTATGAGGCTCCAATTCTTTTAACTTTGATTGGATAATTACATGAATTACACAAATAGCCTGAGCATTTTATGTGATAATTTGTGCAAAGGAAACCATTTAGCTTTTCTTTTATACTATACATTATTGGTAAGAATGTGATACAGCTCAGAGAATATTTCATGAAATATCAACAAAATGTGCAAATCATAGAGGATTTCATGCGGGCGAGGTTTTATTTATACATCTAAATATAAAATATGTTTTTGTTTTGTGGGAATATGGTTGTATTATAACATACCCTCTGTCTCATCTTTAACCGGAAATGTGTCAGTTCTTTCCCTTGAGCAACTGGTAGAGGTAGCAGCCAGTCTGACATTTTATCAATCAAGTGCAACAAAATCTGTGATAACACAATACCACCTTATCAGTATAAAAAATTGACATATGTTTTTATATATTTATTTTATAGTACATTGAATATAAATAGCATTACTATTGCTTACCGTAACCAGCAGTTTGTTTTTATTAGTACTGATACAAAATAGTATATTTTCTGCTTGATGCATTTAGATATGAAACTAATGTGGTAGTAAAAAAGATTAAGACACAATTTATAAATGTATCTTGACAGATGAGACGTGATTGTCTCTGTTTGAAAAATAAGACACCCACCCTGTAATAATTTAAAAGAAACTTTGGAAGTGTTTAAGGTTACCCACAGCTCAGGATTTTGTAGCATTCATACCACCTGCATAAACATCTTCATTTGGTCTGTGATGTTATTGCTATTTTACACTGTTTAAAGAATAATTTAATATTAATATGACGAAAAATGCCAACACAATCCAACTATTCAATGAAGCAAATAAAGAAATGAATAAAAAAGTAAACAGTAAAATTCTGTAGCAAAGTAGTCTGCTTTATAGTAAACAGGGAAGCTGGGGGGTGGTGTTGATCCTCGTTACTCTCCCCAGCATATATAGCTGGTTCGAGCACTAGTTAGCATGTACCAGTTCTACTCTTAAAGAGACATTTTGATCTAAAATAAAGGATTTATATTTGTTTCATAAATACAGAAAGTAACAACAGGGACAGGTGGACATGACCGAATCTAATTATTAAGTATAAGTTTTGAACACTTTACACTGTCTGCATATAAATGAGGTCATTAACCCCTAGTCCTCACACAAAGGTCAAGCTACCCAGCCACTTTGTCATACAAATAGAAAGCTTCACTCATTTGTGTAGTGAATACAATTGATGCAATAAGCCAATCTGACACCAAATAAAGTAGATAACAGCTTTCTAAGTGGTTATGTTGGATTTGGGGGTGAAAATTGGGGACTAAAATACAGAAAAAGGCTAAAGTTTTATAATGAGTATAGTGAGTCCAATGGATTTAAAAACAGGAGGAAAATGTGTATCTAAATGGGAGATGTAGCTTATGATAATGGAATTAAAGGAGACAAAAGCAGCAATGAGAAAAATGAGAAGTGAGAGCTTGATAACATTATCTTAGAAAATATAGAGCGGCAGTCAACCATAGGTGCAAATACAATTCAGAGGCACCTGTGCTATAATATCCCTTACAGGCACCAAATATCAGGTGACATGGTGTTCATACCTAGCTAATATAAAAGGGTGAATAATGTAGATAATATAGATGCATATAAGTTATATTTCTTCTAAATAAGAAATTAACAATAATGGGCTTCTGTTGGACAGAAAAAATACCAAAACCAAACAAAGCATGTTTGATCAGTTTTCAAACTTGTAAACTTTACTGGGAGAAATTATTAAAGTACTTCTAGTTCAATTTGCATCAAAACCAAGGGCTAATATGATACTTCACAAATCTTCTCTTTATTTTCATACACACGCACTTAAATTGTGTGTTTTTATTTATTGAAATGTTACGTCTGGTGTAAGAGAGATAACTGAATGCTATACATAAGGTGTTGTCTTTTTATTTCCTCCAATATATTATCCATGTAATGTAGATGAGTTCAAGGACACATGTATTAACTTCAATGCAATTAAATTATCCAAAAATGCATTACTGATAAAGTGAGAACCTAAAATCCAGGCTTCTATATGTAGTAGAGACCTCAAGAATGATTATCTAACTAAGGAATCGCATGTTCATTTTTCAAGGCACAAAAGTTTATAACAAAAAAAAAGACAATTAGAGCAGGACAATTAAAATCAAAATAGGAAGGAATACCCTATAAAATACTCATACCATAATATTCTTTATGATACAAGTGAACTATCTACAAGAGGACCAGGACTGTCCTCTATCGTGGTCTATGACATGCTTTAGAAGAACAAGAGAGTTCTTTTTTATCCATTATTTTTCATTTTTTGCGCATAAAATAGTCAATATTTGGCTAAAATTAACTAAATTAACTTTACATAACTTATTTTTTTTTGCATGTATGCTAATCTTGAAGTTGACTACACAGGCACAAAGCCATCAGTCTATATATGTTATAGGTATAGTTACAAAAGCCCCATTCCAAAGCTAATGTGTCTTATGTTCTGAAAATTTTATAAATTTTCTATGTAAAAGTCTGTCAATATTAGACAAAAACTTCTCAATATCCATTGTTTAACCAAATGACACTATGACAGTATATAAATGGTGACTATGTATACTCGGTGCTATGGATACACTGTGAAACTGGTATTACCTTTTAGGTATCACGGTACCAATTGTTTTTCCATAGACCTCAATGCTAATATTTGGAGAGATAAATATATTTTCTATCCTAATTTAGTGTGCATCTCACACACTGTTTAGAGAACAGTGTTAGATTGTCAATTTGATGATGACAAAACCAGGTACTCCATTGCATTTCAGAGAGATAACTATGATGGAACTAGAAAGGGGTATGAGTAATCTAGTCACAACATCCCTAATTTCAGTCATGTGTATCACATTTTAAAAAAATCATTAAAAATACAAAATATGATCTATAAATTCACATGTTGCCAAGAGGTTTTATTATTATTATTATTATTATTATTATTATTTGATTTGTTTGATTTTTTTAAATTTTTTTAATTTTTTTATTTAATTTTTTTTTTTTTTTAAGCCTAACAGAAAGTACAGTTCCTATGTTAGATTGTAAATTTGATGATGACAAAACCAGGTACTCCATTGGATTTAAGAGAGATAACTGCTGGAACTAGACAGGGTATGAGTTATCTAGTCACAACATCCCTAATTTCATTCATGTGTATAACATTTTAAAAAATCATAAAATATAAAAATATGATCTATAAAATGACATGTTGCCAAGAGTTTTTTTTAATTTTTTTTTAATTTTTTTTTTTATTTAAAGCCTAACAGAAAGTACAATTCCTACATAATCCACCAATCATAGCTATGTTGTTGTTTATTTGTGAATGCAATGTATGGACTTTGCAGATTGACAAAGAAAAGTATGTTATTTTTAGTCCAGAAGTGGTACGGACGGATCATGGAATTGATTGAAATGACACTACAGGGATTTAACTGATCAATGACGAAATTGCAGATTGACAAAGAAAAGTAGTACAGACTCGGCACTTACGGATCATGGGGTCAATGACGAAAAATATCGATGGAAATGACTGATTTGGTTGACTGGTTTGTTGTATTCGTTTGTCAATGAAGAACAGTATATACGTATGAGGGAACCAGACTAGTTTTATAAGAGAAATACTATAGTGGAAAGGACTGTTGAAGCAGGTAAGTTTTTAGATAACTTTAAATAGTAAAAATTTCATCAATATATAATTCATTTATTGGATACGTGATCTTTGAAAACTGCTGGAAGTATATACCTTGTTTTAAAACAAAGGTAAAAATAAGATGTTTTTCTCTCTTAAAAATGATATATTCACGTTTAAAGTAAAATCTTGTTAATTTGGTCGGATTCAAAACGCATTGTTTAATTTGTGTTGTCTGAAGTGAATTTTGAATAGTTTCATTAACGTCGAGCATCTACCGTTACATATCCTTTTTTATATGTCAAAATGTCATTTTTGGGGTCCTTCAACACTTGTTAAATCCATCGTGCATCACGTTAGGATTGCACTCATATAATATATTGCACGTTTCTATTATGAATTTCTTTATAATCTCGTGAGAGGAGAATTAACACAAGTAAAATCTAATCGCTTCCAATGAGCAGTATACTATGTACCCAGAAGTTGTACAACTCAACCTAAATAATGCTTAAAAGTAGCAAACTATGTTGATTTGCTTTCTCGGTCTATAAACATTCAATCCGCCACTTAAGGTTTCTCCTCAAACAATGTCCTTTTGGCGTCTATGGGACAAAAATGAAGATAGCATTCATTACTGCCAGTCGACTTGGATAACTTATTCGTGGCTGACAAGTTCCTTCGTTCTTATTTCAATCTGTAGAGAACTTCTTTCTAATGATCTAGTGCTAATAATGACATATACGTATTCATAATATTTTCGACATTGTTATATGTTGTTAGAGGACTCTAAAACGTAACCTATCGGCAATTATTGGATGGTTTCTCCCTTTTATGCTGCATGACTCCATAGATGTATAAAGAGATGGAAGTTTTAGAATTTTGTAAAACATTCAGAGTGTATCCCGACTAGCCAACAGGGTATGATGAAGCTGCCGATCCACGTGACCATATTTTAATGCAATATTTTTTTTTCAATGGGCTTATCTTTCAAAAATGTTGCCGCAATATTCGGTTTGTAATCAAATAGTAGCAGGTTTGATTCTCGCCCAGACAGGTCCATGTCGACGACCTTGGCGTCTTACCGAATGGTACTTAGTTCCCATTTCCTCCGAACTGTGTATCACAATTGTATCAAAAGTGCTGTTCAACCAGTAAAAATAATTATACAATTATTTTATAGCTTTCATACACAGACATATGGCGTGAAATGAACCTATTTGTGGATTCATTGTTTTCGTCAGAATGAATTGTTTGGGTATTACGCGTACGCTACAAAACTAGAATAAATATGTTTTATATAGTTAATTGTTAATATAATTGCAAACTGGCACTAACAAACCAATGTAAAAATAAACCCATTATCCTACTTTGCTCGTGTATAGTTTTCTTATCAAAATTGTAACTACTAGAGCCATGTAACAATATTATATAATGACGATGATCATATTCTTAGGATGGAAATGTACCATGGTGATGCGTACTATATGTCTATTTATTATGTCAATGTTCCAGTAATTATTGTATTAATTTTTTTTTAAATATTACGATTATTCCTGCGTTGCATGTGACTAGAAGTAACAATTTAGATTTTTTTATACCTCAATATACATAAGGGTTGAAGTGAAAATCAAATGGATTGAACTTGTGGTGCTGAATATCATTCTCAATCCCCCTTTGTCATCTTACTATATTCAATCTCCCAAGTATTCAAATATGTATAAACTAAACTAGTTTAGTAATTCGAATGACTGGAATAAACTGTTTGAAATTAGCCGAATTACTGTTTGATCGATTATATATGATTTATAACACCGACTGTTAATTAAATCAGTTGCACTGTCATAAACATGCACCACGATAAATTACACTACACTGCAACACTATTTACCACAATATACGACAATTGAGCACATTATGTTGCAATCTACTAGTTTACCACAACAGAATATAATTGACCAGAATCCACTACAATCGAAAACAATGGACTTGGAAAAAACATCAATCGACCACAATCTTCTACGTTTAAGCGTAAAAGTACCACATTCGACCCGTATATATATATATATATATATATATATATATATATATATATATATATATATATATATATATATATATGTATATATATATATATATATATATATATATATATATATATATATATATATATATATATATATATATATATACAGCAATCGGTTATAATCCACTACAATCAACCATAATCTACCACGATAGTCATTAATCTACCACGATCAACCACTATCCAATACAATCAACCTCACTCTAGAACGATCAACCACCATCTGATACGATCCACAACAATGAACCACGATCTACACCAATCAACCAAAACCTTTCACCATGCACAACACAATCAACCACGATGTACCTCGATCCGCAACAATCTTCTAGACGCTGCTAGTGATAATCGCGAAAAGATCCCAATGAACCATTACATCTATTTAATTATTTATGTTTTGACTGTTAATCACGACAATCGACAATAACAAATCTGCTATCAATCACAATCTTCTGCAATCATGAATGTAAATCGCACGGTTGACTTGTCCAAAATCGAATTAAATTGATTTTACACTGTTTAACTTCTGGTTGGCTACCAGTAGCAATATCAACTTTTTTAATCAGTCCCGGCAGTCCCCGTCTACTCTCGCAATTTGTCAGTTCCATCGATGATAGGAAATACTGTGAAAATTTTAATAGACAATTCAGTTTGCGTTATTATATAGGAAACAATGCATATCTAGCTGTCATTAATTACCAGTTTTGTTTCAATCAAATCAAGCTAAACTTATCTTGAACTTCAAACTTTGTCTGCCTACATTGTTGGTGGGAGATTGTTGATTTAGAGATATCCGATATGTGTTGAATAACATCTCTACGTACACTAGTCCGAGTTTCCTCTGACCCTTGCCACCCCATTTTTTATATTTGGTTTTTTATGTTGGGGTAAAAACCAAATATAAAAAATGGGGTGGCAAGGGTCAGAGGAATCTCGGACTATACGTACACGAATATTTTAAGCGGATACTCCATTTTTGTCTTTCCTTCCTATGCAAAGGGCGAGTGGGGTGTGTGTTCTATAGTCCTTTATTGAACTGTATTCACACATGCCAAAATTATTTTTCTAGTCTATCCTCTCATAGCGACACTTGAAAATATTGAATTTATCCAATGACTATACTACATACCTGGCTGAAGCATAAGTAGGTCAGAGATACGATCGACATATTTGAACAAATCCTGACATGTGATTTTCCTGATACTGCAGAACCTAAGATAGAATCTAGGTTGAAAACACATATTCCATGAAGTTCCACTGGTATATACGATTTACACTAATATCAAATTTGAAAATGAAAGTAAACGATTGTAACCAACAGCACATTCAACAGTGCTAAAGGTCCACTAGTCTTGTTCCCTGCTTAGTATGCTCCCATGCGGTGTATTCCGCTATTTTATATTATAGCGGAATGCAACGCATGGGAACATACTAAGCAGGGAACCAGACTAAAGGTTCACTTCGCAATGGGGATCATCTCGGCCTTTTCCGTCAAGTCAAACAGGAAATCTCTGATTTGATTCGACGCATTGAAGAATAATATTTGGTCATACCTTTGTTCACATGATACGATAGTGTGGCGGAAGAAGATAAAGTCGCAAAGTCTGAAAATATGTCCTCCATTCAACCAGAGAAGAGGCGGCAAACATAAAATTTATATTCCTACAACTTCTTCAAACTTAACATTTATGTATATTCCTACAACTACTTCTGAGGCTTTTCTTGTTTGTTTTTATTTCTAATCGAGCAACGATCCGATAGATTTACCTTGCTGCACATAAATAGGTGACTTGTTCATTGATGTTTTGTCCATTCATGATATATAATAGAAGATATTTGCTTCGATTAAGATTGAAATTAATTACATATTTTAATCTTTCTTCTTGCATTGAGGAAACGGTGTGCCATGAAACAATATGTATTAAAATATAAGAAAGAATTATAAACTTATGCATGGCAATGTCAGTTCAAAGTACATTTGTTGAAAGAACTGAGACTAATGTTAACGATGGTAGTATATTTACTTTGTGTTCAGTTTCAAAAGATTTGTTGACGATGAGTTTGATTGACAGGGTCAGCATGACTTGATAGACACTTTGGAAATATTGTGTAACAAAATAAAGAGACTGTGATTTATTACATTTAGGAAATGAATGTGTAGAGTCCATTCATCGTTAATTACACATTTGTTAACCAGTTACACGTATTTTCATCCCGAAGATATGGCCTAAAATAACTATCTCAGTATGGCATAATTTTAATTTTTTTTTTTTTTTTTACATTTTTAAGGTATGGTGGCGGGTGTGGTTGTGGCTTAGGTTTGAGATTTTGACCTCTAATACACGGTTTGGAAAACTGTTGAAATCGATCATCGTTCGCATTCAGTCCTTAACAAACGTCTTTGTCTAAGAGGTGAAGGATACAGTGGGGTTGTTTGACTTTTATAATTCACGAACCTGTTTCCTGTTTTAGAAGTATATAAGTTTTCTTTGGATGCTAGTTTGGAGAAATTCGATGTTCCAACAAGAATTGTTGAAGCAAACGATGATTTGAAACGTCTAACTAACCAATAATAATTTTGAGATAAGGTTAGATTGGTTGCATTGAGGATTTTAACGAAGAACGGTAAGACCTGAGTAAATCGAATACGTACATGTAATGAATAATAAATAATCGTCAATATCTTTTTAAATTTAAAATAATTGGACATTAATATGTTCATTAACTTTAATTCTTTTCATCCATTCAAAATATAACTATATTCAAAAATAAAACTCTACACTAAAACTTCAGACAGTATGTTGAATACTTAGAATAAATAAATACATCTCCACCACTACCACTCTGGTGGCCTAGAGGTTAGAGTGTCCGCCGCGGATACGGGACGTCGTTGGTTCGATCCCCGGCCGAGTCATACCAAAAGACGTACAAAAATACTTAGAACAGCCTCGCTTGGCGCTCTGCATTATGAGGTTCGAGGTTTAGTCAGGTTCCCCACTTAGTATGCTCCTTGCGTTTGCACTCCGCTATAGCAAAAGGAGCATACTAAGAATGGGAACCAGACTATATAGCGTAGTGCAAACGCAAGGATCATACTAAGCATGGAACCATATTAGTTGATGTAAGGACTTGTTGGCTTCTTGGTGTCAGGATAATGTGACAGTGCTAAACATCACTACACATAGCAATATGACTGAACTTTTTTTGTTAAAACTACGTTAAAAATCCTAATTCAACACAGACAACAATCTCCAAACTTACGTTAAAATGCTCATAAAATGTAGTGTTGTGGTAGAAATGGGGAAAACGTGTAGATAAAAGCAACATCAATTAAGACATTGACACAGGATTACTAGAAATTACAAATTTGAAGGAAGGAAGAGAAGTATCTTATTAAATAAATGACACACATTTGTCCATACTTATCGATTTAAATGGTTAGATTGGTAAGAAAATACTAGACATGACTGATTAGGATAACCTCTCGTGGTTTCTTCGATTTTATATATTCAGTAAATTGTCAAGGTTTGTTTGATATTCTAAGGTTAACAAATATAATATATTACTATACTCGACTATTATGTCACTTTAATCAATCCCAAGCAGCACTGAATTATAAAGAATGACAGCAATACATGTCTTACGAATTGTTTGAAGAAATACAGCGGACCTGTAAAATAAAGAACAAAAAGAGATCATCGAGGTGAACAAAATAGCCAAACATAAATGAACAAACGCTGCTATTGTCTAAATTAATATACTGAATAATTTTGTATAGATAATAGATACACAAGATTGATACGAATCGTCTCCTTGATAATGCTGCTTTTGATTTCCCAAATTGCTGGCATTGCGCATTTTATTTGGTGCTGTCGAATACACACTCATATTATGTTTCATAATCGCATACACTGCATGCTATTTGCGTTTCTTATTTTACAAAAGACATCCCTGACGACGGACATGTCTTTTTTATTGACGTTTTACGGCACCGCATCCCAACGGTGAGCACACGGTGGTACCTAACGGGTTGAGTACGAAAATGTGTAAATAAACTGCAGAAAAATATCGGAATATAAATCTTTCCAAACAAATGTAAACATGAAGTTCAAAAAGAGAAAACAAAAGGTAAAGATATTAAAATTCTGTAAAGTATATTTAATTTGAATTAAAATATAAATAAGTTTTCTTTATTTTTAAAACTTGCATACGGGGCATCCGGTAAAAAGTCAAATAATTTAACCCCCCCCCCCCAGCACATTCTCTGATCGAATGCTACCATTTATCTTTTTAGTGTATAATCTCGGCTTGAGGGTTATTCTCTCATATTGATAAGCATAGCTTTCTAGATAGATACAAATTAGAATATTTTATTTTCAGACGATTTTCCCACTATAATGCGACTAATTTACATTTTGAGAAATATATTATTGCAATATTCACAGTAATTGGCATACGCTTCAGGCATTCACGAGTTAGTTCCCCTATATGATGCTTCGTAAAAAAAATAATAAAAAAAAAAAATAAAAAAAAACATAAAAGTAAAATGTGTGTTTTAGCGTCAATAATGAAATGATTGTTGTTATAAGCGTATAGCCATATTTCAGCGCGAAATAGGCTATTGAAGATTGCCTGTATAACTGGAGGAGGACAATAGCGGAAAAACCACTGTAGCAGCCACTAACCCACGGGAACCTATGTATGTATGTATGTATGTATGTATGTATGTATGTATGTATGTATGTATGTATGTATGTATGTATGTATGTATGTATGTATGTATGTATGTATGTAAGTGTGTGTGTATCTGTATACATGCATGCAGGCATGCATGCATGCATGCATGCATGTATGTATGTATGTATGTATGTATGTATGTATGTATGTATGTATGTATGTATGTATGTATGTATGACTGACTTACTGACTGACTTTCTTTATTTCCTCTTCAGAAGAGATTTCATTCAGTTAATGTTTCGTTAATACAAAAAAGTTATGAACATAGTTTGTGATTAAATTACTTACAGTACACTATATAGCAACAAAAGCAAAGAGAACGTAATATCAAAACACATGCGTGAGATAACTTGTTGCAAAATGGAATTGGAATTATTTACATTCAACTAAAACGATTTAAATTGATTATCATGTTCTCACTCACTTAGAAAACATGTGAGTTATTTATTAGATATAACTGAATTGGGTCCATTTCCTTAATTTACTGAATAAGCATACTATGGGATATCATTGTCAAGCTCATTTGCTCTTCGGTAAATTGTTTCTATTCCATCAGCCACCACACACATGAATGTTTGCCATGATTGATCATCCATAGAATCAAAGATGTCCACTCTCTTGCCCAAAAGGATATGAAGTAGGGTGTCATTGTCCTGACATAAAAGCCAGTGGGAGTCTAGGATGTCGATGGCATCTATTATTTTTTCAAACATATTGTTACGCTCGTCATTTAGGGCGTTGCAGAATAGTAACATATGCTTGGTTCTGTCTATAATCCATCTCTTGCAGAGTTTACCATTATATTCCTTCTCTATTGTAATGGGACACATAGTTAAATAAGCAATGTTAGCGAAAGTCCAAGTTTTATAAGGAACACATTTACCAAGTTTCCAAACTGCAAGTGGTTGAAGATTAGTATGAAAACTTGCATAATGTAAAAGTTCAGGTCTCATTTCAAGTTTAGATCTCCACAATGATTCTTCGCAGTAGTGAACTGCCATTTCAATATTCCTCCTCCATGCCGATTTCGGGGTAGAATATAGAGTGTTTACGTATAGGTATAAAAACCCGCCAAGCTGGTATTTCAAAAGAACACGATATATATCTTTAACAAACCCAACGCTCTCGCCCTCATGTATGAAGAAATCAAGGATTCTTCTGTGGAATATAATTTTCCATATAAATGAACCTTTAGCTCTGCAGATTTTATTGAAGAAGCCAAGTTTGATTTTATCCACATAACCCTCAATGGTCCACAGTCCAAGACTGCTAATTGTCTTTTCTGTACAAGAGCATTGATCGAGACCTATAATTCTTCTTGCCGCTTTTCTATGACATACTTCAAGATCGTATACCTGTGACTGTCTCAAGCTGGACCATAATTCACATGCATATGTCATTGCAGGTAGTACTATTTTTGACGATATTGTAGCACTATTAATTGGATTCATTCCACCCTTTCCAATGCCAGCCCCAACAATGGAATAGAATACTGACCTTCCTTTGTCACAAGCATATTTTACTGCAGCAGTATTGGAAAGATCTGCGGAGAGAGTAACTCCAGGATCAGGAAGAAACTATAGGGATCAATTTATCTCCAAGCATGAACATATATTTCTGTGTGATTTTCTTCTTCGAAAATATGACAATATTGCTTTTATCAGCATTGTACCGCAGTCTCCACTTCGATGCATAGTCATTAAGGTTACGAAGTAAAACACACATACCATTAAATGACGAAGATAGCAGGGACGTGCCATCTGCTAGTAAAACACAACGGATACTCAGAGTGCCAACTTGTATTCCAGATTTTGTAGAATCCAGCAGGGATATTAGGTCATTTATCATGACTAAGAATAGCCATGGCGATAGCGTTCTTCCTTGACCTACTCCTTGATTGACAGCGTATGGTTTCGAATGATGTCCGTTGAGCAGAACAATAGCCCTAACTTCTTGAAATAAATCTCTAATTAATCTCCACAGTTTTCCGTTGATTCCGAGATGGAATAGCTTATAAAAGAGGCCATCATGCCACACCGTATTAAAAGCCTTCGCATTGTCCAGGAATGCAGCATGCAAACACTTTTGATTGGCCTTCCACATAATGGGCTATTAATTCTTTTATAATGAAGGCTGCAGTAATGCCACTGCATTCGCTTCGAAATACTTGTTGTAATGGGTGAGGGAAACCGATTTTATCGCGGTAAAGAATTAGCATTTTCAGCAATATTTTTTCAAAAACGTTTTGAAATACTGGAACCATTGAGATATCTCTATAGTTATTCATATCTAGCCTATATTTTCTCCCGCCTTTAAAGATATGTATAACATTTACAAGTTTGAAGTAATCAGGATATGTTTCCAAGGAAATTATGCTATTGTATACTTTGCACAAAATATAACTACTCGACTGACAGGCAAACATTAAATGCTCTGCACATATGTTGTCATGTCCACATGATTTATTTTTCTTCAGCTCTCTTACCGTATCTTCAATGTCTTTCGGTAGTATGGTTTCACATATATCCTTATCAGCTCCGTCGTCAATATTTGAATCCACAATATGTTTCATTTTGTTTCTAATGTCAGCTGCAAACGATTCGTTGAAATGAATATCTGGTATTTCAGTACTTAACATTTTAAAATGTTGGCACCACGCGTCACGAATTAAATCATTGTCCCGTATTATTTCTCCTTCCACTTTTAGTTCAGAAATATCTTGTCTCTGCCCCTTCTTATGTAGTCTTACTATTCTGTAGAATTTCCCTACATCCAGTTCTGCAGCTTTTTCCAGCTCATTTAAATGATCTTGTTCGTACTGGTATTTTGCCTTGTTTAATTGGTTTCTGAAATTTCTTTTGGCATTTTTGTATTCTGCATTCGTTAAAAATTGTGTCTCACGTGGCCGTTCATGTTTTATCCATAACAATCGTTTTCTTCTCATCTTTTTATGCAGTTCAGCCACATTAAAAAATTTCCAGTAAGGTTTTAAGTGTGGGAGGAATGTTTTTTCGGGAAGCATTTTATCAGCTGTGTTGCGTAAAACAGTCGCGACAGTAACAAGGGTGCTTTGTACATCCGAAATACTATTTACAAATAGCTCCACTGAGTTCAGGTGCTCAGTGATTTCATTTCTGTACTTCTCCTGTTGTTCTGAAGAAACCTTTTGCCAGTTAATTGTAACTGGATATCTGGGAAATGCTGATACCAGGAGTTCCTCAGGAACTAACAGCTCTACTCGTGCAGGTAAATGATCAGATAAATTGAGATGATGATCATCTTCAATATTAGCACTATGAACTAAATCTATTTTGGAGGAGGGTATCAAAATGTAGTCAATCAAAGACGAGCGTTTGCCATCAGATGAGCAATATGTATATTCTGGTATTTCAGAAGGGAAAATATCAAATGTTGACATTAGATGCCTATTTGTCAGGAAGGATTGTAGTATGTAATCTTTACCATATTTGCTTTTTCGAATCACTTTTTTGGGTAGCTCCGCATTAAAGTCGCCACAGATAATCATACAACCGTTTTGATTATATTCGTCATATAGGCATTCCACTGTTTCCATTATTTCTTTATAATCATCTAGAGAGGCGTTTGTGGAAGGAAACCACACACAGAACAGAAACAATTGAATAGCGCATAGGTTAATTTCAACTGCAATAACTCTGTCGTTCCCAATGTTATTCATTGGACGAACAGGTAATGATTTCAGACAGAAAATTGCAGTTCCTCCAAATCCAGAGGGACGCTTTCTTTCTCATAGACATGAATTAATTCTGCTATCCGGTCTCAAAAAGGCCGTAAAATTCCTGTCAATGCTTTGAAAAAAAATGTAATTGCTCTGGATATAGCCAATGTTCTTGTATGCACACAATATCTACCGTATGAAGTAATGAACACAGATAGGGCGTTCCTGTCATAATGCCCTTCACATTCCAAGTCATTATGTTTCGAGTAGTCGTCATTCAGAAAGTAAACAAAAGCTTTTCCACATGCACGTTGAAGATAATGACTCGTTTATTTTTCGTACCATTCTCTAGCTAATACAAATTCTGGCCAAAATCCCTGCTGTAAAGTTTTGGCAAGCAGATTTTCCGGAACAGTGACACGAACGGTATAGGTTTCTCCCTTCATATTGGACCACTTTTTACGAATCTTAATATTTGTGATCTGTACTCCTCGATTGTATACATGTCTGCGTATTACATGATTTAACTCTTCAGGTCCATAGTCTGCTTCAATTCGAGATAACAACAACGATTTTGCTTTTGAACCCCTCTTCATTCCATTGAATGTCATAGTACTTATTCGCACCTGGATTGGTTTCGAATTGTTATTGTTTGTATCATTCATGCCGTCCTTTCTCAGCGTAGAATTTTTAGCATCCAATACTAGTTTTTGATTAGTTTTATTTTCTTTCTCATCAATTTTCGTTTCAAGTGCTCTTCCTGTATCTGTTTCACATATTGCAGTTGAAGATGTAGTGTTTGGGGTTTGTGCTACTTGAGATTGCATCAAACCTGCAGTGCGATTCTTGTAAATTGGTAACTTAGAGACGCTTACGCCGGTATTTCTTCTATATTCTTGTTGATCTGACAAAATCCTCTCTCGAGATTCTAGATGGTGACTATCAATTACGCCTGTATTCGGAATTGTATTTGGTGTACCAGATGCACTTGCAGTTGGGCAATAAGATCTAGTCATATTTGCATAAGAGCAAGACAGCTGCACAAATTTTTTAAGTTGGAGCTAAATTCCACGCATTTGTGCACTTACTGTCTCAATTTGTTTGTCGTTTACAGTTTGTAGCTTTTCGATTGTCATTGCCTGACTCTTTATTACATCTGCCATTACATGTAGATCAGATTCCAAACGCAATTCCGACTCCCTTGACTTATCAATGCAAGATTCAAGTCTTTTAATTGTATCATTCTTACTTTGTATCATTTCAACCAAACGAATATTATCCTTTTTCATCCTCTTCATTTCTTCCATAATACTTGCACACATGGCATTTAGTTCATCATTTACAAATTGTTTCAGATCTATAAATGTTTCATATTGTAAAATGGGAATGTTGCTTTCAACTCTCTCAGCTTGACTATTATTTCCACAATCCCCGAATGATGTATTACCTCTTGACTGATCCATGTCATTCGACTGACCAATTTCTTGACTAGTTTCTTGAAGATTCTTTAAGCAACTCAGACTGTCTACCCTACTTAGTTTTGTTTCCCATACCTGGACATACATGCCTTTACATCGCTTGTGTTACCATGTATGTATGTATGTATGTATGTATGTATGTATGTATGTATGTATGTATGTATGTATGTATGTATGTATGTATGTATGTATGTATGTATGTATGTATGTATGTATGTATGTATGTATCTATGTGTGTGTGTGTGTGTATGTATGTATGTATGTATGTATGTATGTATGTATGTATGTATGTATGTATGTATGTATGTATGTATGTATGCATGCATGCATGCATGCATGCATGCATGCATGTATGTATTTATGTATGTATGAGAAGCAGAGAGGGTGAATCCGACAACTTTATAGAAGCGTCTATTTGGCAAACCAAGGCTTCCTCCAAAATCGAAAAAAAGTTTTCTTTGGAGACGCAAAGTCGTTGTCGCGTCCCCTCTGCTGTTATGGGGGTAAATATCTTTTTACGATTTCACAAACAGACTAATTTGTAAAACCTCACCTCGTAAATCAATCAGATTATTGGACTTGTCAGTGAGTTTAAAACTAATTCTCGTTAACGAATCATTATGACATCGCAAATACACTGGGTTAGTTGGATCCTCAATGATTAAAAATCCAGGTGGAGCTGTTGGTGCAAATGAATATAAAATATATCCCTGTTGAGCTTGATTTGATCTTTTGAGATTTATTTGGTAACTTCCTTCGATGACATCACATACTAAATTCACTGGAATCACCGAGGATATATTAACATTTTGAGGAGCGATATGCCTACCATCTACATCTGGGTCATTATTATGTTTGAGGATGGTTGAACCCTTGTGTTGTTGTCTCCATGCGGTGAGTATCATAGTAAACGTTTCATTGATAAAATCATTAACGGATTTTTTTAGTTCGTCTGCGTTATACCCAAGAAATTTTAAATTCGGTAGATCAGCCTCTGTTATATTGTATACAGTTAGGAAATTTCGTTTAGAGTAATTAATGGTGTCATCGCTATGATCAATTATTACTTGAATTACTCGCTGGTTGATATATTCCATGTCGGATACAAGTTAATTTAATATTTCAATTCGTTTAATGATTTCACTCCGATTAGACTCATGGAAAGCCTGTTGTAGTCGTTGTAGTTGTTGACTGTGTTCTTGATTGATCTCTCTAAAGTATTCCATAATTCTGTTATGATATATATATATATATATATATATATATATATATATATATATATATATATATATATATATATATATATATATATATATATATATATATATATATATATATATATATATATATATATATATATTTATTTATTTATTTATTTATTTATATATGTACTTGATTCTCGAGTCTGTCCAACCTTAAATCTCCAAAAGGCGGAATCCTGAGCAACAAAATTAAAATAACTACCCAGCAGTGATGAACTTTTTATATCGAGGAGGTGTTCTTTATATGATGTGGTAATTTCAGGGTATGATTGTTTATCCGTAACATGATCAGATTTGTTCGATTCACCTGGAGGTGTTATTTCAGGCCAACCGAGTATTGTCCTTATAGAACTCTGATAGATGTATCTCAATGGCAGATGATAGTGTTGGTTCATGAACCGTTATAGCGATTTTTGATTCTTTTCCAGTAATGAATTTTATTCTACGCTGAAATTCATTATTGATCTGTTCGATTTGGTAAGACCCAGATGGTAGCGAAACAACGTTCCAGTCTGGAGTAGCATCGGGTTTATTCTTACTCGCAAACACCAGGGAATTATTCGGTTGTTTATCACGAATGGTGCTGATCTAATGTTAGGCCAACTGTGATACACTCGTAGTTTTGCTAGTGCTATCCCGTTAACTGGAACCGCAGTAGGGAAATTGACACTGAATTCAGGATTCGTTGAGGTTATTGAGATTATGCTGGTTTTCACCGGGGTTGTGTTTTCCGCTATTTGTTGAAGCTATTTGGCGATGTTGCCATTGTTATTATACTCATGTTGTTTTTCTAAATTCGACATCGCGGAATCATAAACACATACCATCGCTGAAAACTCAATATCGGATATTAATGTGTCATCGACTGACGACGATATCATCGAGAATAATTGCGAGTATGCGGTTGACAAAACATGGAATTTATTTAGGTAATCCTGCAGTTTACGCTGGCTGCATGATGATATTTATTTTGTTATAATCGAAATAACACAAATTGGAACAGCTATCGGGGCAATCTTTGTCACCGAGGATAGTATTATACCGGCTCCGGTGATTACACCTGATACCGTGTACACGGTAACATCAACTGCGGTGATTCTTCGTCTGTATTTTCTTTATTTTTACTTCATACTCCTCAGTGAGTGTTTTGAGTTTAGTTTGAAATTCTCTGACCTGATCATAGCGATACTGTTGTGACGTTGCCAATGATGACATTTTATTTATTACAGCAGAATTAAATTCAGATGTTTACTTAAATCCGCTACGAATTCCACATACCATATTATTGAACCCTAGCCAAATTATTATCAGTGGATGCTATTATGAATCGTTCAGTTGTTTCCTTGTCGTTGATCGTTGATATCATATTGTTGACTCCAGATGAACTCGTTGATGAAATATTAAATTGAGTCGGCGACACTAGTATTAATCGATAAATACCTTTGACGGCCGCGGTAATATTTAATATGTTCGTTGATGATGTCCACGTAAATGATTCGTGTTGAATCGCGTATACGTTATTTACGATATTTTTTTGTTCGTGAGGGATTTTTATTTTTTCAAGTTTTTCTATCATCCTCGGTAGATCACCCCTGATGACATCGTTGGTCGTTTTAATATCTTCGCGCATAACTTCTATTCGCCGATTAATCGTGGTTATTTCATCGAGTTTTGTGCTAATATCAGCAAGATCTATTTTAACATCATCGGGTTTTGATTTTTTTTACCAAAACATTTATCAATGGCGTCATCGGTCCTGTTAAAGTTTTTACGTAACGTAGTAAATTGAGATACATGAGCGTCATAATCGGATCGAAACTTTGACAAATTATCAATGATGTTTTTATCTCCGTGAGTTTCGGTGTGGTCACCGGTGGATTTCATAAGAAATCTAATAGAGGTTTGTCAATACTGTCAATTATATTTCTTTGTAATTCAGAAAACCGATCGAATTTAGTTATATGGTCATCATATTCATCGCGTAGTTGTTTTTAAAGGTTCTAAATTGTTAATTCTATCCACAGTAGTTGAAACAAGTACACCCGGTTTGAGTTAACCCTGATCGAAAAACAACGCGATAGTATCTTCTACTGCGTCGCGTTGTTTAACTAAAATATCATCAAGGGAAACATTACCAGTATTCAATTTACCCTGACGATCTTGAAATACAGCTATTTCATTTGGATCAACACTTGCGAGGTTTAACATCTCAGCTATTTCATCTTCGATTATGTTTTTACATCACCGGTTGCAGATATATCCGTGGTGTTTTTTTTCAGGCTTGATAAAGATCTCCCCCAAATATCAATCATTATACTCTAAGATCTATCTAATAGCGATTACTCGTATATTCGTGTACTGTTTTAGGGTGTGGTTTTCCCGATGATGAACTATCGTTGAGGACATTTACTACATCTATGCCGCATATTGGTTGGTCATTCATTTTCTGTGTTGGTAGCGTAGAATACCAGATAGGAGTTTTTAGGCGGTTTATATAACGCATACATTCTTTGGGCGGTGATAATCCATATGAATCGAAATAAATGATCACTCGCGGATCAATCGCGTATGCAACCCAGTGGGTTCCAGGTCCGCTGCTGTTATCGAGATTAATGATACAAGTTTTATATTAAATATATATATTTTATATATGAATTTCGAAAATATGAATGTCGTCATTAACGAGATTTAAAATTTGAAAAATCAAGGAATTCAATTGTCAGATAAATTAGATTGTAATCAGATTCTTTCTGAATTTCAAGATATTGATGATAGCTCTCGGAATAATAGATATGTACTTCCAAGGGAGTATGGACTGATCAAACGAATTCAACACGCAGTAAATAATTCCCTTGCATTCTGTAACGACATCAATAAGTTCGTCCCGTTATTCGCTGCTGTCGAAAAGGTCAAGTGAATTGGGGAAACAATATGAAATCAAACGAACAATTAACTCGAAAATCAAAACTATAAAACAGATTATCCGCCAAAATGAACATTCTCATTTGATTCCCTCAACATAGTAAATAATAATTGACACTCTAAGCACACCATACATGAGTAATACAGGTACGGAACAGAAATTCTATAGACAGGTATGCGCTTACTCACCTAGAACGAAATTCTATAAACAGGTGATTTATCACTAGACGGAAGTATAACACAGTGTGAAATTCAAAAGAATTTTGGCGGTGACTTTCACTTACAATTTAAATCGTACATTAATTGATAATGGTAAATGAAGCGCTAACGACTAAATTAGCACGTAAACGATTATCTTCGATTAAGAAATTTATTCCAGTTCGTGATTCCGTTCGAAACAAACTAAAAGCAAGACAGCAATTTCATACTGATTTCATAATGGATACTGAACAATTATTTAAACCAATAACCACTGCAACGGGAAAAGTCGTATAGACCACTGAAAAAAGCCACATGGGTAGATATTCCTGAGGAACAACGAGAGAAAAAAAACCCCGCCCTTCTTCCTGTACTTGAAAAAATAGCAAAGAGATCCAAGCAAACAAAGGAATCTTTAATACAGATCAAATTTCTATTATTTAAAATAATGTAACTTATTTAATTCAATTTTCTTCCATATTTCTTGTCTGATGCATTTATAAAACAGATAAATGAGTGTTCAGAGGCGACAGTGCATACATACCTATTCAACGTCGTATAAATAGCTATTCAACAGTATATACATAACTATTCAGCCTGACATAATTTACAATGTCATATGTAAATGGAAGAGACTATTCGCATTGGCGTGACCATTGCAATGCCTGATCAGGAGCTCCCACTATCAGGTAGTAATCTGAATCGACAACGAGATCAAATGTTGTATGAGTGTAGAGTTTGAATGTTGCATACATTTGACGCTGAAGAGTTTGTCAGCGACAAGCATTTGAGGGTCTGTTTCTCTTGAGAATAATCATCCACAAATGTAACCTCCAATAGTCACAATAACCATAAAGGTCATGGGGTTTCTAAGTGCTGAAATGAAATGGAAAGTTTTTATACATTACAGAATGGTTCAATCGCCAATGATTGTCGTATGTATGTATGTATGTATGTATGTATGTATGTATGTATGTATGTATGTATGTATGTATGTATGTATGTATGTATGTATGTATGTATGTATCTATGTATGTATCTATGTATGTATGTATGTCCTCTGTGAAATATATATTTGTCAGGATTTAAGTAAAGTAATTTCTGAATACATCACAAAAGAATCATGAACACGAAAGGAAATATGTACAAAGCACAAGAAAACAATTTTTTCTATTAACTTTAAATTCGGGCGTTTAGATAAAGGAAGAATCAGTATGCGTTCAAATCAATCAATTTAATCTATTAATTTTGTGAGTATCGTATTCACGTGTTTTGGGTAAAAAATCTGCATTTCTAATATAGTTATGCCTGTTGAGAACTTTCATCTTCTTTGAGGATTAATAATGCTTTCATGATTCGATCTCATGCTACCATAAATCTGAAGCATTGTAGAACTTTGGGATAACTTAACATTTTGCTACCGTTTCAGATTTTGAATATTATAAATAATATTTCAAACTAATTGTGTTTTAGAGCTTTATGATAAGTATAAAATTAAAAAAATAGTATACAAAATTTATATTTCTCGAACAAAATATTAAATCAAAATTAGCAAGACGCTTTAACAATTAATTTATTCAAGTTTCAGGCACTTTTTCATTGCTCGTTAAAACATGTTCCAGAATGCAATTTAATTGGTGATATCATCTTCTAATTAGTCATTCGTGTAGCTATATGTCTGTTCACGTGTAAGTTTATTCATTAAGACATTTCATGAATTAGGCATAGAGTTGCTAGAGAGCATTACTTTTGCAAAGTTCGGTTCGGGCATTAACGAAGTGACATTGAATTGATTTCAGTTGCAGAAATGGAAGAAAACATCCATATTGGGTCTACCATTCCTATCGCTGAACAAGAGTTCGTATCATCAGGTGGTACCCAGCAACGATTACAAGGTAAACTGTTTTCTGTAATGAATCTCGGAGTATCTGATATGTTTACCACTCAACAGTTTGTGGACAAGCAATTGAGGCTCATGCAGGGTCGTACTAATAGATATCAAACTACATATGTTGCCAACATTTTAAAGTGTTATATGTCACATGCGACTGAATGGATGCATGTTGTAAATATACGGAAAGTTTCAAGTAAAACGTTTGTAACAGCTATAAATCACAATTTCTTTGCACTGCATGTTATTTTTAGGTACAGTCTTAGAGAAACAGAAAGCGTCACAAACAGCCTTTCATATCTCGGTCTCGTGAACAAAATCTGTAGTGGTTGTGACTATCAGCACATGGGAACATTGAACACGTATCTATCAGCGAATATGAAATATAGTATCCGAAATTTAGATTTCTCGGATAAAATGTTAAATCCAAATTACCAAGACGCTTTAACTTTTAATTTATTCAAGTTTCAGGCACTTTTTCATTGCTCCTTAAAACACGTTGCAGAATGCAATTTGATTGGTGTTATCATCTTCTAGTTAGGAATTCGTGTAACTAAATGTCGGTTCACATGTAAGTTTATTCATTAGGACATTTCATGAATTATGAATAGAGTTGCTAGAGAGCATTACTTTTGAAAAGTTCGGATGGTGCAGTAACAAAGTGAAATTGAATTGATTTCAGTTGCAGAAATTGAAGAAAACGTCCATATTGGGTCTACCATTCCCATTGCTGAACAAGAGTTGGTATCATCAGGTGTTACCCTGCAACAATTCCAAGGTACACTGTTTTCTGTAATGAATCCCAAAGTGTCTGATATGTTTACCACTCAACAGTTTGTGGACAACAAGTAATTGAGGCTCATGCAAGGTTTTACTAGTAGATTTCAAAATATATAAGTTTCCAACATTTTAAAATGTTACAAGCCACATGCGACTGAATGAATGCATGTTGTAAATATACGGAAATTTTCAAGTAAAGCGTTTGTAACAGCTATAAATCACAATTTCTTTCCACTGTATATTACTTGAAGGTAGAGACTGAGAGAAAAAGACAGCGCCACAAACCGCCTTTCATGTCTCGGTTTCGATAACAAAATTGGTAGTGGTTGTAACTATCAGCTTATGGACACATTGAAATCGTACCTATCAGCGAATATGACATGTAGTATATGAAATTTAGATTTTTCGGATAAAATATTAAATTGAAATTTCCAGGACGCATTAACTTTTAATTTATACATGTTTTAGGCACCTTTCATTGATTATTCAAATACGTTGCAGAATGAAATTTAATTGGTGTTATCATCTTCTAATTAGACATTCGTGTAACTAAACATGTAAGTTTATTCATTAAGACATTTCATGAATTATGAATAGAGGTGCTAGAGAGCATTACTTTTGCAAAGTTCGCATGGTGCAGTAACGAAGTGACATTGAATTGATTTCAGTTGCAACAATGGAAGAAAACATCCATATTGGGTCTACCATTCCCATTGATGAAGATGATTTGGCATCAGCAGGTGGTACCCAGCAGCGATTACAAGGTAAATTGTTTTCAGTAATGAATCTCGGGGTGTCTGATATGTTTACCACTCAACAGTTTGTGGATAACAAGTAATTGAGGCTCATGCAGCGTCTTACTAGTTGATATCAAACTATATACGTTTCCAACATCTGAAAATGTTATATGTCACATGCGACTGAATGGATGCATGTTGTAAATATACGGAAATTTTCAAGTAAAACGTTTGTAACATCTATAAATCACAATTTCTTTCCACTGCATGTTACTAGAAGGTAGAGTCTTAGAGAAAAAGAAAGCGTCACAAACAGCCTTTCATATCTCGGTCTCGTGAACATAATTTGTAGTGAGTGTGACTGTCAGAACAAGGGCACATTGAACACGTATCTATCAATGAATATGATATATAGCATACGAAATTTAGATTTTTTAGATAAAATGTTAAATCAAAACTACGAAGACGCTTTAACCTTTAATCTCTTCATGTTTCAGACACATTTTATTGCTCGTTAAAATATGTTGCAGAATGCAATTTAATTGGTGTTATCATCTTCTAATTAGATATTTGTGTAACTATATGTCTGTTCACGTGTAACTTTATTCAAGAAGAAATTTCGTGAATTATGCAGAATTTGCTAGAGAGCATTACTTTTTCAAAGTTCGCATGGTGCAGTAACTAAGTGACATTGAATCGATTTCAATTGCAGAAATAAAACAAAACATCCATATTGGGTCTACCATTCCCAATGTTGAACAGGAGTTGGTATCATCAGGTTGTACCCTGCAACGAGTACAATTTAAACTGTTTTCTGTAATGAATCTCGGAGTTTCTGATTTGTTTACCACTCAACAGTCTGTGGACAACAAGCAATTGAGGCTCATGCAGCGTCTTACTAGTTGATATCAAACTATATACGTTTCCAACATTTGAAAATGTTATATGTCACATTCGACTGAATGGATGCATGTTGTAAATATACGGAAATTTTCAAGTAAATCGTTGTAACAGCTACTAATCACAATTTCTTTGCACTGCATGTTAATTGAAGGCAGAGTCTCTGAGAAAAAGAAAGCGTCAAAAGCAGCCTTTCAAATCTCGGCCTCGTGAACAAACTCGGTAGTGAGTGTGATTATCAGCACATGGGCACATTGAACACGTATATATCAGCGAATATGACATTTATTATATGAAATTAAGATTTTTCGGATCAAATATTAAATCAAAATTACCAAGATGCTTTAACTTTTAATTTATTCATGTTTCAGGCACTTTTTATTGCTCGTTCAAATACGTTGCAAAATTTAATTTAATTGGTGTTATCTTCTAATTAGACATTCGTGTAACTAGATGTCTGTTCACGTGTAAGTTTATTCATCAAGAAATTTCGTGAAGTATGCATAGAGTTGCTAGAGAGCATTCCTTTTGCAACGTTCGGAAAGTGCAGTAACGATGTGACTTTGTAACTGATTTCAGTTGCAAAAATGAAAGAAAACATCCATATATATATATATATATATATATATATATATATATATATATATATATATATATATATATATATATATATATAATTTTAAAAGTACACGCGTGTCTATCATTTTGAAAACTTTGAACAGTGCAAATTTACATACGTGCATATCTCACAATTGCACTTCTGGCATAGATTGTCCAAATTACATACCCTGTCAATTTAAGTCTAACTCTCCGTTCAATGACACAAATACATTCTTATTTAAATGTATATACACCGTGTATAGACATGTGTATTTGAACAAGGTCATAGTGTTTCTTCCTAATTTGGATGTCACTGGACAGGAAAAATAAGTATTAAATACAAACAATCTACATTTCGTCTGAGCTAACTCACCGTTTATATGCATTGGCAACATGTGACAACGATGTATGGAACTTATTTAAGATCTCATTTACATATAACTTAAGAAGAAAGTGACGCTTCAGCGAGAACTCAGAAACGCTTATAGAGGTTTATGTTAAAATTGGACTGTAAGTATATGTAGAGCATACAATGATTAAAAATATGCTTCCGGTGTAAGGCTATCTTGGTTGTTTTTTTAAGCGGTGGGTGCGAATACCGAAGACCCAGAAACTTACATTTTTTTCTCAGTTAAACGATTTCATCATCTTTTTTTTTAATAACCAAATTATGTGGAGTATTAAATTTAATTGTAATATATCAATAGTCATAAACGGTAACACGTGCTATCATTATTGTCATTTGGATATATTTTATTTTTCAGCCCCAAACCAGGAACTGCAGAGACAAATGTCCTGTAGAATTTGCCGACAAACCTCATCAGTCATGTTATAGAGTGTTGACATTTGAATCGTACAAAGGGAACCAACTCAGTAACTGTTTGTACCTTTTGTAAAATATTCATTCAACGTAGATATCGCATCCACCTGTATCCGCCTTTTTAAAAACGAAGTGATACAAAACAAACGTAAAGATGGATTTTTTTCTAGATGAATTTTGCCTTTGGAATATTCCATACAATTTAATCCTATGTTGATTCGGAGTTGTTCATAGTCAGTAGAATATGAGTAGCTAGAAACACAATGGACAACTGTGATACTAAAATTATGTACAGTTTAGTAAGAAGCTATACAATTAAACACATTTACGATGAAATCGTACATATGTACATGAAATCCGGATTACGTATTAAGTAAAATACAGGAAATTAATTGTCAGATGCTTTGCATGTGTGATTGTAGAAAACATTGTATCCCATTGATTTGGATTATTTCGTATTAATTTTTAGTGGCTAGAATTAGTACATAAATTATTTGAACATCAGACCGATTCCAAATTCGATTTCTTTGTTCCCGATGGTGTAAATTTGAATTTTATATATTTATATTTCAATATGTGTATTGAGTGTAACATATATAATTAGAGAGCAATTGTTTATTTAAATTATTAATTGGAATTACGAAGTTCTCTTTGATTTTTAATTTACTCGTTAGTTTTGGAACTACAGTGAACTCACCCCAAAACATTCTGAATTGCATCATTGTTGATACATCAATACAGTAATGACTATTTAATTAATTCAGCATATTCTACACTTTGCACTTGTGAAAGGATGTTTGGATTGTTTTGTGTTTGAATTCACGGTTCTATAAGTGTTTCTTTAATTTTCATTTTTTAATTTAGGGAAATAGGTAGTTTCTTGATTTTATCCAACTTCGTGGTTTCGCTTCTTTCTGTTACGGAATCTAATAAATAACAGGTAGTCGTGACAGGAACTAAGTTTTGATATAACGTTCAAAGCTGTCGGTTGTTTTCAGTAAGAGTTTATCTTGCCAATATTTCACTTAAAACGTCTTTCTCCACGTTCTTTACTACATTGTGATACTATATACAACTTTGTCTTCTCAAGTTCAATATGTGTTGTTTATTTGCATTATCTCTTTTACCGTTGTCCTTCTTTTCTTGTAAATGAGTGTTTTTATATTTTAATCATCAGTTTTAACTATTTGATTGGACTTAAAATCGGCAAATGGCCGTTTAAATATAAACGAAAATAAGACAGCTGAGATCACACGATCAAGGATGCAAATTAAATCGTGATAATTGCAAACGGTTTTGTAATTGAATGAACATTTTTGTAATAAAAAAAAATCTTTCAATAAATACGATTTTTATTTTTCCTAAGGAAGAGTATCTTTATGTGAAAAAATCATAATGTAATGCTGCAGATTTTACCAAATGCCTAAATTTGTACACGCTTTACAATGACCAAAACAATGCTGTTTAATCAAAAACTATTAGACGACTGAATATATATATATATATATATATATAGCATTCTACCATTTCAATCAGACAGATTCATTGTGAACGGCCCCGAACTGTTTTCTCTGCGTGCACTAGGCACTAGAGTCAAATTACCATTTAAATACCTCTTCAGGCCATGTATTCTTCAAATCAGTGACTGTAATAAGAGTAAACAGGTGCGATGAAAATTCGGTCATGGTACACTTAAATTTATTGATATCATAGTGTATTTGAGGAATCGTTCGTCACTAGCAGTTTGACCCTTGTGTACCGCGAATGTTATTTGATTTTACTACGATTTGTTTACATAATATGTTACAAAATATCAGCTGACTCGGGAAAGCTGATTTACCGGGAATCAGGTGGATGAATTTTCTGACCGTATATTTAATTAATCAGAATCATTTTCATTTTCAGTGTATAATCAATCCCTTGGATGTATGTATGTATGTATGTATGTATGTATGTATGTATGTATGTATGTATGTATGTATGTATGTATGTATGTATGTATGTATGTATGTATGTATGTATGTATGAGAGAGAGAGGGAGAAAGCTACACCAGAAAGAAAGAAAAGTGCTATCCCTGGATTATATAGAAGAATGTTTGATACTAGTAGGTATAATTAATATTTTAATACAAATAATACTATCATACTATTAATTATATATACCTTTATATCTTTCATAGGAATAGCGACTCGCGGTGTAGCAGCATGAGAACTAATTGAGAATTAATTGCTAGGTCGTCATGCGAGTGTGTCTGTTATACACGAGGGCATATAACACCAATTGAATAACATCAATTGTTGGGGGGTGGGTGGGTAATGTGTGCTTAGATTATGAAGGAATATGATCTCATGAGTGACGTTTACCGCGGACCTAGGGTCGAATCTCCATTGAGTACAAACTAAGGATTATCTAACCTGTATTATATATTGATTTCTTTTATATAAATTTTGGAATTGATATTTTGACACGCTTTCACACGTAGACATATATACCTGCTGCATTTCGCATACTCTTCAAAACGCGATTGGACATACATGTTGTAATTTAATGCTCACAATAAATAATTTAAGCAGAAAAGTTTATTGTTGTGATAAAGCGTTAAAATGGGTTTCCGCCATTCATGGTAAGAAAGCACTGTTTTTCAGTTTACATTGTTAACGTAACAGTCTTACTGAATGACATTCTTTTCTAAACGAAAGCTACGCCCATAGTCAGAGCTGACAAACGCACTGTTATGGATAGATCTGAAATGACTGGCTAAGCTCCGCCTCCTTAGAGACAGTTACTATGCATTGAGTACATACGACCCAGTTTAACCGTCTTTATGAATGGCATTCTTACCTAAGGGAAGTATAAGCTACGTCTAGTCAGAGCGCTGAAATTCCACCATTCAAGGTCAGGCGTGGTGTCTTTTTTTCAGTACAGAACTCAAGATATTATTTAATGGCATTATTTACTAATCTAAACATAAGTTGCGTTTTGAACAGACAACGGCGGGAGGTGGGGGGGGGGGAGAGAAAGAATGAGTCCTAAGGTCCGACAACAGTAGGGCGGTGGACAACGAATGAATCCCCAGGACCCGGCCCGAACAACACTTTTTTATTTAATAAAAAACATTTTTTGTTTAATTTTAAACAAGGATTAGGGGAAGCCCGGGTATTTCTTACACCAGGGCCAGTGATGGCTCTTTACAGCCCTGGCAGCGTCCGTAATTTGAGCTCGAAAATTGCCCCTTCTAGGTCAGACAGCAGTAGTTACAGTCTAGAGCCCTTGGTTACTAAAAGGTGTAAAATCAAAATTAAAAATCATGCATCCCTGAACAATAAATATCAATTCTGGTCAACTCCAATTTTTTTTATACAAAAAGGAACTTTAAAAGAAAACAAACAAAAACCACATCGAGTCGTCTAAAGCACTCTCCGTTACAGATCACTGTCATCTCACCTCTGTCTGTGTAGGTTCGAGTCTCAGATTCGGCCAATGTGGGTATGTGAGAAAGCTCGTCAGTAGCTTCTCGTAGGCCGGTGGTTTTCCGGGTTTTTTCTCATGTTCTTCCTTAACCATTAATACTGGCCGCCATGCATAGCCTTTCGTGTACTAAAACATAGCGTTTTCTATGGAATGGAAACTGGTACTGATGTGTCTTTAAGGTCTGGTCCAATATCCGGTACACACCTGCCGAATGCAGAGAGTATCGATATATATATATATATATATATATATATATATATATATATATATATATATATATATATACTAGTTTTACGTGGGTTGTGGGATTTCATCCCCAAAGTGGGGTTACGGGAAGGCAGTATATATATATATATATATATATATATATATATATATATATATATATATATATATATAATGGACTGTCTACTTCAGAGACGGGAAGATTGGAGAGTAATATTTATATCATTTTCTCAAAAACTTTGCAATAGACAAATATTTTCTTATAAAAAGCGGTTCATAAACGATTGATATGCGTAAGTGGTCATTTTCCGACATTCTAGCAGGGACGATAATATAATTATCAGGGAAATATTTTTTTCAGATAGAATATAGTTTCTATTTAATATATAAAGAAATAATGCGCGCGCACACACACACAGACACAGACACAGACACAGCTATTTATCGATATCTACATGTGAAAGATTATATTATTTATATTGATGGGTCTATCTTACCATGCAGATTTTATAGATTATTCTATAACACAAGAGACGAAACTGTAACTATTCTTTGACGAGCTTATATGACTATATTTCCTCGCACATATATTTTTGTATCTTCGATGCATCCATGTTCCTGAAGTTTTAGATAAGTTGCCCATGCGTTCTCGCCCATATTACTGAAAAGTTTAAAATAGTTCTTACATATTGATTAAATATAATCAACTCATAGCTTTCGATTTCGAATTAGCAAAGGAAGAGATGGCACGATCTTGTTGTTTTCTAATTGTCTATACCTTCACAAGGTAAAGTTAGGAGAATTACAGGGTCAATACAAAACTGAAATTAACAAGCAACCATAAATCCCACCATGTCCAGCGTTAATTGGTCCATGTTAACCATGTTTATGTTGAGAACCCCTTTGTAAATCCTGAAGTTTTCTAGGACTTCTCCATTGGGGGATAATTAGCTTTCAAGTTTCTAAATTATTTGCTGAGAGTATGGTTCCAAAACATGTATGAAGTACGGCTTGGTTTGTTTCAATATGAGTCTTTATCACAAGAAATGTTGAGCCCCAAGAGTAACCAAAGACACGAGGCTAATTTAACATATATTAAAGTGTTCAAAACAGGTTATAAACACATGATCTCGAAATCGTACAAGTGTGTGATACCGCAAGGAGTTTTGGGGTTGAAATCTGATTTATCAATCTCGATCTTAATCAATTTTTTTCCGATTAGTTTATTGTAGTCGTTCAACCAGCCAGACACCGATGTTGATAATCCCTTGCTTATTCGAAGTAATGATTTTGTTGATTTGTTCTTTTTTCCTTCTTATATTTGATAATAAATCAAAACTTCTAAACTATCATAACTTAATCAGTTTCTACGATTATCAGATTTCATTGACTTCGTGGCTGCTATAAACCATGAATTTAAAATTAAAAAATGAACAATGATTATTCTATGCAAACATCATGGTCTCTGTGCTATTCCTCAAATACAATCAGTCACATAAACGTCTTCCTTTGCAAAAACATGCAAATTGGGCGCGCACACACACACACACACACACACACACACACACAATTTTATCTTCCGGTGAATTTCAGAGATCATGTTAACATGTATGTTACATTAACTTTCAGAAATTCCTTAAAACATCATTTGATACTTTTAACAAAAATGTACGAAAGGAACAAAGGTAACCGAATAAGTTAAGCTGCTGGAAACGGAGCAGCAGACTGTGTTTCAAATTATGTACGTCGCAAGTATTTTCATGTATCAATGTCATCAGATATGAAAAAAATAATGTTATGTTAGTGCGTCTTTATATGTTAAGATAATTTAAGAAATGCATTAAAACATACGTTATTTTTTTATTCCATCAAACATTTCACTTATAATCTGCCGCTTGATTTTATCCATCAATTAATATTTAAGGTAAAACATCAGGACCCACATCTATCATATTGATTTGTCCAAAAGAAAAATTAAAAAAAAAGAAAATAATTTTCTAAGTTGATCAGGGAGCAATATGGAAAGATAATTAAATGTTTTGGTGTAGGGAAAGAAATCGTAGCTACTTATTTTCTCCGAACATTCAGGTCTATCAATTTCTTTCCATAATGGTTTACAGCAGAGTACATTTTGAATCAAAACCACTAAATAATATAATAACAAGAAAACTACGTTAATAAATACTTGCTAAAACAAGTCCAGACTGCAGCAGATAAAGACGAACTGTACAGAAGGAACAAAAACGTGCCTTTCATTAGTTGCCGATTTAATAGCCGGTGCAGGAAATAAATCGATCTAACACTGTGTTGTTTCTTGATTTGTTTGATTATACAGACAACCACGGTTGGTTTGCTTTACTAATCTAAAACCTTACAAAACTATGAAAATGTTAGGTCACTCGGTAATCACGATACATTTTGATTCACACATTGGACAAGTAATAGTTCATTGTTAAATTCGATCTTACTTGACTCTACTATGTACCGGCGGACTTCGAATATGTGACACATATAACTAAGAGGCTTAGAACAATGTATTACGACTGGTGTATCGAGTGTTTAATTTTGCGTAACTTCATGAAAAGTAAATGGGAACAACTGCTCATACTTTATTTTTGCAGATGGCGTTATGCGTATAATGATGTTCGACAAGATTCACAAGCTTTAGGTTTGCAGAAAGTTTTATCTCGTACAATCTCGCAGGCCTCGGGTTTTATAAAATGCAAAGAAAAATTGAATTTGTAAGGATTTACTCGGGATTCCGTTTCTAGAAGTCAAGCGTAAGATGTGTGTCGTGTTGTTATGCAATAGTCAGAGCAATGTTTCACCCTCAAATCGTTGTTTAGGTGTTTTGGTGTCCATATTTATTGTAATGAGAAAGAGATTTATTCTGAAAACTCGGATGGACCAACGTCACTCTTTGAGTCTTTCCTGGTGCGGCATTTATTGGCCCACTTTTCGAGACGGTTCTCTAAGCTCCACGCACCCAGTGAAGCAGGCAGGTCATGGCGGGCAGCACCTTACGGACTGAGGGCTACCCAGCTTATGGCGGGCTGTAGCTGTCCAGTGAGAGCTGGTGATCTCCCCCACCGTCAGAAGTATCTTCTGGCGCCAAACTCTACACAAATCGAACTTTGGCTTAGTTCCGGTAAACTGCTACTTCTCGTGTTGTGCCGACGCCGTACGACGACGCTGAAGAGTTCTCTCCGGTGGAGCTACGAAGCCTGGGCAGGTTGGTATGGAGAAGCAGCTGTTGTCCATGCAGCAGATCCCCCTTCTCCACGCAGCTGGTGTACCCAAGGGAACGACGAATGCCCATTCAGCTAGGCACCAATCTATATAGTGTAATACATATTATATATAAGAATGTTTATTTTTCGCTAAATAACTCAGAAATGTGCAATACAATTGCATAATTTAACTAAAGTTTAGTGTACGTGGCGATGGCTGAATTTAGTGATGATTCAAACAAATTTATGGCAAATTTGTCGTCCTCGTATTCGTTGTGAGGAATGTGAACTCTAGAACGTAAGGAATCTTAATACAATTCTGCTCGCTGAGATTAAACAGTACCACTTTAAGCCGGAACGAAGCAAATGAGTCGACGAGGTCCCTAAAGAGTACATAGTGCATAAATAGGCGGAGTAGTGCTTGGGATATACCTTCTGGTAATTATTATTTTCATTATGGCAATTATTATTTTTATTATTTTTATTATTATTATTATTATTTGCATTGTTATTAGCATTATTTTTGCAAGTTTCATTATTTATATTATTATTGTTAATATTATTGTTATTACTATTATTATTATTATTATTATTCTTATTCTTATTCTTATTATCATTTCGTTAGTGTTATTTAAATTGCACAATAAAAAGAGAAGGTCAAACGGGGATGTCTTAACAGTAGATTGTCAAGTTGATGTCATTCATCAGTAGATTGTCAAGTTGATGTCATTCATCAGTGAATAGTGGTGTTACAAGTTAATAAATTAACCCCTAGCGTAGCGTTTACGGGGCAGGAGGTAGTAGAATACTTCCATGCTCTGTAGCCTCTAATGCAAATCGCCTGGAAGTTTATGTATTAAGGTGCATTCAGAAACAACCTCCAAAATGTGTTTCCTACTCGCATTTCATGCGAAAACATCAAATTCGTCCAGACGATAATGTGTTACGCTCTTAATACTGAGACTGAGAGGTATATAAATAAATACTTTATTAATTTGATGACAAATTGTTTCTTTTAAAAATTGATGAAATGCAGACCACCTATGTTCGTTGGATTCGATTATTTACTACCTTCTACAGACAGTAAAATTGAGGAATTTTATTAAAAGAACAGGGACTCATAGACCTGGTGTATCCAAATGTTCAGCAAGCATATATTTTCTCTGTGGGTCTTGCTGTATACTACTAGTGGTAAAGGAAGTATACATATTTAAGTCTTGAGAATAATACTAGTAATAATAATAATAATAATAATAATAATAATAATAATACGTTGCTGATTATTGTTATGTTAATGTGCTACCAAACGAAGCACACAAGTCTAACCATGCATCAAATATACATATATTTCATACTTTAAATTGCAATAACACCTCTTAAATTGTACGCACAAGTTTGCTCTGTAACACAATCATGAATGACGGAGTGTATTTACCAGGTAAATTGGAGTACCTGTGGATTACGATTTTGAATAAGACTGAGGAGGTCAAGATGGATGTCATACAGTTTGCTTGGATGAATATGTCCTCAAAGGAACATATTGTGTCTACATGCAGCAATATGGAAATTGCAAGGAAATCCTGTCAGAGGATGAACACTTGTAGGTAATATATTCTTACCGTAATTATGACGAAACTATCAGGCTCAATTTTAGGTCACGTGATTGCGTTATATGCTTGTAAAAATTATGCTTAAAATTCATTTTCATTAAATCCTTAAATTATTAATAAAATATATTATCACTATCACTTTACGCGCGTGTGGAATTTTTTACCCAAACCTTTCATTTTTATAATAATAGATCGTGCCAAAATCATTTATCCAATATCTTGCAAATTCTCCTGCATTTATTAAACTCTCTATGATTTCTTTGCTTGAATAAATTCTGTACTATGACATTAAAACACATTGCTGTAACAAATTCTATACTATGACATTAAAACATATTGCTGTAACAAATTATATACTATGACATTAAAACACATGGCTGTAACAAATTCTATACAATGACATTAAAACGTATTGCTGTAACAAATTCTATACTATGACATTAAAACACATTGCTGTAACAAATTCTATACTATGACATTAAAACGTATTGCTGTAACAAATTCTATACTATGACATTAAAACGTATTGCTGTAACAAATTCTATACTATGACATTAAAACACATTGCTGTAACAAATTCTATACAATGACATTAAAACATGCTGCTGTCTGTTTATGTTCATATTTGATTCATTTAGCTTTCTAACACTGGTTGTGGTAAAATCTAATTTTATTCTAAAGGCATCGACTCTGAAAACATGAAATAAGTAACAGAAAACCGGGATACATGAAAGAACATAATTTTATTCAATTTTAATCATATGCTGTATATTGTATTTTCAGTCATAGTTAAATGGCTGCATAGAGGTGGTAATAACTGTCTATCAGCTACTACGGCTTCTTGACCACTTCTCCAACACTTCCATTAGTTCTTCAACATAGTCTGGAAAAAGAATTGTTCCCCCAATAATTCAAGCAACTGAAAAATGTCATCCTCTGCCAATATTCATACTGACAATTTACCAAAAAGAATGTTTTGATTAAATTGAAAACAAGATATAATCAAATAATGAATGAATTACTATAATAATAATAATAATAATAATAATAATAATAATAATAATGATAATAGTAACAACAAAAACTTTTGTTGCGATATTACGATTTCAAATATGTTCTATAAAATGTGTCTGTGTTAGATTTGTTCTGATTGCAATTTTTTTACGTTTGAGCTGCTTTTTTCGTTAGTTTCTTCCGTTTGTGTGTGTACGAACAGGGGAGCCAGGGAGGAGGTCGCTGACTGTACATAGTGATATGTTCACTCCAACTTTAGTACAACTTCAAATAACTTTATCTTACTATATGTGCTTGTATACGAGTTTTATCAAATGGTATCTTTCAGTGTATTAAAACCTGCAATATATACATACCCTCGGCTACATGTCACATATCAACAAAGTGTGTGACTCTCATATTCTCTCTGATCTTTTTTTTGTTCTGATCATACCTGTCTGTAATAATAGTGTCCACCTACACACTGTGGTTCTGCAGTTTTTTGATGACTCTAGAAAGTCCCTCTTTCTCAATGTCATAACTACTCGTCACTTAATTGATCCGAGGATAAGAGAAATTAAACGTGTTGCGAAAATTAAAAAATGTGACATCATCTGTACAAAGCTTAAATATGTTTATGAACAATTTAAAAATGGACTTATGCATAAGTAACATTGAAAAGGTAAGCTCAGTTTGCTGCACGAGTATCATGTATGAAGGCTGACAAGTACATGACATTCTGCATTGATCCTTCTCTTTACTTGTTGGACATTTACTTCACGCCTGTGTAGTAGGTGCAATTTTAGATGTGTTTTTTGATCATGGTAGTTAATACACGTGTCAAGGTTTCTCATGAATATGTGTATTATTTAAAGTGTATTATTGCTAAATAATAACAAGGTGACAATTGCTTGGTCTACTGAGTCAATAATACTGAGCTTAGTTAAGACAATATTATATGTTTCCTTTAATTGTTTGTTTTATTGTTAAGTATCCTATCAGTGTGACATTAAACAGTACTACTACATAACAACGGCTCCTTTGGCCTAATGGTTAGAGCGTCTGCCGCGAAAGCGGCAGGTCGTGGGTTAGAGTTCCGGCCGAGTCTTACCAAAGACTTACAAAAATTGTACCAACAACTGATGCCCCAGTGCTAGACATCACTATAAACTGCCTCACTGCAGA
The DNA here is from genome assembly GCA_030141615.1 of Unio pictorum. NCBI lineage: Eukaryota > Metazoa > Mollusca > Bivalvia > Unionida > Unionidae > Unio > Unio pictorum. Next base: position 4,117,128 of record JARLTB010000280.1, read on the forward strand.
CATCGTAGCAATATGATTGAAATATTGTTAAAGCTACGATAAAAATCCTATTCAAACAAAAAAACTACTACATGATGATGCATCTATTCCTTGTAATATGAGTATGAATAATATGTTTAATATCTATGCAGTAGGTATGGTAGTCACACACGAAGCCTTTTGCATCTCTGACTAATAATTGACAATTGCGCCATGCTTACTTTTACAACTAAGGGTTGATCATAAAGTTTGACATATTACCAATACATTGTAATTTTTCTGCAATATTTTGTTTCTATCATAACTTAATAATTGAATCACATGCTGATACAATTTGTGTGGCCTTAGGAATCCAAATAAACTATGAAGTTAAACCAAGAATGTAAACAGGGAATGAATGAAAACTTCACTATGACCTCAAAATCCACCACAAGATATGTCACAGCTAGTGGTTAGAGCGTCCGCCGCGGAAGTGGGAGATCGTGGGTTCGATCCCCGGCCGAGTCATACGAAAGACTTACAAAAATGGTACAAACAGCTGCCTGGCTTGACGCTCAGCATTAAGAGATTAGTTTTAGGACTGGTCGGCCTGGTGTCAGGATAATGTGACTGGGTAGGACATCATGCTACATTGCTGCGGTATGTTGCCCCAGTGCTAGACATCACTATAAACTACCTCACTGCAGACATCGTAGCGATATGACTGAAAAACTTTTTAGCCTACGTGAAAAATTCTAATCAAACAATCAGACAAACACACCATATACTGTTTTCACTTCTCTCTAGCGTAATATCTTGCAAGTGTTGGTTCACAATAATCTCATTTAGTATCCAAGAAAAGATAATAGAAAAGGTACGTAACATCCAAATATTTGGTTGCACCCATGACACTCTATTTCCTTCTGCTCTTTCAGTCTTTAAAGGCACACAACCAATCTGTATGGTTTATTTTTGTCCTCAGATAGTTTTATATTCATCAAGCCACCACACACGTCAACGCCGATATGATTGGATCAAAGGATAAAACTTAAACATCCATGCAAAAGATAACCGTTTCACGATGTAAACTATGTGTACCTTGGCATAAAATAGGTAATAACATGATCGCATCATGTTAGGAATCATTTGAATGCTTTAAATCAATGAGAGTATACATTAAAGTATAACCTTTTGAGCCAATCGTATTTCGGCGTTGACGTGTGTGCCGCATAGTTTGGTAACGCTTCAGAATGTACGGGTACCGAAAAGGCCCAGGTTTAAAAGGACCTGTCCAGAAAGGCCAGTAACGGATCAGAAAGGACCTGTACGGAAAAGGCCCGGGTCAGAAAGGACCTTGAAAGAAAAGGACGTTTACAAGATTGAATAATAATAATAATAATAATAATAATAATAATAATAATAATAATAATAATGAGACAGCTTTTATACGATATCCATAGCTATTCGCGTCTAGGTTAATGACATTTAATACTATATTGCGTACACTCTCAAAACTGAAGCACTGGTTAGTGATGATTAACACCTAGACAAAAATAAAGTACAAATTGCAAACAGCAGACATTTACGAATTACGCAGATTGTGTTGCCGATATTACGAAAGAATAATGGATCCCCGTGTACTTTTGACACTTTCTTTACATGTTTCTGTCTGATTTATTTAATATGTTAACACACGTTTGATAATCGCATGCCTCCGGTCTTAGCAGCGCTTGATGTGCCATACGTCTTTAACAGGTTTATAAAAAATATATCGATTACTGAGACACTCCTTAATACCTCTCCCCCCGACGATTATCTGTAAACATCCTATAGGACCAGATAAAATTTACTCCCATAAGGTACATTCGCACGCTCATCAACAAATTCTAAGATACTGACAAAGTCTTTACTGGTGATCTTTGATGCTGGTGCTTATGGATTTATATGCCTGCTAACTTTATTACAATCTATTTATTTTCATTTTAGCATTGCTTTACTAAATTACCTGTAGTGTACAATTTTTCTTAGCGACACACAATAAGGTTTATTTTACTTATTCTTTCAACTTGTTTAGATCTAATCTGTTTTCTATAAAAGTCTATCAATTTATTAAGACTTATGAAAAAAGATAATCAATTAGTAAAATTGCGTATGTTCACTTTATACGGGAAGTTAAGTCATGCCATCATGCGATTGCTTGTGACGTGTGTGAGTTTTGGCAACATCGCAAGTACAACACTGGTAAGTACACTTTTAGATATATTCCTAGTTTCAGGCTAATAAGACTATGCTTAAAAGCTGTAAGGTAATATACAATATTGCCACCAATATCAACTATATTTGATAATGGATAAGCGTGTTACCCTTAGAATTGGTTACAGTACGGCATATTATTTGAAACAATCGTAAAGCTTAAAACTCACGCTTATGCACTAAGTTTAAATTTATATTTAAAATTGAACGCGATGATGTGTCTGCGTAGTACTGACGTTTCAACAGTTTCTTCTTGTATCATGGAATATAATTGCAGGCTGAAATTCAGTATACATTCCGAGAAATGTCATTATCCAAGAATTTATCATATCAGAGGACTTAAATTTTCCAGCGAACTTATCAATTAAATAAAATAATAATAATGATAATAATAATCAGAACTTGATATAGAGTCTAATCTTTAGAAACTCTAAGTGCTTTAAAACATTTATAATGATATGACTACAAACAAACACCCCAAAACCGCACCATGAAATTAGAAAATGGGGAAAATATTTAAGGCAGGAAACATTAATAGGTCTGTTAGTTTGTTCTTGCAGTCAAAAAAGGTGAGTGTTAAGAGCACCCTTGAATGGGATCACTGTCTTTCTGTCTAATTTCAATAGGCAATTCATGCCACGTTGCTGGGACCTGGTATGCAAAAGATCGTTGTCCATATGACTTCATTTTGATGGTGAGAATAATGAGTATACGATAGTTAGAAGAGGAGCGTAAGTGTCTTGCTGGAGTATGCATATGGGTGAGACCAGATAGGCATGTTGGACTGGAGTCCGTCATTGAAACGTAGCACAGAGAACAAAATATGTGTTTCATTCTGGATCAAATAGATAGACAGTGAAGGGTACAGATCAGCGGTGAGTTGTGGTCCGATCGCGACATTCTAAGGATGATCTGAGCTACTATGTTTTGAACTTTTTGGAATTTCTGGAGTAGATATTGCCACGAAACAGGCAGGACTGAGTGATATTAGTCCAGTCTTGTAAGTACTAATGCCCACATGTGTGTTAGTGTCATTGACTGAAAAATATTTCCGAACAGAGCTCATTCGTCTCAGCTCAAGATACGCGGCCTTGCACATGTTCATGACATGTTGCTACAGGTTGAGAGTACTGTCCAGAGTAACACCTAGGTTTCGTACTGACTGTATGAATTTAATCTTAGTGTTGCTGATATGTCTGATATAGGATGTGAATGAGAAAGTTGTTGTGTTGTGATACGAATGGCCTCAGTCTTATAATCATTAATCTGCCACTTGTTACATTTCATCCATGATTTCACATCAGAAATGCACCTATCTACTCCATGGATAGTAGCATCAACTTCAGTTGAGTGGCTAGATTTGTATATTTGAATGTCATCAGCGTACAATTGGTGATACACTGGATCATGATCTATGACATCTGAGAGCGGCTGAGTGTACAGAATGAAGGGAACAGGTCCAAGAACAGACCCCTTTGAAACACCACAACATAGATCAACATGGCCGGAGTGTATTCCATTTTCAGATACAATTTGTGTCCTGTTGACTAAGAAGGACTTGAAGCACAGTTAGGCTGTATTGTGAATGCTAAATACATGCTGGAGACGATGAAGTAATATACCATGCTCTAGTGTGTCAAATGCTGCATACAAATCAAGGAGAGTGAAAACTTTAATATTTCCGCTATCCAGAGTAGAGAGAATGGCATTAACTACTTTCAGAAGAGTAATTTCATTACTGTGGCGAGGGTGATATGGAGACTGTACATTGCTTAAAAGACTGTTTGAATTCACATGAGATACAAGTTGGATTTGACCAACGTTTTCTATGATTCTTAATATGAACGGGAGATTAGAAACTAAGCGTAGTTCTTTAACACGCTATGCTCGAGTGTTGGCTTCTTCAGCAGTGGCTTTACAATGGTAGTTTTGTTAACATGATCGGTATTACCCAGATGTGTGTGTGTGTGTGAGAGAGAGAGAGAGAGAGAGAGAGAGAGAGAGAGAGAGAGAGAGAGAGAGAGAGGTATTAATAACATCAGTTAGTGAAGGTTATATTCAATCTAAGTACTCAAGCAGCAGTGATGTTGGAATTGGATCAAGTTCACATAAAGTTGGTGCACTCTTCATCACGATTGTCCGTACCAGATCCATAGAGACAGGTTCAACGCTGCTAACGGTTGTCGCTGATATTCTGCAATACCCATGTGGTGACGATGAGTGAATTGAAATTGTGTTGTCAAGCTTATCTCTAATAATGTGTATCTGGTTACGAAACAAATCTGCAAACATCTAAGGAAGGTCTACTGGAGAGAAGGTAGTTGGAAGTGGTGTACATTTGTTCCTTGACATCAGCTTGTTAGTAATCTCGATGAGCCATTTGCAGCTGGAACTTTCTGTGTTCTTAATTCTGTAGTAGGATGATTTGGCTAAGTGGACTATGTTTGTGACGTTCTTTTCAAGGCTTCATAGATTTGTTTATGAAGAGTGAGTGGTGGAAAGCCAAAGCCTCTCCGTTTAACGATGATCTCTGTTAACAGTCAGAAGCTGATTGTTAACGCTGCTGTGCCACGGAGAACACTTTTGAATTGATACTCTGCACTTGGTGGCTGGAACATGTTTTTCAAGCAATGAACACATGCATCTATCTAGTTGTTATGCTGTAGGAGGTAAGCAAGTTGTTAGCTTTGCTTGGATTTCATGCATTACTTTGGTTCTTTTTATCATATGGACGTTTCTCTTAGTAGCAAATATAGCTGGAGGAATAGGGACTGCTAAATCCAGATGGCATATAATGCAGAGGTGATCTGATGCACGTTCATGCAATGATCTGTGGAAAATAGAATTCAGCACAAACTGGACACAAGATAATATAAATTAAAGTGCCGGATACTAAAGCACAGCTTGTAAAATTCTGAATCACAAGACAATATATTTCTCTTTTACATTAGCTTACAATCAGCATTTTCTAAAAACAATTATTAGCTAATGGAAAATAACTGTATCGAATGATCTATAGAGCCTTGCTAATTTAAAGCACAATACTCTATAAAACTTACTTTGGAATCTAGAAAACCCTGACCCAGTAATATGCACTGCTGTACGCAATCAAAAAATGTAAACAGAAAACTAAAAGTTTATAATAGTTATAATATTACAACAAGATACATTTTCGGGTATTTCAATGAATAAGAACCTATTATCTTGCATACACTATTGGTTCCTTTCGGCATCAATGTGCAGGCATAGTAAGGAAAATAAAACATATTTTATATAAATATTCATATGTATTTCTTTCAATAAACGCACTGCTACTGTTAATAATAAAAGCCAGTAATGATACAATGTATGTAAGTCATGCCCTAACATTAGATGTATCCTATTAGATAACTAGTGGAGAAAAATGTGTAGATTATAACAGTACTGTACAATTTGTTTCACAAAGGTGTAGAATACAAAGCTTGAATCAGTGTCCTCAGTTTGAGTCTACCACATCAAGTTTGCCAAATAAATGATGTTGAATTTTCTTGTCCCTAATTTATCCGAAAAATAATTAATATAAATATTAAAAAAAACATTTGTTCCCGCAGGTTTTGCAAACTACTGCAGTGCGACACCGAATGGTCGAGTGGTCTAAAGTACTCACCGTTACGGATCGCTGCCATATCACCTCTGTCTGCGTGAGTTTGAATCTCGTATTAGGCAAACGTTGGGATGCAAGAAAGCTTGCCAGTAGCATCTCGTCGGTCGGTGGCTTTTTCTAGAGTCTTCCCGGGTTCTTCTGACCAGTAATAGTAGCCGCCATGTATAGACTATCTTGTCACAGGCACTTGATTCTGGGGGAAACAAATGTGTACACTCACCACTAAACGGTAGTACTGGGAGGTAATCCAGATCCATAGTGAAAGTCCAATGACACAATAAATATTTAAATTAATCTGGAAGAAAAATCAATCAAAAAACTTAACTAAAATCGGATTTATTGACAAACTGTAATATCAAAAGCCACCCAGAGGGATAAAACCAAAACTGGAGGGACAAAACTTCCGTATCGCATCAATTAACAGAAACGGAATAGACAATGACAAAATTACACAATTACACTCAAACACTACGACATTCTAATGCAAGAAACACACGACCAACTTAACAAAAAAATGAAAAGCAGAATGGAGGAAAACATGAATGCCGTACTAGTCACCAACGAGTATAGGGACACTGACATTAAAGCGGGACTGGCCACAATCATCATTACTGAAAGTAGGACAAACTGGAACAGATTAATGAAGATGTTAATCTAATAGTGAAAGTGCAGCACATAATATTAGATACACTACACATCATAAACATATACTGCCCGGCAACTAGATACAAAAACACAAGAATTCATATAAGACTTAGTAAACACATAAACAACTACACGTCGAAGAATCTAGTTTTAGGAGGTGACTTTAATTGGTGGGACTGGACATTGCTAATTTCATAGAATAGAGAAACTTCCAACAGACGATCTTAGCACAAGGGAAATTATTGGTAAACTACCAAGAGACCATAAATTAACGGACGTATATAGAAGACTAAACATGCTTATAGCATAATACACCCACGAATATAGGAATAAAGGGGCAAGTAGATTAGATAAGTTCTACGTAACAAATTTCGCTACTAACATATACAAAAAAAGCGGAAATTCTAGATTAAACAATTTCGGGCCATAAACTGATAACGATGGAAATGATTACAAACAATAGCAATAAATGGGGAAAGGGGATATGAAAATTAAATAACTCAATCCTAATGAATGAACACCTGATTACAGATATAAAAGAAGAATTTGAAAAAACTTAAAAAGGAAAATGAAAACTAGATAATGAACATCAGATTGGGATATATTTGGAAAGAAAATAAAAAGCTTATCAATATATCATTCAGCAAAAAACACTTGTTACAAAATTCATGTAGTCAGACACTACTGTTACAAAATTCATGTAGTCAAACACTACTGTCATATTCATGTAGTCAAACACTACCGTCATTACAAAATTCGTGTAGTCAAGCACTACTGTTATTACAAAATTCGTTTAGTCAAACACCACTGTTATTGCAAAATTCGTGTAGTCAAACACTACTGTTATAAAATTCATGTAGTCAAACACTACTGTCATATTCATGTAGTCAAACAATACTGTCATTACAAAATTCGTGTAGTCAAGCACTACTGTTATTACAAAATTCGTTTAGTCAAACACCACTGTTATTGCAAAATTCATGTAGTCAAGCACTACTGTTAAGCACTACGTCGATATCAACAAATGTGTTTCTTGTGTTGACTCGGCCTGCTTTCAGGCACGGTCACTTCCACCCTCCAGACGTGTACCTATACGTGGACATTGAACTGGTGGTTTAACATCGTAATGGTGCACCAGACATCCTCATATTCATACTCTCAACCGGCTATTCATACACAGTGAACTGAATATGAAAAAGAAACAACTTTCCGAATAGTCTGCTTTAATTGTAACTACTTTGAAATATATTACGGTTACGAATGGTTTAATATAACCTGCCTGAAATATGACATATGCCATTAAAAAAGAAATACAATATACTAAAACGTTAATACATACATAGTATGTTTTCAACATTAAGTCATAGTAGCGACCAGATAAAATGAACAGGACCATGCACGTGTCCATATCCCTGTTAATAGTCCGAGTCATATCATCTCGCTACCAAATTGCATTGTCAACCCCTCTTAATAAATTGAATTACAAGTACGATAAAATAATGCAAACACATAATACAAAATTGAACGTGTTTTACGAAACTGACTATTAGTTGTAAACAAAAAAAAAGAGTTGATTAAAAAACTTGCAACTCACCCAACTCATTGGCTCAAACAAAATAAAATTGCAATCTCGCCCGACAACTAAATACATTTAGAGCTTCTATCTAGTGGCTGTCCATTTCAAGATTTCTACATGATATATATAGTTGTGCGCATTAATACTAAACACGCACGTGCCGCGCAAGTAATAAGGCGTCACGCGATACAAAGAAAAAATATATATTTTTTTAAATTATGGCGCGCGAAACACGACACCTTGGTAATAGTAAACCATATGGTGGTCTAACTGGGCCATATCGGGCATTTCGTAAAAGTCTCGATAAAATATAAAAAATATCCAAAAAGTTAAAACACAGCTGCTCGGAGCACCACGATCAGACCACCGCTTCTCGCTGCTCTGTACCCTTCTCTATTATTCATTCGATCTAGAGTCAAACACAAAATGTTATTCTCTGTGTTATGTTTCACTGACGGACGCCAGTCTAACATACCTATATGGTCTCACCCATGTGTATACACCAGCAATATACTTACGCTCTTCTTCTGACAATCGTATACTCAGTATTCCTACTATGAAAACGAAGTCATCTGGACAAGTGTTTTTGCACACAAGGGCCCAGCAACGTGGAATGAATTGCCCATTGAAATTAGACACAAAGACACAGTGATCCCTTTCAAAACATACCTTTTACAACTGCAAGAACAAAATTAGAGAACTAATAATGTTTTGTACCTTAAATATTTTTAGCAGTTTGTTGATGTTTTCTAATTTCATAGTTTTTGTTGTTTGTTTTTTCTTTGCAGTCATGTCATTATGGATGTTGTAAAGTGCTTAGAGCTTCTAAAGATTAGGCGCTATACAAAGTCATCCTCATTATGATTATTATTAATATTATTATTATTATTATTATTATTATAATTTATATTATTATTATTATTATTATTATAAATATTTATGTAATAATCAATATTTTGATGCGTTTTATGTCGAATTTGGTACTCAAAGTTTCGTTAATGTTATCCCGTTTCCTTTGTTTCTTTTCCACTGATTTGTTTTTTGTTTTTGCTTTAAATTTCAAGACAGTGTATAATGCGATGCTTCAACTATAACTCATGTAAACATATCCAATTTCTATCGTTTATACAAATGTAACTTATTTAATCCAATTTTTTTTCCAGATTTCTTGTCTGATGCATTTATAAAAGAGATAAATGAGTGTTCAGACGAGACATTGTATATATACCTATTCAACGTTGTATAAATAGCTATTCAACACAATATACATAACTTTTCAGCCTGACAGAATTTCCAATGTCATTTTTGAAGGATATGATGTAAAGTCAGTTTTATTAGCTAATATGTTCAATATGCACCAGTGTAGCAACATTGTACGAATTCCTTTGGCAGAAATGGAAGAGACTTTTTGCATTGGCGTGACCATTCCAATGTCTGATCACGTGCTCACACCATCTGGTAGTAATCTGAATCGACAACGAGATCAAATGTTGTATGAGTGTAGAGTTTGAATGTTGCATAGATTTGACGCTGAAGAGTTTGTCAGCGACAAGCATTTGACGGTCTTTTTCTCTTGAGAATAATCATCCACAAATGTAACCTCCAATAGTTACAATAACCATAAAGGTTATGGGGTTTCTAAGTACTGAAATGAAATTGAAATTTTTTATACATTATAGAATGGTTTAATCGCCAATGATTGTCGCATGTATGTATGTATGTATGTATGTATGTATGTATGTATGTATGTATGTATGTATGTATGTATGTATGTATGTATGTATGTATGTATGTATGTATGTCCTCTGTGAAATATATTTGTCAGGATTTAATGAAAGTAATTTCTGAATACATCACAAAAGAATCAAAAAAAAAAAAAAAAGAAAAGAAAATATGTACAAAGCACTAGAAAACAATATTTTCTATTAACTTTAACTCGGGCTTTTAGATAAGGAAGAATCAGTACGTGTTCAAACAAATTAGTTTAATCTAATAATTTTGTGAGCATCATTTTCACGGGTTTTTGGGGTAAAATATCTGCATTTCTAAAATAGTTAGGCCTGTTGAGAACTTTCATCTCCTTTGAGGATTAATAATGCTTTCATAATTCGCTCTCATGCTACCATAAATCTTAAGCATTGTATAACTTTGGGATAACTTAACATTTTGCTAATAAGTATAAAATTAAACAAATAGTATACAAAATTTAGATTTTTAGAACAAAATATTAAATCAAAATTACCAAGACGCTTTAACATTTAATTTATTCATGTTTCAGGCACTTTTTTTATTGCTTTTTAAAATACGTTGCAGAATGCAATTTAATTGGTGTTATCATGTTCTAATTAGACATTCGTATAACTCTTCTATTTAGGCATTCGTGTAACTAGATGTCAGTTCACATTTAAGTTTATTCATTAAAACATTTCATGAATTATGCATAGAGTTGCTAGAGAGCATTACTTTTGCCAAGTTCGGATGGGGCATTAACGAAGTGACATTGAATTGATTTTAGTTGCATATATGGAAGAAAACAGCCATAATGGGTCTTTAATTCCTATTGCTGAACAGGAGTTTGTATCATCAGGTGGTACCCTGCAACGATTACAAGGTAAAATGTTTTCTGTAATGAATCTCTAGGTGTCTGATATGTTTACCACTCAACAGTTTGTGGACAACAAGTAATTGAGGCTTATGCAAGGTATTACTGGTAGATTTCAAAATATGTAAGTTTCCAACATTTTAAAATTTTATAAGTCACATGCGACTGAATGGATGCATGTTGTAAATATACGGAAATTTTCAAGTAAAACCTTTGTAACAGCTATAAATCACAATTTATGTCCACTGCATGTTACTAGAAAGTATATTCTTAGAGAAAAAGAAAGCGTCACATACAGTCTTTTATATCTCGGTCTCGTGAACAGAATTTGTTGTGATTGTGGCTGTCAGAACAAGGGCACATTGAACACGTATCTATCAGCTAATATGATATATAGCATACGAAATTTAGATTTTTCGGATAAAATGTTGAATCAAAATTACGAAGACGCTTTAACGTTTAGTTTATCCATGTTTCAGACACATTTTATTGCTTGTTAAAATAAGTTGTATAATGCAATTTAATTGGTGTTATCATCTTGTAATTAGACATTCGTGTAACTATATGTCTGTTCACGTGTAAGTTTATTCATTAAGAAATTTCGTGAATTATGCAGAGATTTGCTAGAGAGCTTTACTTTTTCAAAGTTTGCATGGTGCAGTAACTAAGTGACATTGAATTGATTTCAGTTGCAGAAATGGAAGATAACTTCCATATTGGGTCTACAATTCCCATCGCTGAACATGATTTGGCATCATCAGGTGGTACCCAGCAACGATTACAAGGTAAATTGTTTTCAGTAATGAATCTCTGGGTGTCGGATATGTTTACCACTCAACAGTTTGTGGATAACAAGTAATTTATATCAAACTATATACGTTTCCATCATTTGAAATTGTTATATGTCACATGCGACTGAATGGATGCATGTTGTAAATATACGGAAATTTTCAAGTAAATAGTTGTAACAGCTATAAATCACAATTTCTTTGCACAGCATGTTACTTGAAGGTAGGGTTCTGAGAAAAAGAGAGCGTCAAAAGCAGCCTTTCATATCTCGGTCTCGTGAACAAGATCGGAAGTGAGTGATTATCAGCACATGGGCACAGTGAACACGTATCTATCAGCGAATATGAAATTTAGTATACGAAATTACGATTTTTCGGATCAAATATTAAATCAAAATTACCAATTACTTTTAATTTATTCATGTTTCAGGCACTGAAGTGCAGAAATGGAAGAAAACATCCATATATATATATAATTTTAAAAGTACACGCCTGTCTATCATTTTTAAAACTTTGAACAGTGCAAATTTACATACGTGCATATCTCACAATTGCACTACTGGCATAGATTGTCCAAATTACATACCGTATCAATTTAAGTCTAACTCTCCGTTCAATGACGCAAATACAGTCTTATTTAAATGTAAATACGCCGTGTATAAACATGTGTATTTGAACAATGTGATAGTGTTTCTTCCTAATTTGGATGTCAATAGACAGGAAAAAAAAGTATTAAGTACAAACAATCTACATTTCGTCTGAGCTAACTCACCGTTTATATGCATTGGCAACATGTGAAAACAATGTATGGAACTTATTTAAGATCTCATTCACATATAACTTAAGAAAAAGAGACGCTTCAGCGAGATCTCAGAAACGCTTATCGAGGTTCATGTTAAAGTTGGACTGTAAGTATATGTAGAGCATAGAATAATTCAAAATATGTTTCCGGTGTAAGGTTTTCTTGTTTTGTTTTTATAAATTGAAGGAAAAATAATTTCAAACGAACGCAACTCAACCTCCTTTTCATTTTAAGCGATGGGTGCGAATATTGAAGGCCCAGAAAATTACATTTTTATTCAGTTAAACGATTTCATCATCTTTTTTATTTTAATAACCAAATGATGTGGTGTTTTAAATTTAATTGTTATATATCAGTTGTCATAAACGGTTGCACGTGCTATCTTTGTTCTCATTTCTGATACATTTTATTTTTTCAGCCCGGAACCAGGAGTGGCAGAGAATATTGTGATACAGAATTCGCGGACAAACAGCATCAGTCATGCACTAGAGTATGGACATATGATATGTAAAAATTGAACGAACTCAGTAACTGTTTGTCCCATTTGTAAAATATTCATTCAACGCAGATATGACATCCATCTGTGTCCGCGTTTTTCAAAAAAAAAGTGATACAAAACAAACGTTAAGATGGCTGTTTTTCTAGATGAATTTTGCCTTTGGAATTTTCTATACAATTTAATCCTATGTTGATTCAGAGTTGTTCATAGTAAGTGGAATATGAGTAGCTAGAAACACAATGGGCAACTGTGGTACTAAAATTATCAATGGTATATATGTATATTTGAATACGTGTATTGAGTGCAACATATATATATAATGAAAGAGAAATTTTTTATTTGAATTATTAATTGAAATTACGAAGTTCTCTTTGATTTTTAATTTACTCGTTGGTTTGGAACTACAGTGAACTCACCCCAAAACATTATGAATTGCATCATTGTTGATACACCAATACATTAACGACTATTTAATTAATTCGGCATCTTCTACACTTTAGACTTGTGAAAGGATGTTTGGATTAATTTGTGATTGAATTCACAGTTTCACAAGTGTTTCTTTAATTTTATTTTGTAATTTAAAGAAAAAGGTAGTTTCTTGATTTTATCCAACTTCGTGGTTTCGCTTCTTTTTGTTACGGAATGTAGTTAATAGAGTCGTAACTAGGGCATAACCGACTTTTGATCCGGAAATCGGATTCCACCGGATAGTATGAACTTCCGATTAATCGGAGTCGTACAAGGCAGGAACGACCGATTCGGATAATAAAAATAATAAAGTTGAATTTCTATAGCACCGTGTCTAACACTGCGTGTCATTCGATAGTGCGTTAATAAAGTTAAATAAGAAGTCAGAAAAGTCCAATATGGTTAACACAACCACGCTGTGAGACAATCTATTTGAACTGGCGGCTGAAAACCGGAAATGAAGCCGGATATGGTAAAGTACTAAGTAACATGCTAGACACGGCAAAACCAGATACCAGAAACCCGGAAACGGAAGATGAAATTTGTGAGAAAAAAATACGGATTTAGCATTTCCGATTAATTGAATCGTATCCGGAATCGGAAAAATTTCATGCCCAAAATCCGGAATCGGAAATCGGTAGAAAAATGCTAATCGGTTATGCCCTAGTCGTAACAGGAACTTAGTTTTAATTTAACGTTGACAGCTGTCGGTTGTTTTCAACAGAGTTTATCTTCCCAATATGCTACTTAAACAGTCGTTCTCCATGTTCTTTACTACATTATCATACTAAATACGATTTTGTCTTCTCAAGTTCAATAAGTGTGGTTTATTTGTAGTATCTATTTTACCATTGTCCTTCTTTACGTGTATATGAGTGTTATAAGTATGATGTCATCCTAGGTGCTGTATCAGATTCCAGCCTGTTGGCAGAGACATTTGGCCATAACATTGATTCCAGCTTTCTGGATATTTGAGAATAAAGACTGTAAACACCTCCAGCCTCTGTTGTTTATCTTTCCAGGACTAACTGAGCTTGGACTTCTTCTTGACTTCTGATAAGGTACACATGTTAAATTTATTATAATCCATTGTCTGTAACCCTTTCTAAAAAAAAAGATTAGAGTAGTGAACAGGCAATTAAATTATGGGCTTGGTACTGCAAGGATCACTGGAATTGTTTGTATCTAGTTTTTGTGAAAGATTTTAACTTGATTTTAGATAAAGTTTTAGGACCCTTACTTGGTGTTTATGTGTCATTTGGAACCCGAATGTAATATTTTTCGTGGCAGCGGTGGGATTCCAATTACTTCTGTGTGAATTATTTGGAATTGTTTAAGACGCTGGAGTTGTATTTTACAACTCGGAAAGCTGTAAATTCAGCGAATCTTTGCGTGATATTAGCAGTGACTGGTTGTACTGTGTGGATAACGTACAGTTGTTAATTGCTAAGTGCAAAGTGTGTATCACTGTAACGAGTGTACACGTACAAGCCCAGAAAAAATAGAAAGGAAAACCTAGTCCAGTGGCTGTGAATACAGTGATAGAACTTACAGTACGTACTTATAGTTTGTCATTATGTTGGTTGCTGATGACGTAGAAGTTGCTGGAGCAATGATTGCTTCAGGACGACCACGAAGAAAAGTGGCAACACAAAATATGATGGAGTTTACTGATACTGAGATTCTGGAGTTAGAAGAGGAATTTAACCTTGAGCACATGCAACCACCCAAAGAAACAAAGCGAAAACCTAGTGCAAAGAAGAATGAAAGAGAGATGGAGTTAAGACAGAAGGATTTTGAATGGGAAATGGAAAGAGGGAACTTAGGATTAGAAATGAAGCGTTTGGAAATTGAGTTAGAGTAAAACGTCAAAAAACAGTGACGGAGAAAACATCTTCAATGCCATTTAAAGTAAAGCTACAGACATATGACCATGAATGAGGAAAAGATATTGTGACTTTCTTAGCAGAATTTGAATCAATTGCGAAACATGCTAAGTGGTCTGACGAGTTGAAAATATTACAGCTAAGAACTCTTTTGACACGTGAGGCTAGATATGTTGCAACTCAAGCTTGTGGCGATTACCTGGAACTCAGGAAAGGACTGATTAATCGCTTTGGAAAGAGACCGCATGAACATATCACTATGCTGGTGAGCATGAAGAAAGAAAGCATTGAGACGTATCGTGGTCTGATGGCCAGGATTGATCAGCATATAAAGCGTTTTTTGGATGATCGTGACCCAATTATTTGTCTTCGTGATGAATTTATCTCGAAAGCCTTGCCACAAGATCAGGCATAGTGGATTAGGAGGAACAAGGGTTATAGTCCAGTTGTAGAGGCTGCGGAAGATTATATTCCCACCAAAGTACAAAATCAATGGCGGAAAAATAAGTTTCATCCGAACAAAAAGTGGAAAGATCAACAATACGAATATTCAGAACACACAGCAACAAGCAAAACTAACATCGATAAGTGACCAGTCCAAGCAGAAGAATAGGCAGTGTTATCAATGCAAGCAATGGGCACATGTTGCAAAGTATTGTCCAACAGATGACATGAAACATCGTGGTAACCTAGCGACTTGTTTTGTTAAGCCATCAATTGGGGAAAGGCTTATTTCGGAATGAATGAATAATATGAGTTTTAAGTGACTCGTCCCGAGGGCTCTTGTCACTGTTTTATCCGTCAATGGACGGTTATTTAATTTTATCCTGAGGGTGGGTATGGAGCCACCACCCTGCAGGCATTTATGTGTTCATGGAACACTATTTAATTAGGCCGTCACATCTGAGTAACTATTGAGTTACTGCTGTGTGATTGTAGGGCCTGTATAAGTATATGAGTGGGATTAGTTCCAGCACGCACTCATATTTTGCCATCCGGTTTTTGTTGGTTATTTGTGGACGTGCTAAGCACGTGGAGTTGCTGCAGGCCCGGTAGGCAAGGCGGAGTGCCAGGCATGGTTGGTGTTTGTCCCTAGACCCTATATTTATACCCTGTGCTGTTCAATTTCTAGAGGTAAAAAACAACTTTTGTAATACAGTGCTTTTTGTTTGTAGTTGGTGTTTGTGTATTTATTTATTTTTGTTATTTCCTACTCGAGTGTTTCTTGCAACATTGTGTTGCTGGGCCTGATGACCTTGGATGTTGGGTCACCTTATAATTTCTATTTAGGTTCCTATGCTGGTTCTAAATTCTGTTATTTATGTCGAATATGCAACCTTGTGTTGCTGGCCCTGATAGCCCTGGGTTTTTAGGCTACCTTATATAATCTAATTTGGAAGGATTTCTAACTCCTGCTTTCTTATGTTATTTAGTTTGTTGCGACCTTGTATCGCTGGAGCTGATAGTCTTTGGACTTGAGACTACCTTATATGTGCTAATTTGGGGACCTATCCTTTTTGTCTCTCTAATTTAGGTGCAATGTTCTCAGTGCACTGTTTGGTACTATATATTTGTTGTTTAATTTAAACCCTGGTTGCATGATTTTGCACTGCATACTTGGTTGTATTTCAATGGGGGAAGGATAGAAGAAAATAGTAGAGGGTAGCAGAGTATGAATTTTAGCGTGTTAACTTGCTTCCTACAATTGTCACCCTAATTCTGTTGTTTAGTTGGTATTTCTGGTCTGGCATTTTTGTTATATATATTAGTCATTATTTATCATGATCCCTTATTGATTTCCTTTAACTTTATGCTTATTAGATCTTATTTATACTTTGTTTTTATCTCTTGTTGAGAGTATACCTATTTATATTTTAATTTGTTCTTTGTATTAGTTAAGGTTTGAGGTTCGGTTACTTTGCGTTAGCAGTGGGTCCCTGCCGCAAATAGCAGGGGCCGTTAAGCGACACGTCAGGGATTGTCCACTACCACACCCAGTCACCTCCCCACGGTCCGGTCCGTGAAGTGCGGCGACTAGGCAATAACAAAGGACCTTTGCCGCAAATAGCAGGGGCCGTTAAGCGACACGTCAAAGGTATCCCTTGTCACACCCAGTTTCCGCACCCCGGTCCTAACCGTTAATGATTGATCCCTCCTCAAAGAACATTGTTTTTGTTTATCATAGGTATTTCTTATTGTCAGTTTCAGTCAGTATTGTTGTTATATTTTTTCCAATTTCTCTATGTTTTTAAGGAGTTCTATCATATTTTTGTATGTGCCTACTAAGTTGGTATTATTACTTTGTATAATTTCAGGGTATGTATACTTTATACTTTGTTGTTGTGTTCTAAATTTGTCCCTTTCGTTTTTAGTTTTAGTGCAATGGTTGAAAACATGGTTGAGGTCTTCCGGGATGTTACAATGGTAGCAATTTATGTTATGGGGAAAGGGTCCTATATATTTTCCTTGGCTATTCGCTAGTCTGGTTTTTCCTAAAATGATCCTATTTATAGCCGTTTGTTCTTTTGGTGGGCTCTTGGGCGGCTTCCTGTTTCTATTTACTTCCCTAGTAGTGGTGTATAACACTCTCCCTTTAGTACTTGTATCCCAATCATTTTGCCATAACTTATTTATTTGTGTGTTAATTATGCTGTATAGTTCGTAGGTACTATACTGTAGTGGCTCAAAATCGGGTTCATTTAGTTTTTCTTTGGCTAGTTTATCCGCCATTTCATTACCTCTAATTTCTATGTGGGATGGTATCCACATGAATTCCACTATCCTATTTTCATTATGTAGCTGTTTTAGTTTGATATTTATTTGATCTAGGAATTCTTCCCTGCTTTTGGTGGTGTTTGATTGGATTGAAGATAGGACGCTGAGCGAGTCACTGATGATTACTGTCTTGTTTGGTTTGACTTCTTCAATCCAGTTTAACGATTTAAGGATGGCCCTATTTCGGAAACAAGATGTGTAAATGTATATGACCCTGATAAAAGAAGATCTCGTTGGCGAGAATTACAAGCTGGAGGGGCACAAAGTCACGTTATACACAGCAGTGGGTTAGCTATTTAGCGCACAATTGGCTGTGGTAAATATCGACACTAAGTATTATAAGGGACCTGCGCAAGTAGGTCTTGTTTCGAATTTAGCCGCTGATTCTCTAATGGGGATGGATATTCTTAGTACGAAAGAATCATTTGCTTTTGTTCCAAGGACGATGATAAAAGAATTCGACAATGAGAGTACTATGGAAAATACTGACCAATGTGAGGATGAGGGAAACAATGAAGTTGTAAACAACAGCACCGGGACAGCAGATACTGATCAGCGTGAGGACATTGAAGTTGACAAACTTTCAGCAATAAACACAGACATGTTGTCAAAATTACAGATTGCAAAGTTTTAGAGAGAAGTCCTTTGATGCTCATGAAGATGCTGAAGAACAGTCAATGTCATTCTTCTGGGAGAATGATATTTTGAGACGGAAATGGCAATCTCGTGATGGTTCGCGTGGAGCGGAGCAAATTGTTGTACCTACAGGATTAAGAAAAATGGTAATGGAGCTGGCACACGATCGACCCCTTGCAGGTCACTTGGGTTTGGAGAAAACAAAGGAGTGGATTCTCCAATTGTTATTTTGGCCTGGAATGTTTTCTGATGTAAAGAGGTATCGTACATCGTGTCATGAATGTCAGATGACATAAAAACGGACTGTAGGTGAGAAAACAACAATGGTTTGCCTACGAGAGATAACAGAACCTTTCTCAAACATTGCAGTGGATATAGTAGGACCTTTAGCTAGAGCACAGTTTGAAAAGATTAGCCGAGATGGTTTTCCAAGCATCAGATTAACAGACAAAGGGACTAACTTCACTAGCACGTTATTGAAACAGTTGTATAAACTAGTGGATATCCGTGGAGTTACAACAACGCCTTATCACCCACAAGCGAATGGAAAGGTAATAGGTTATAACGTGACGTTAACGTCAATGTTGTGGAAGTTCTGTACAAACAACAAGAAATAATAGGATGAGATGTTACCATTTTTGTTTTTTTTTGCATACTGTGAGGTCCCACATGGGAAACTAGATCTGCACCCTTTGCGATTTTGTATGGATGGCCAGTAAGGAGGGCCAATGCAGATTTTACAATGCTTATTTACAGGAGAGGAGGATGTAAGGAAGTCAACTGTGGAGCATGTTGTAAAAATGCATGAGAAGTTGGCTGACGTCGGAGCTCTTGTCAAAGATAATCTGTTGGATCGCCCAAAGGAAATCAAGGTACTGTATGATGATCACGCAAAAACACGAGAATTTAGTCCATGGAGATCGACTTGTGTAGTAGTTGACAAGAAAGAGGGAACTCTTCGGCTATGTGTAAATTGCCGCAATCTTAATACTATCACGTTATTCGATGCGTATCCAGTAACACGGACAGAAGATCTACCCGTATTTGAGAAGATTGGTTATGGAAGTTACTTGAGTCAGATATAGTGTTCTGTTTGTTTTAATCACAAGGAATTAATGCAGATATAGATGGTAAACAATTTGTTATGGCCACATGATATTGAGACGCCTGAAATAAATGGACCAGATTATAGGCATTTTTCAAAGCAAGAAAGACGTAATTGTAATCCAGGATAATATAAATCTGAAAATATTATTGAAATATGACAACGTATATTAATTAAATTACAGTGAATTTTAAATCAGACGTTTAAATTTAGAAAACTTAAATTAAAATTAAAGTTGCATATAAATTTTAAATTTAAACTGACAAAGTTTAGACAGCAAAGTTTACTAATAAATGGCATATCTAACACAGTGTAATCTTCTGTCTGTGCAATGTATAACATTTGTTCATGGGTATTGCAGACAGATTACTCATACCGATATTGTAACACGTTGTTATATGCCGGTTGAAATGCACATAGGTGTACACACAAAAGAAACAGTTACAAGTAGTATTTTCTATTTTTATGATGTAAGGTATTAAGCCGGTTGTTAGTATCAATACAATCACACTCACATTTCCCATATTAATGGGACCAGTACAATGTTTTGTAGGAAGAATGTATTGCATTTCAATGTAATAATCACGAAGAGCGACAATGAATTAGGAATATATCGCTCCATCGAGCCTCTGATTTAGTTCCAATCGCTGTCAACCAAACTCATGTATTTCAAGTTATATATATATATATATATATATATATATATATATATATATATATATATATATATATATATATATATATATATATATATATAAATAAAATATGCCGAATAATACCATACTTTCAAGTGCACTAGGTACAGAGTTGGATGACGTGTGTCAGGGATCGATGCAAAACTATTTAGACTAGCCTAGTCAGATCCTAGTTTTGCACTTTTTTGTCAGATTATTGCGTATATATATATATATATATATATATATATATATATATATATATATATATATATATATATATATATATATGCAGCAACTAGTATACACCGGCTCAAATGACCTTGAAAAGATTTTTTAAATGGGTAATGTATGTCTATCTACTATCATTACAACTTTCTGAATAAATCCTTCATGATCACAGAAAAATAGTAATAATTATAAAAACACAACAACAGTAATGGGAAATATTTTATTTATTGAATGAAAATTGTATATTTTATAAAACACATCCTCTATTTGATACACACAAATGACATGTTGATTATATATTATTTCTTGTCCGATAAAGATGAAACTAAATACCAGGCACTAAAGTTTCTGATATATCTATTTACACTGAAGTAAAACGACACTCATAATCATACGGGCGAGAACAGACATGTACAATATACATATACACTATGACGTACTTTATATTTACCGTCGTTCTAAAACATTCCAGCTATTCGAGAGATGCAACACTAGTTGTTTATATATTTTCATTTTAAATTTCAAAATATTTTTCGTTTTTATTATTATTTCAAAGTGGTATAATAAACTAAAAATAGTAGTTCCGTACCTGTACAATGTTTTATCAATGCAGAAAAATAGGAACAAGAAAGAAGAAAAAAATAAATGTTGCTAACGACGCTCTAGGGCGCATATAGCTTCACCTACAATTTAAGAGCACAGAGCTATATGTTGTTTCTGAAACTGTATCCTGCAACTATCGTTTTAAAGTACGATGTTAACGTTTCTTAGAACAAAATCAAGATTTTTTATCAAGTCGAAAACAGGAGAATCAGGGTATTTTATATTTCTTGGTAGGTAATTTACATGTGTATGGACCAGTGGGAGTATTATAAATGCAGAACATATCATCTTGCGAGAATCCTATTTCTACTAACATTGGCTTTCAGGAGCTTCTGTAATGTTCTCCCGAATATCGTGTCGGTTTTAGTCCACTATCAACCGTACGGTTACAGAATAGTAAATGTAACTGAGTGTCATCTTACCTAAGATTTTTTAAATCTGTTACATACTACTTTCAAATAAGTACATTATGACATATACTTAAACGGGTATTCTTACAAGTTTTGTATTATACTCTTTGAACGCCTAGCTAAATAAATTTTACAGACAAAAGCGAAAAGTTTAAAAGAGAATCCCAAACATTACTAAAGATCAATGTGAAATCTTGATCTATATTTCGGTGAACATCTTCGATAAAATCCTTTAATTGAGTAATCCAGTTTTAATCATGAATTGTACTGTTGTGTTACCTCTATAAATACTAATACCATCAGTACATTTCAAACACTAACATCATTATTAATTAATGTACTAACATATATTGCATGAACATCCTGTAATTATGGTTACGTA
This sequence comes from Unio pictorum, assembly GCA_030141615.1. Classification (NCBI taxonomy): domain Eukaryota; kingdom Metazoa; phylum Mollusca; class Bivalvia; order Unionida; family Unionidae; genus Unio; species Unio pictorum. The sequence continues at coordinate 4,139,064 of JARLTB010000280.1, forward strand.
ATAGCAAATAATATAATAATATCTATGTTCGAATGTTGTACAGTGATGGTAAATTACTGTTTGAATAGTACGAGCCATTGAGGTTATTCCCATGTAATATTTATCTTTTATAAAATTCATTATAATAATAAAAAATAACACTGGTATGGGCCACTGTTGAATATTTAAATCATTAAAAAGGACATTTATCTTGGGAAAATTAAATAATATCACTCTTAGTTTCATGTCCAACATACAGGTAAACTTTCAATCCCTCAAATCAAGGTAATGGAGCTCATTACATGCACTATTATTTTTCAGACAGCCTGGAAATATGTGTAAGAAGACTCAGTCGTCATTTCATTGTCTCCCAATAATTTAACAATAAGTTATTTCGGCTTATACAATTAGAGTAAAACGTAAGCATAACTTAACGAAAGAAGACTGTTATGCTTCTAATTGATTTCACTAATGTGTAATAGGGCTTAAGATATATATGAATATTAACATATCTCCCAAATCCATACACTTTTTTTCTTCATTGAAGATTCTGCACACGGAGGGTAAGACAGGATGATGTGAATGAAGGGACTCCAAGCAAAGAAGAAAAGTCCCAAGGCCCTGTAATTGACTGAAAATTAATTGGTTATTTTTCTATGAGATTAGATGTTGAAAAATATCAGAATACACTATTTAATAACGTTTTTATATTTTCATTTATCAATGAATTGTAATGGGTTATTACATAATGATATCTGAATGAAGAAAATGTAACAAACCTTAGATAGACAAGCAATGAATAAGTGGTGAACTTTATCATATAATCAAGAACAGAAGACTCGGCTGAAAAAGAAACAATTTTCAATGTCCACTCATGGGCCCTTATTTTCTGTATACACCTTTGTTCGCATTACTCAAGGTATCAGATTTTGTCAGTAACCCAGAAGTTTCTGACCAGTCCAATCCAAAACCTTGAAAGTCAGTTATGTTATTTTATCTGTTTCCATCTACATTACAAATAAAGACTTATGACATGACAGACGAAACTAGTTAGAATATAACTCTTAGTTACGTTAAAGTCTACTAGAGTGTAATAAATATTCTCTATGTTTTACGGAAACCGCTCCATTAATATTTGTATACTGCCGGTGGTAATAGGATGTCCGGAAGTGATGTTCTATCTGGAAGTCCCTCAATTTTAGTATATGTGGCAATGGCTGAATTTAGTGATGATACATGCGAATTGATGGCAAATTTGTCATGCTCATATTCGTACTGATTGAAGCCCGAGCGAGGCGAAAAAGTTGAAGAGGACCCTCAAGAGCACATAGGATATAATGAGGCTGAGTAGTGCTGAGTAGTGCTTGGACTATACATTCTGGTAATTATTATTATTATTATTATTATTATTATTATTATTATTATTATTATTGCAATTATTATTATTATTATTATTATTATTATTATTATTATTATTATTATTATTTCGTAAGTGTTATTTCAATTACACAATGAAAAAAGGAGGGTCAAACTGGGATGTCTTAGGAGCAGATTGGCAAGTAGTTGTCGTTTATCAGTAACTAGCGGTGTTAACAAGTTAAAACATAAACCTATGGCGTAACGTTTAGATGACAGGAGGTAGTAGAGTACTTCCAAGCTCTGTAACGTCATGGTCTAGTATGATACACCAAAACATGTGGTATTATAGCAAGGTAGACAGAGTTTGCTCTACAATGATACCAAACAATCAGGATGTTTTATTCGCACAACAAAATCCAGAGGGAAAAACCTAACTTTGTCTCACTCAAAATTCGCCCGTCGATGGAATCCGATTTTGTGTCAATAGTTTAGACATTTTGGCCTCCGATCTAAAGCAGACCGGTCTGAACTGTACACAGACAGGTGAACCTGTGCAAAATAGTAAGATAATGTGGGCATTTGGACAAAAGAGTGGTCTCGATACTATAATTTTGCGTCCGTTAAGTAACAAAAAAGCTATGACTTTTCCCCTTCTGCTCTTGTGCGGGCAAAATAACCAACGAAAATCAATGTTTCTAACACAACTAGGTTTTAGGATAATATAAATTTGCTTGGAAGTTGATGTATTAAGATGTATTAAGATATAGAACCAAAAATGTGTTACCTACTCGCATTTTATGCAAAAACAACAAATACCTCCAGGAGTTAAAGTTTTAAGCACATAATACTTAGACAGCGAGATGTATTTAAATAAATGCTTTATTAACTTTATGGCAAGTTTGTTCTTATAAACCGTGATGAAAAGTAGACCACGGATGTACTTTGGGTGTGATTGTTTACTACCCTACACAGATAGTAAAATTTAATAATTTTATTATTAAGTAAAAGTAATAATAGACCTGGTGTATCTAAATGTTAGCAATCATATATTTCGTCTGTGTGTCTTGGTGCATACTACTAGTTGTAAAGGACGTATACATATTTATGGCGAAACAATTCTTGAGAATAATACAAGTAATAATAATAATACATAATAATATTAATAATACATTGCTGATTATTTTATATTATTGTGGTACGAAATGAAGCACAAAAGTCTAACCAGGCATCCTATTTTTATATATTTGATACTTTAACATGCAAGAACATCTCATAAATTGAACCCACATCTTTGCTCTCTAACACAAGAATGAACACGTAGTGTATTTACCATGTCAATTCGAGTACCTGTGGAAATTGCAGCAGTAAATAAATAGTAGAGAAACGTAGATGCTGTAAAGACATTATGATTTTGAATAAGAATGAGGAGGTCAAGATGGATTTCATCACTGAACATCCAATACTTCATACAGTTTGCTTGGATGAATATGTTCTGGAAGCAACATGTTGTGTCTACATTCAACAATAAGGAAATTGCAAGAAAATCAGAGTACGTGAACATTTGTAGGCAAAATATTCCTCTAGTAGTTATGGTGAAACTATCAGGCTCAATTTTAGGTCATATAATTGCTTTATATGTTTGTGAAAATTATGCTTTAACTTCCATTGCATAAAATCTTTCATTTATTAACAAAATTTATCAGTACTATCACTTTTCTCTAGTAAGGAATTTTTGCCCATACCTTTCATTTTTATAATAATAGATCGTGCCAAAATCATTTTGCCAATGTCTTGGAAATTCTCCCTCATTTTTTGTAATCATCTGTAACTTCTTTTCTGAAACAAATTCTATACAAAGCCATTAAAACATATTGCTGTAACAAATTCTATACTATAACATTGAAACATTGCTGTAACTAATTATATAATATGTCATTAAAATATATTTCTGTAACAAATTCTATACAATGACATTAAAACACATTTCTGTAACAAATTCTATACTATGAAATTAGAACATATTGCTGTAACAAATACTATACTATGACATTAAAACATTGCTGTAACAAATTCTATACTATGACATTAAAAAATATTGATGTAGCAAATTCTATACTATGACATTAAAACATATTGCTGTAACTAAATGAATATGATGACATTAAGACATAGTTCTGTAACATATTCTATACTATGACATTACAACGTATTGCTGTAAAAAATTCTAAACTATGATATTAAAGCATATTATTTTAACAAATTCTATACTATGACATTAAAACATATTGCTGTAACTAATTATATAATATGCCATTAAAATATATTGCTGTATCAAAATTCTATACTATGACATTACAACATATTGCTGTAAAAACTTCTATACTATGATATTAAAACATATTGCTGTCTGTTCATGTTCACATTTGATTAATTCAGGTTCCTAACACTAATTGTAGTAAAATCTAATTTTGTTCTTAACATATTCTATACTATGCCATTAAAACATTGCTATAACAATTTCTATACTATGCCATTAAAACAATTTGATGTAACATTTCTATACTATGACATTACAATCTATTGATGTAACAAATTCTATACTATGACATTAAAACATATTGCTGTGTTACAAATTCAATACTATGACATTACAACGTATTGATTTAACAAATTATATACTATGACATTACAATGAATTGCTGTAACAAATTGTATACTATGACATTATAACATATTGGTGTAACAAATTCTATAATATGACATTACAACGTATTGATGTAACAAATTCTATACTATGACATTAAAACATATTGCTGTAACTAATTCTATACTATGACATTAAAACATTACTGTAACTAATTATATAATATGCCATTAAAATATATTTCTGTAACAAATTCTATACAATGACATTACAACACATTTCTGTAACAAATTCTATACTATGACATTAAAACATATTTCTGTCACAAATTCTATACTATGACATTACAACATATTGCTGTAACAAATTCTATACTATGACATTACAACATATTGCTGTAACAAATTCTATACAATGACATTAAAACATATTGATGTATGTTCATGTTCAGATTTGATTCATTTAGCTTCTATCACTGAGTGTAGTAAAATATAATTTTATTCTAAACGCATTAACTCTGAAAACATGAAATAAGTAACAGAAAACCGGGATAAATGAAATAACATAATTCTATTCAAGTTGAATCATTTGCTGTATATTCTAGTTTCAGCCATAGATACATGGCTGCATAGAGGTGGCAATAACTGTCTATAAACTGACTATGGCATCTTGACCACTTCCTCCAACACTGCCATCAATCCTTCAACATAGCCTGGAAAAAAGAATTGTTACCCCAATAATTCAAGAAACTGAAACATGTCATCCACTGCCTATATTCATACTGACAATTTACCAAAAAGAATTATTTGATTGAATTGAAAACAAGATCTAATGAATGAATGGATGACTGAATGAATAATAATAATAATAATAATAATAATAATAATAATAATAATAATAATAATAATAATAATGATGATGATGATTATACTAATATTAATAATACTAGTAACAACACCAATTTTGTTGCAATATTACGATTTAAAATATGTGCTATAAATATATATACACGTAACTTGTACTATAAGCAGAACGATAACTTTGCTTCACTGTATATATGAAGTATATGCAGCATTAGAAGGTCAAATCGTAATCTTTACACTTACAACACTAAAGTACATTTCTAAAATCCTTTAAACTTTGGTTCTGTACATATTGTAAATATAAATACTATACTCTTCACATTGAACGGACATTATTATTCACTCTCACAATCAATGGTCCCATGGATTTGACTCTTACCTTGACCGTCATCAATTGACACAGTGTACATTTTGGCAAACTAGCTAATTTACTGCTAGTGCCTCAATGTCAAGGGTAAATTAGTCTTTATAATTAATCACAATGAAGTATTCACAACATTTTTGCTATAGCAGAAAATTTGTTTTGTCATTATTATTATTATTATTATTATTATCATTGTTATTATAATTATTGTTATGTTTATTATTATTGTTAGTATTAGTATTAGTATTATTATTAATATTTTTATTATTATTATTGAACACTCATGAAATAAACATGGGCATGGAAAAAGAAGAATTCGTTTGCGGAGGAATATTACTGAGGGAGTGAGATAAACTAAAATTCAATGGTCATACACACAGACACTCGTCATGGTAAACATGATTTATTTTGGGAGGTAGGGGTGGAGCTATTATGGTTTGCAAACACCCTCCCACTATAATCGCCCTCTTCCATTGATCGTTCTTTTGCTAGGTATTTATGTTGCGAGGGGTAGGGTCTGACAACCAATAATATGGGAAGATAAAGACGTATACATCTTTTATCCTCGCTAGCTCCCGCTTTTGTACAAGTTTATCTCGGTCTACAATACTCTACATGTTGTTAGCCCTACCGTAATCCTTGCTTGTTATTGATCTAGTGTTTTCATACTCAGTTATATGGCGAGAAAACACGCTTGGTTCTTCCTTTAGCCACAGGTGCTCGACTCAAGCTTGAAGCTGAGAAAACAACAACAACAATCTGAAGGAAAAAATTCATACAGAAGGACAAAAAACCTTAAATTACCCCTATGACCCGTTCTGTCTTAGGACCCTCTCTATCGTACTATTTAATAGAGAACTTTCAAATATTTGGTTCCACCAATAACACTCGATTTCCTTCTGCTATTTCCGTCTTTAAAGGCACACGACCAAACTATATGGTTTGTTTTTCTCCTGTGCATTTTTCTATTCATCAAGCCATCACACACGTCAACGCCGAAATATGAATGACTAAAAAGGTATTAATTAAATAACATGCATGCATCAGAGAACCGTTTCACGATGTAGACTATTTGTACCCAGGCATCAAATAGGTAATTTCACGATCGCATCATGTTAGGATTCATTTGTGTTAAATCAAAGAGAGTATACATTAAAGTATAACCCTTTGATCCAATCATATTTCGGCGTTGACGTGTGTGCCGCATACTTTTGGTAACGGGTCAGAAAGAACCCGTGCCAACAAGGACCGGGTTGACAAGACCCTGTCCAAAAAGGCCAGTAAATGTTCAGGAAGAACCTGTACGGAAAAGGCCTGTGTCAGAAAGGACCTGGAAACAAACGGCCCGGGTTATACAAGACCGTTTACAAGACTGAGTATTACTACTACTACTACTACTACTACTACTACTACTACTACTACTACTACGAAGAAGAAGAAGAAGAAGAAGTAGAAGAAGCGGACATCTTCTTCAATACCCATACATATTCACTTCCAGGTCAATGACATTTATACATTGAGCTGCCAAAACTGAAGTACCGGTGAGATATGATTAACACCTAAACAAAAAATAAGCACAAATAGCAAACAGCAGACCTTTACGGATTACGCAGATTATAGTACCGATATTACGAAAAAATATGGGATCGACTTGTACTTTTCACACTTCCTTTACCTGTTGTTGTCTCAGATTTACTTAATATCTTTACAAAAAACGTTTGATAGTCGCATGCCTCCTGTCTCAGCAGCGATTAATGTGTCATACGATTTTAACAGGTTGTTAAAAAAATATAACGATTACTGAGACACTCCTTACTAAATTACCTCAGACGATTATCTGTAAACTTCCTACAGAACCATATAAAATTTACTCAAATAAGGTACATGCGCACGAGCAGCAACAAATATTAAGATATTGCATGTAAAACCTATATAAACGGCAAATTTTTTAATGGTGATCACTGATGCTGTTGCGTATGGATTCATCTGTATGATACCTTTATTACAATCTTTTTTTTTTAATTTTAGCATTGCTTTACTAAATTACCTGCAGTGTACAATTTATCTCAACGACACACAATGAGGTTTCTTTTACTTATTGTTTCATCTTGTTTAACTCTAATCTGTTTTCCATACTATTCTATCAATTATAAAGAAATAATCAATTTGTAAAATGGCGTATGTTCTTTGTATTCATCGTGCTCGGGAAAGTAGGTCATGCCATCATGCAATTGCTTGTGACGTGCATGGGTTTTGGCAACATCGCACGTGCATCACTGGTAAGTACACTTTTAAATATATTCCTAGTTTCATGTTAATAGACCATGCTAAATCTGTAATGTAATATACAATATTGTCACCAATATCAACTATATTTGATAACATGTATTCTTGCTACCCTTATAATTGGTAACAGTCAGGCATATTATGTGAAACAATCGTAATGCTTAAAACACACGCTTATATATTAACTTTAAATATATATTGAGGTTAAAAATTGAAAGCGATGATGTGTCTGCATAGTAATGATATGTCCACAGTCTCTTGTTGAGTCACATAAATACTAATGTAGACTTGAATTCACTATAAACTCCAAAGAAAGTCTTTATCCAATAATTTTATCATATCAGAGCACTTTTATATTTCCAGCAATATTAATCACTTAAATTCAATAATAATAATGAAAACTAGCTATAAAGCCTAATCTTTAGAAGCTCTGAGCGCTTTACAACATAAATAATGATATGTTTGTTCTTGCAGTAGACAAAGGTGAGTTTTAAGAGCACTCTTAAAAAGGATCTTTGTGTCTAATCGATATAAGCAATTCATTCCACGTTGCTGGACCGTGTTATGCAAAAGAATGTTGTCCATAGGACTTCGTTCTCGTAGTGAGAATAATGAGTATACAATTGTCAGAAGAAGAGCGTAAGTATCTTGTTGGTGTGTCCACACGGATGAGGCCAGACAGGTATGTTTGTTGAACTGGAGTCCTTAAGTGAAACGTAGCACAGAGAACAAATTTAAAGTTTGATTCTGGATCAAATAATGGATACAACTTGGAAGTTGTCGAGGACTTCACATACCTCCGGTCCAACATCTCCAGCTCACTCGCAATTGATTATGAGGTGATTGGTAGGATTGCCAAGGCAGCTGTAGTGATGGCCAGACTTAACCAGAATGTATGGAACAACCCCAGCATCACCTAGAAGACCAAACTGCGTGTCTAACAAGCCTGCGTGCTCACCTCACTCTACAGCAGCGAAACTTGGACCACTTATGCAAGTCAGGAGAGAAAAATCAACAGCTTCCACCTGAGATGTCTGCGGCGCATTATGCACATCAAATGGCAGGACAAAGTACCGAGCACAGAGGTTCTCGAATACGCCAACATCAACAGCATGTTCGCCATTTTCAGTGAAAGGCGCCTTTGTCATGTCAAGAGAATGGACCCGGGCCGCATCCCTAAGGACATATTATATGGGGAACTAGCAGAAGGTACACGACCAACTGGACGTCCACACCTGCGCTACAAAGACGTTTACAGGAGAGACATAAAGACGGCCAACATAGATGTCAACAAACGAGAGAGCTTTGCTAATGACCGTCTCATCTCCAGCATAGCCGTCAAGCAGGGAGTTAGCAAAGCTGAGGATGACAGAAATAGGAAGCATGCTCAAAAGAGAGCCAGAAAGAAGGCACAGCTGACTTTGGAGCTACGCCATCGTCTTACGTAGACGGACGGATGCCAAGGAATACACTAAGGAATTTATCCAAGATACACATTCTCATGATTGGGTCAAGATATTACCAGGTGTACTTACCGCGCTAAATAATGAAATTACTCGAACAATCACAAACCTATTAACGCCATCAAAAAGAAGTATATACCCATACAAAAACCACAAAATGATTTTTAAAAACAACGAATGCTCGGCAATGGCACTATGAGATATTTATATGAATCAGGAGAACTCGAGGGCGGTAAAAAAAGAGCTACTGGTCCTATTTGGAGTGTCACTACACATAAAATATCTAACATAACAAGATCCACTGGTAGACCAGCAATCCCTAGATTAGATTACACTGCTCCTCAGCGTGGATTTACACGTGATACCCGAGGATACTCAATTACCACCGCGTGGTCTTAACCAGCAAATCTTCGTCTGTTACACTCAAGACAAGAAAACATCACATTATCTCTGGTATGACCAAGACTATTATCTTTTCTGTCTGCGGTAAATTGGCGAGGATCTTTATCCGACCAACACCAACTTATTATACAATTACAACTCGCGCAGTGATTATTCTGTTGTTGTTTCAGCGTAATTATAAATTCAGCATCAATATCAAATTCTCTTTTTTTAATTTTATCCTGTTGTTTATAACCAGCGAGTTTGTTTTCTGAGTATCTCATAGCTGACAATTTTATTGTTCCTAGTGTCAATGGCATCTAAAACAACTCTTCAAAGTTGATTTATTCTTCGTATTCTGGATACTGCTAAGTAAACTAAATTTGACCACTCGATGCGATCATCTACGATCCAAACAATCGTATCGGATATAGTTTATCCCTTGGAAGAATGTATCGTCATTGTGTATCCTTGCGTCCATGGGGATTTTTGAGCACGCAATGCATCTTCGACAACACTGATATAAACCGACACAATATCATTTAACACGAGAATCTGCTTCTGAGTTTGTCCAGGAATATCAATTTCATTATTCTGTCTTCGTGTATCCGTAGGCCTATAACTCGATGGTACTAAAAGTGTTGCGAATTTTTCTTTGTTTGCTTCAACTAACTCCATCTGAAGTGTGTCTCTGATTATCTTTGTACTTGCCACTATCAGATTGTTTGGTCTCCACACTCCCCAAAAATTATTTAATGGGGTTTCTGAAATTATTTCACGCGTAATTTCACACTCGATTCTATCCGGTTGTAATCTGATTAATTTCTTAAACTCATATAATTCTTTATCAAGAGATCTGTGATCAGTATTAATTTCTTCATAATAATCTACAAAGTTCTTCAGCCAATTATGTGGAGATAAACTGACAAATGATGGTGGTTGACCATGATCGAAATACATTATCACAGTTGTATTCTTTAACAATAGCCAATCAAGAAAATTGTTTAATATCTCTATCGATACTGTGCATATCTCATTCCAAATAATAATTTCAGGAATATTTTTCTCACCCATTTAATCAGGAGTCCATGCGTCATCTTTCCATCGCAAGATACTGTGATAAGTGCTTGCATTAACTCCTCGCTGTTTTATCTCTCTTGCAAGTCTGTGTGTTGGTGTTAGCACAATCATGTTTGATTTTCCTCGAAGTAATTCGATCCCACGAGTCGTCTTCCCTGACCCACCACACCCGTTAAAGTAACTGGTTTTATATCTACATATTAAATCGGAACACGAAGAAGCTTTCGATGATTCTGATATCTGATTATTTTTCAAGTAATTGTTTTCAATTTTAACATCTGCTGATTTAGAATAATCACGTAATATTTCCTTTTTAATTCTTCATGATCCCTCAACACTTGTCGAAATTTGTAAATTTAGCCACGGCTTCGCTATCAGTGGCGACTCTAACCGCGAATTCAGGACATCTATTTATCATCGATATCAAATTGATACAAACAGAAGCCAACATAGAAGCCTTTAAATATGTGTATTGGGGATTATCTCCATCGGTGTAAGTAACAATTGTACCAAATTGTGTTCCATCGGACAAGAAAGCGTCTTTACGATTGACATATATACCTCTAGATGTTGTATCTGCGATTATACAATTGTATTCAGCATCATCTATAATTAATCGTAAATAATGTCACTTGTGTGGGTGAATTTACCAATTATTCGTCTACCGAGATCTTTTGAGTGTTTATTTCTAACTTCAAAGATCTCATTGGACCATTTAACGATATATTCTTCGTCGAGATCAAGAACTTTTTCTTTGTTATCGCTAATTATACTATCTAGACGTTCGGGTTGTGATAACCAAACTTCAGTTTGTTTCAGCGATATCAATATTTTACAATCAATCATATACCGTAATAACACTATTGGCATGCAGTGTTTTTCAGATATATGTCTACCAAACCAAACATAACAGCACGGATGAAGTCCTTTAGCAAATTCAAATGATACCACAAGAGCGAAACCGGTTAGATCAAAATCGGACAGCGGCCCATTAATCGCAGCACAGGTCATCTTGTGTGTGGGATGCCCAAATTGTTTAAAATACTCAGAGCATTCTCAAATCCCGAGAAAACTCCCTGGATAACACGCAACCATATCAACCGAATCAACATTTTTAGGATCATATTTGTTATTCCGTAATACACCGTGGCTATATATCACACAGCTTGACTGGAAATCTGAGATACATTCAGCTCTTGTTGGTTTCCATAGATTTTTCTTTCGCGCGAAATCAGCTGCAACTGACGAGATTGTAAAATAGTTTGTTAGTAAAATTGTTCTGTATCGGTTGAAAAATCACGAGCTAGTTTTCTCATCTCGTCGTGAAGGGATTCAGTACGGTATATTTCACCGTTAGGTCTTACAAACTGATCCAATTTACACTCTTCGTCTACAAAACTCTGAAATAACCACACTGACACAGGATCGTCTTTACTCTCCGTGTGAATAAAATCAAACAAATCCTCCTACCGGGAGAACTCCACGGGTAGATATTTTATGGTTCCATCTCGTGGAAATATTGTTACCGCGGAGGTTCAAGCATGTGGATTATGGTCAATACTTTCGATTGGAGATCCCCTCGATGTATATTTTGATTCATGTAATACTTCTCCTGTTATTGTCGCTACGGTTACTGGAAATTTTAATATCTTTTCTAACTCAGCTACATTTTGAAGTGTTGCACCGCTCTCCCTTACTTCTAATTTCCATTCTTTCTTTTTACGTCTTAGATCCTTGAATTTGTTTCAACGCAACTCATTTGTAAAATGTTCTATTATTCATTCGGCTGCACAATTTATTCTTGACTGCGACTATTTTCATGGTTTAAAATTTCTTAATACTTCGTTTGCTATTTAACGGATAGATGCCATAAACAACCGCAGTCACGGGATAGGATTTCTCGTAATACAGTTTGTCAATTCCAGTCAGCGTTCCTGGTTTGGAATCCTGACTCACAATGACAGCTCTTTTATCTTTCAAGATTGATTTAAATATGTCGCGTATAATCCAATTTAATGTTTCTGAACGGATAATGAATTTCACTCTAAAAAAATACTTTCCGTGGTCAAGATGCGAGATTATCACTGCTGCTCTTTGCTCGCTCATGGTAGCAGCAACACCACCATTGATTCGAAATGTTGGCCAACAGTGAGATGCACTACCGCTCTTGAATTCATTAAATCCCTCATGGATTTTATCTATCATGTTTCTATCACTTATTAGACCCTTATTTGGTACATTTATTGAAATTCTATCGAGATTGATTTTAGCATTTTTCTAAGGTTTTATTTTGGATAATCTCTCGAACTATTCCATATTATAAATAAAACAAGTATTTAAATAATAGATTTATATATATATATATATATATATATATATATATATATATATATATATATATATATATATATATATATATATATATATATATATATATATATATATATATATATATATATATATATATATATATATATATATATATATATACATTGAATCCCTGTAAGTGGTTTATGATGGGATCATTAACCGTTTGTAACAAATCATGCAGAAATGAATTCTGTGGATATCATTCACAGATTGTGTGACGCGGAAGCTTAGGTCTGTCACCCTGCATATGATGTTGGGTGGGTGTGCGAGGAAAATCGCAGCTGTGTTTCAATTGTGGTGGCAAGCGATAAAGGGAACTTAAGTGCTATTATGATAAGAGAGTTCAAAACTATAACCCTGACTCTGACTCCATCAAGGAAAATATCATACGAACACCTCAGGACTACATTAATAGATTTCCAATAAATAATAATTAAACCAAATAATTAATTAGACAAATAATATGTATGTTTATAAATGAGCCAAGAATTTCAACCACACCCAGGGAACATCAATTATGAAGCATCTCTTGAAGGTGTAGTCAAACACCGCAGCTGAATAAAACCAGTACGGTTTTTCAGCAATCATTTAAATTTGATGTTTAATTCTGGAGAGCTAAATCATCTCTGCCATCTGATAGCAAATAAGTGTTTCAATGGATTGATCAAAGATGGTTTTATGATTGACCATATTGATGGATGTCCAAAAATTAACAAATTGGAGAACCTATAAGCTGTCAAATCTCTCAATATAGAAACTAACTAAGAAAACATATTTCAATCAATGAATGCGGCTGGAAAGTATTTTGATATTTGTATGCCTTCGGTTCAACGCATTGCAGAATGAATACAACAGTAAGCTTTTCTAAACGATTTAAAAATAAAATTCAATTTACAGACATCTAAATTCCATTCTTTTACTGTGTGTTATAACAATAAGGGAAAAAACTTGCGTAGGTATGTGTGTAGTATAGTCCTGAACAGAGATAACTCTTTTGTTGTTGTTACGGAAATACCATCTACGATCTGATAAGAATAATCGCGTATTCGTTCTGTCAGAAATCGAATCAAATAAATTAGCATTTAAAATTATGGTATTCTCTCTTTTGGTACCGTTTTCAGACATCTTGATTTGTTTAGATGCTGTCAATAATTACAATTAAGCTACACAAGAGTAAAAATCAAACACCACTGCTATTGACTTTCATGTATTAGTCAACATGTATACAACCGGTTTTCTTATTGAGGCTTCAAAGCCTGATTCAAAATTCAACTCAAAAGCATTCTACGTCACACCGTCAATCGGTGTAAATGTGTTTTTGCATTCACTCCGGCGGATTTTGTAACGGAGAGTGGTTTAGTTCAATGTAGATTATAGCCCCTGTGTATGTGTTGTATTGTATTGTATTGACCTATATACTCATTTGTATTGTATTGTCCTTTGTAAATACTTGTAAATTAATCATGTATATATGTATATAGTCCTTTATATATATATGATGTGTATATAAATACAAACCACGCCTTATTGGAATTCGCTAGACTGTGTTTGACAAGCTTAATAATCTGTTAGACTGTCGTCATTCATTAGAATTCGCTAGACTGTGTTTGACAGGCTAGGTGTTTGGATATATCATGTTGTGCCGTCTATCATATATATACCCTAATGTACCTTGAACCTGCTAGAACACTCGAACGTAGAGGTTAAAGGTTGTATCGACCTATCTAATCCCTTGTTGTACCGTCTCTATATAAAATATATCATATATACCTTTATTGTGACGTCATACACTAAATACACCCTCTGGGGTTCTAGTCCATTATTTGACGGGTTAGATCCTCACATGAGGACTGTGCTTTGTGTTGCCCTTAGGCTTGCTCAAATCCGAAGGCACTTGAGAGTCCACATGGGGTGGTGTTTCATATATATGTGACCTCTGGACTTCTAACGTGTGAAGGCATTTAGGAGTTCACATGGGGTCTTTCATATATACCTTAACTAAGATTATATGTACCTTGAACTTGCTAGAACACTCGAACCTAGAAGTTAAAGGTTGTATCGTCCTATATAACCCTTTGTATATGCCGTCTCTATATACCTTTATTAAGATAAAAAAAAACTAGTCAAAATTGACCCACATGTTTTGTATGTGATATATTTTATATGATATATGATAATATATTAAACATATATAAATATATATATATATATATATATTAGCAAAAAAATAAGCAACGCAGCGGATTCGATATTCGGGGAAATATTACTGCAAATATGATAGCAGAAGGTGGAATGACAAAGTCATCTAGATCGCGACTTAGATCAAGAAATATATAATAAAATGTTCAAATCGTCACCCAACACAGCCTTGGACTTAGATGCCCCAGTTCTCAAAAATGATTCTGTACGCGATTGTCAATTTTATTCCTATAACGCAAAACAACCAAACTGTTGATCCAGAATCGAAACTCTGGTTTAAGATACAAGCAAATACTTTCTACCCGCTGGAGCATTTATCGAAGTAGAAGGAGAACTTGCAACTAATGTTGATGCTAATACGCCATATGAAGATAACGAAAATGTCCGAATTGGTTTTGCCAATAATGGTATAATGGCATTATTTAGTAGCGCTAGATATATGATTGATGGAAGAGAGATTGAATCTATAGAGCATGATATTGATGTTGCCAAAACAATAATGCGGTTAGCGAGATATTCTAATGATTATACAAGATTAGCAGGTCCATCTATGATGTTCGCTAAGGATATTACTGATCACGCTGGACATGTTCAGTATATTATAAGACAACCGATAAATCTTGCTGATACTGCTAATGTTGATGTCGAAAATATGATTATTAACAGTATTCTAATTACAACCTATGGTTTGCAACACGCGTATCAGTGTTGAAAGGACAGCGTAGATTATTTTCATGCGCGATTCCACTATCTCATTTATTTGGATTTTGTACAAATATTAGAAACGTTATCTTTGGAGCGAAACATACAGTAGTCCTCGTGCGCAAAGGTGACGATAATGATGCAATCTGGCGTGGTGCTGGCCTTGCTGAAGCTCCAATCGCTGCTGGTAAAGTAAATATAACAAAACTCTCACTGTGGATGCCAGTAATGACTCCATCAATCATGGTAAAAATTACTATTATTCATGTATACAGGTGGTAAATTATTGCTATCATGGCTAACGACAACAACAGATATTATGGAGAGTTCTGTTAACGGTATATTTACATGGCACATGGTATTACAACAAGGAGTTTCTGCGCCGCGGCATATATTTGTTGCGTTACAGGATAAGGCACGATTAAATTCTCAGCAGCACAGCCATATGATATTTGATCAATTGGGTGTTACTGAAGTCTCGCTGAGGATTAACGGCCAACAAGAACCATCCTAGGATATTTCACCTGATTACAGACAAAACCAAATAGTATGCGCGTATCATCGTTTGCTAACATTTATGGGACGTGATCTGAATGTAGATACTGGACTGCAAATAGCATAGTTAGATTTTAGAAATCGATATCCGATTTATTACTTTTCAATGGAAAGTCTTGATTTAACAAGACAGTCCGTCGTTGACAGACATTTCCGAGGTCGTGTAACCGATCCTCCTGCTGCTGGTTACAAAGAATTTGCTGTGATTCTCAGTGACAAATCAATGCTACTCGAAGGTGTTGGTGGACGAATAAGGATAGTTGATGCGCCAGTGGAAAATATGTATATTTTCAAAAACATGTAAATTTTTTTCAAAAACATGTAGACAGTTAGATTAATCTCATATTAAATAAAATGATATATAGTCATGTTAATGTTACTCTGACTCCTGGTCAAATTAACAAATTGCAATCGGATTCAGCTAAAACAAGTGGAACTACTATATCACTAAAACACAATCAGATGTCTGGTGGTCAAAATAAACTATCACTGACAGCTCATCAACTTTAGCATTTCAATGATGCTATCAAATATAGAAAAGGTGCTCAGGTCACTCTCCCAGCGTCCGCGATAAAAGACATTATAATATCAGGTGGCATATTTCCTCTTCTCGCTGCGCTACCAGCTCTAACTGCAGCAGCCGCCCCAGCGGTATTGATAGCTGCAGCCCTCGGAGCCGTTGGTACCGCGGCAGAGATGGCACTAAATAAAGCTCCCGAACAGGAATACAAAAAAAGAGAAATGGTCTAAGACTACCAGGAACTCCGTATTCATGGTACAGCGGAAACGGCCTAAGACAAGGGGAGGTTTACTAACTCCAACACCAAAGGTTCCAGTGTCAAAGTTTGATTTACTTGATGCTTCTTAAATATTAGCGGTAACAAACTTTAGAGGTGTTTTCTATGCTAGTGCAATTACCACAACAACCATACAGCGTTGAAACCGGTATCATTAATCTCGATAACATCACCGGACCTGGAACTCACTGGGTGGCATATGCGATTGATCCGCGTGCAATTGTTTATTTTGATTCATATGGGTTAGCGTCACCTAAAGAATTTATTCGTTATATACATCAATTAAAAATTCCTCGGTGGTATTCCACGCTACCAACAAAGAAAATGACCGACCCACCAATACGCAGTTTAGAAGTATTAAATGTACTTAGCGCTATATCATCATCAACTAAACCACCCCATACAACCTTACACGAATATACTAGTAATCGCTTTTTAGAGAGATCTTAAAATATAATGATTGATATTTGGGGAAGATCACTCTCAATCCTGAAAAAAACCACCGCGAAAATTTCTGCAGCCAAGGATGTAAATAAAATAATCGAAGATGAAATATCCGAGATATTAAACCTCGCAAGTGTGGATCCAAATGAAATAGTCGTATTTCAAGACAAACAAGGGAAATTGAAAATAAGTGATGTTTCCTCGAATGATGTTCTTGTTAAAATAAATGGAGTAACCGAAAATTCCCAAACAGTCTTTAATTCCGCTGGTAAAATACAACCGGGAGTTCTTTTACCAATTGTGATAGATAATATCAACAATCGAGTAAAAACATCCGGCGACACAATGAGAGGTCCCCTCAATATGAATTAGAATAAAATAACCACACTTTGTGATCCAACACTGGATACTGATGATATGAAAAACAAAATGTAGATGTCGTAGACAATAAAATAAGGAAAAAATGTGGTTAGCATCAAACCACAGATCATAAACTTACAACTCTGCGAGCCGAATATGATGTTTATGTATGCATGTTTGTAAATCTTCTTAAGATTTTTTGAAAAAATGATGAAACCGAAGATAATTTCTTTGGTACCTCGATGACTGTCCAAATGAAACTTTCTGATATTAAAACAAAAATCGATACGATTAAAAAAACACATGTCGATATTGTTAGTGATTTTCATGATATCGCGAGTCGGCTTGATAAAATCAAAATAACACATAAACAAAATATTAATACCGTGTACTCGACATATCAAGGATATTTCGATTGGACAGCTCAAACTAATATTAATATTACCGCTGAAGTCAGAGGTATCAATAGATTGACCCTGCTTTTAGGAGTACAGTTTAATGTGTCATCGGGTACATCTACGGGAATTGATACTGCAAGTGCAATAATAGATAAGGGATCCAGTGAAACATTTACAATATCCTCAGTCAGTGGTAATTTAGCTCGGGCATCAATGACATACTACGTAGAATTTGTAATTGATTTAAGTAAATAGTATAATGAATATCTAACAATATCGATATGATCAAGTCCGTGAGTTTCAAACTAAACTAAAAACTCTTATTGACGAGTATACCGCAAAGATAAAAAAATACCAATACTATCATCCACGATTGAGATACACTCACCCGGGTATGCTATAGATATCTATCAGAGTTCTATAAGATCCGTGCTAGGATGGCCTGAAACACCACCTCAGGCAAGATCTTATCAGATTATACCCGAACCATCAAAGTCTGATTATATCACAAACAATAATCATATCATGATATCTCAGTTGCAAGAATCCATCCATATTATATGAAATATTTAACAAATCCTATTAGTTACGATAACGGGAGTTGGTTTTGTGAGAGGGGTTCGGAAGACGGTTGGCTCGCAATGGATCTAGCTGGTGTTATTGGATATTTCAATTCCGTAAATAATATATATAAAGAATATCTAAATAAATTATGGCAGATCTTTCAAGAACATATTATCAATTTATCGTTAAAAACCTCAAATATCAAGTAAATGGAAATACTAAATCAAATCGCATACGATATGGAACTATTTAACACACAACTTATTCAAGTTGTATTAAATGCCGAAGATGCTTCCAAGAGAGTATTTGCAAAACGATTTAATATACTCGTAGAAGATATTTCAACATTCAAATTTTCTTGGTATAATGCAACGCAATTACGAAAATCAGTCAGTGATGTCAACGATGAGTATTTTCCGTTGATACTCACCGCATGGAAAAAAAATAACACAACCACAAACAAACATCCTCAAACATAATAATGACCAAGATGGGGCAGGAAGGCATATTGCTACTCAAAATGTCAATATATCCTCGGTGGTTTCAGTAAATCTAGCATGTGACGCTATCGATGGAAGTTACCATATAAAACTCGAAAGATCAAATCAAGCCCAGCAGGGATATATTTTATATTCGTTTGCAACAACGGCTCCACCCGGTATTTTAATAATTGAGAAGCCAACAAATCTAGTGTATATGCTTCATTAACGACAATTAATTTTAAACTCACTGACCAGTCCAATAATTTGATTGACTTACTAAATGAGACTTTACAAAATTAGTCTGTATGTGAAATCCTTAAAGATTTTCATCGTAAACGATATTCAACTTAAGAATTTTACCAAAACTGTTTTATTTTATCTGAAACAGTTTAGGTCTCCGTATAGGCCCAATTTTGGTTTGAAAACTTGGTCTATTTACTCTCTGTGTAGAGACTTTATTTTTATTTGAAAACTTGTCTATTCACCATTCTCTCTCTCTAGTCTTGTCTGCCTGAAATAGTTTCCGTCTGTACACCCTTCTTGCTGCTACTTAGCATCTAAATATGGGGACAATTTGTATTGGACAGTTTGGGTCAAACATCAAAGATCAACTGGCAAATTCATTCTTGTTACAAGGATCTTTCAGCTCTATTTACATTTTGTCAACATCAGTACTCGTTTTTCTCTGTAGAAAACTTGAAGAAACACATTGGTACTCTCCTATGACAACACCACCCCGTCTCTATCTGTCTCTTTCTTGGCTGATTCATGGTATCATGGAAAGAATATACACATGTGTGAAGTCTGACTCAGCACAGGTTATC
The DNA here is from genome assembly GCA_030141615.1 of Unio pictorum. Taxonomy (NCBI): domain Eukaryota; kingdom Metazoa; phylum Mollusca; class Bivalvia; order Unionida; family Unionidae; genus Unio; species Unio pictorum. The sequence goes on from JARLTB010000280.1 coordinate 4,159,178, forward strand.
GTAAATAAAACATAAAACATCACCTTAGGCATTTTCTGTATCAGACATCAGCAGGAGCTGAGTGTATTCTAAATTTGGAGGAATAATCATCGATGTGGAAAAGACTTTTTTTTTAATTCCCAAAAATTTTTTCCTTGGTGAGTTTTGCAGAACATTTAATTTCTTCTATCAATTTTTCAACACAAAATGTTTGCCTTGTTTCAAGCGTATTGTAACACAAATCAGGGCTAGATCAGGTGAGGGGTCGAGAGGGTGGGGTGGGTTCCAACATTTCAAAAGGGCCCTGCCTTTCCGTGAAAGGGGACCAAAGCAAAAGTCTCTGTGTCTATTTACTCAAAGTGTGCATAATACAAAATGAGAATAACATGGTGGCCAAATTTCAAGTGACGTGAATGTGTGTGTGTGTGTATGTGTGTGTGTAGGGGGTAGCTTGGAATGGCTCTACAAACAGCATATAATATCTGATCCCGTTCTATGGCTAACATAAAGTTCATTTTCAATTCTTGTATATGTTTATGTTAACTTTGACAATTCTTTGAAATTTACATATCATTATAAGGAAAATAAATTGGACTTTTTAAAGTTTCAGTTTAGTCTGCAATAGATGTTAAACATGTTCTGTACAACAGTGTTCCAGATCAAGAGTCAAATGTAAAAATGGTGGCATAGCAAATTAATTTTTCACAAGTTCATGTGTTTACCATCTTAGAAGTTTTAAAATTATTATGTGATTTTTGTTGCTGTTGCTTTTGCAATGCACATTTATTGAAATTAAACAAGCAGGCGCATCAATCTTTGAGACCGACAAATTACAATCTGGGATGTAACAACATTTATATGGTCTATTCATAAAAAACTATCCAAATGTGTGGGGCCTGTCCTATTCATAATTAAGATCCTCTACCTTGCATTCAGCTGCATGTAATTAACAGTAATGTTTTGTTTGGATTGTCATTAAGTATATTAGTAATGAATAATACAAAAACTGAAACCCATACAATTTCCCAAGATAACATGCTAGAAATTATCAGTACTCATTATGCAATGAAAAACAAATCGAGGCTGGTTTTAGCTGGTTGATGGTGAACAAATATGAATTTTAAACTTGTAGTTGAAAACCTGCAGCTTGACCATCTTATTCGGCAAGTTCTTTCATTGGTTTTTATTTCGTAAGCATGGACAAGAAGCACTTGCCGCTTGCTGCATTTCATTTGTTCGTCAATTCGTTTTCTTTGATCTTATGCGGTCGCCGACAATGTACCTGTTATGCATGAGAAGAGAGAAATGCAACAACAACAACTAAATCAGGTAAAAATCCAACAACATAAGGAAGAAAAGCCAGGCTTAAAAAATACAACTAACCCTGACAGCAGAAGAGAAATTTTACTTTGAAAGAAAAAGAAAAAATGAAGGGAAAAAAGATTAAAAAGACAAGAAGACTATGAGATGATGGAAATATAACTTGCTGGCCTACGACGAATGCCTAGATGAATATAATATATTATAAAGTCGGTAATTTTTGCTCATTATTGCTTGCGTCTTTACCAATCTTCACAACCTTCCTATGTGCTTCTATCCTTGCATTTTTGCGATGGTGCCACTATTTTCGAAACTAACACTATATATTTGAAATATAAAATTAAAACTTTACGAAAGTATATGTCTGTCTGCCTGTCGGTCGGTCGGTATGTATGCATGTATGTATGTATGTATGTATGTTAATATTATATATATATATATATATATATATATATATATATATATATATATTATATACATCTTCATGTATCTCTGTCCGTACACCTTATACCTTTAGATAAGAACGTTTCATCAAGTCAAATAACTCACATTAATCTTAAACCTTTACCGATTTTGGTATGTAAGATATAGGTTGTTTTGTATTAGGAAAAAATCGGTTTTTGGAAAAGGACTTGTTTAAATTTGAAAGGAGGGAAGGATAGCGTTCTAATTTATAGATGAGATGATTTATACAATGCGATTTGTGTCGATTTCAGCTGATTTTGGTGGATTTGGTTGTGGATTTGGGTGGATTAGAGTGGATTTGGGTGGATTTGGGTGTTTCGCAACGCCGGTGTGAGACTACTATCCAAAATAACACCTAGAACATCTGAGGGGGCGAATCGGACAAACATTTCAGGTAAATATTTGTTAAGCAAAGGCCTCTTACGATAAACGAAAAAAAAAATCTTACCAACCTAGGTGCAGATTTGTTGTCGCGCCCCCTCTGCTGCTATGGGTTAACCAAATATTTTATTAAGTCCGACACGATATCAAGTCCGAGGATCATGTAAATTTATCGTTACAAATCCATGTGGGATTGACTGAGAGTGACTAAAGAAATTTCTAAATCGATTATAACCCAAGTCACCTCCTCACCAACTCTGCTGAATATTTCATAGCGTATGTGTGTCAACTCCGTTAAATACAGCAAGAATATTACAGTTATCTCTGATTACTTTTGGTATTTAAGTGTACCGTTGAGTGACATATATCACGTCGGTGTTTTTATGCCTGCCTCTGGAAAAAATCCTAGCGGGATTTTTTTGATTGTCTAACATCACATCATCATATACGATAAATTGTTAATACTTCCATCCATATCATCAATATTCGGTGCTTCCTCGATATCTGTTATAAACTCAATAATATCATCGCAGGTTTTCAATTTTCCTCTCTCGTTGTAATCTTTTAACACATTATAGCATCGCTGATCGTCTATGCTCGGAGCAATCAAATACAACGTATCCCATTTCATCCATCTCGTTATTAAATTAAGTAGCAGTTGTGTCTTGCTACTTCCAGATGGTCCGATTATAATCATTCGAATAGAGTTTGGTAACTTTGCATGGTGTTTAATAGGTTCCCGTCGTCGGGTAGCTGAATAATCAATTACATTCATATACATATAACATAAATATATTATAGATCTATATTGTGTGAAATGTAAGAAGCGTACTGGCACAGATGACTTGACGACGATTACAACTAAAAATAACCGATCAGCACTTTCTGGTAAGTGTGTACAATGTAGTACAATGGAATTTAGATTTGTTTCTAAGGATTTTAAAAAGAACCAGGAGGTGATATTGCAGTCAAGTTAGTGAAACTCCCAGGAACATCATGGGCAAAGTATCCAGGAGAAAACACCTTCCAGGGTATAGTTACGGTGGACCCGTTGCCAGACTCGATATCGGACTCGATGATCAAAACCAACCACGACCGGGTGAAACCCCAATAAACGCTATTGATAAGGCGTGTCATGCTCATGATGTTCCTTATCAAAGCAGTAATCTGCAACACAGAAATCTCGTAGATGTGAAATTGATTCATGCGTTGAATTCTATCATTGATAAATCCTTCAAGGAAGGTTAGTAAAATCGGCAATGAAATTTAAATTGATGATGGGTGCCGGTAATTAATAACAACATGGAATATATTTATTATTCCCCAAGAAGATACTGGAGCAGTAAAGCAGCAATTGGTAAACTCGCTAGCGCAGCAGCGGTGAAATATACAGCTGCAGCGGATTGGTTATCCAAACAGGCGATATGGCAAATTTATTTACCACCGCCTAAACAAATTAACTACTCGCATTTTGATGTGAGCGCACCTAATGAAGCTCATCAAGCTGATATATTATTTCTGCCGCATAATGATGTTTACAAATACGCGCTAACCGTAGTTGATGTTGCGTGTCGATACAAACAAGTAGAACCGCTAGCGTCAAAATCATCAACTGAAGTCGCTTCTGCGTTTGAAAGGATTTATCAAAGGGGTCCACTGCGCTGGCCAAATCTATTACAAGTTGATCCTGGCAAGTAATTTCAACAATTAAGAATCATAATGTCACTATCAGAGGAGGGCATACTGCACTACATCGCGATCAGGCAATTGTTGAACGATTTAATCGGACGCTTGCTGAGCGGTTATTTGGATATCAATACGCAAAGGAATTCATCCAGGATAAACGATCCCGTGAATGGGTCAAGAGATTACCAGCTGTGATTACCTCGCTGAATAATGAGATTACTCGAACAATTAACATGAAACCTAACAAAACGATTAAGGGAAATAATATACCTGAAAAACTGAAAAAAAGGTTTTTCAAAACAACCAATACTCGGTAATGTTACTTTTAGGTATTTATATGAACCAGGATAGCTTGAACGCGGCAACAAAAGAGCTACTGATCCTATTTGGAATGTCACCGTGCATACAATATCTGGCATAACACGATCCACGGGTAGGCCAGCAATTTATAGATTGGATTCAACTGCTCCTCAGCGAGGATCTACTCGTGAACAACTGCAAGTGATACCCGAGGATACTCAATTACCGCCGCGTGGTCTTAACTAGCACCTCTTTGTCTGTTGCACTCGAGACACGTCAGCATCACGTTATCGTTGGTATGACCAATACTGCTATTCTTTCTATCTAGGGTAAACTCACGAGAATATTTATCGGACCAACACCAACAAATTATACAATTGCAACTCGCGCAGTGATTATTCTGTTGTTGTTTCAACGTGGTTACAAATTTATCATCAATATCAAATTCTCTGTTATTTTATTTACCCTGTTGTTTATAACCAGATAGTTTTTTTCTGATTATATCATCGTTGACAATATCACTTATTGTAGTGTCATTATCATCTAAAACAACTCTTCGAAGTTGATTAATTCTTCGTACTCTGGACACCGCCAAGTAAACTAAATTCGACCACTCGATGTGATTATCTACTATCCAAACAACTGTATCGGATATAGTTAATCCCTGTGAAGAATGTATCGTTGCTGAGTAACCTTGCGACCATGGGGATTTATGAGCGCTCAATGCATCTTCGACGACATTGATATCAACCAGCACAATAACATTTAGCACTAGAATCAGCTTTTCACGCTGTCCAGGAATATCAACTTCGATATTTTGTCGCCGTGTATAAATGGGTCTATAACACAGCGGCGTTGGAAGTGTTGCAAATTTTTCTTTATGCGTTTCAAATACCTTCATCTGAAGTGTGTCTCTGACTATCTTTCTTCTCGCTACTATCAAATCGTTTGGTCTCCACGCTTCCCAAAAATCTTTCAATGGTGTTTCTGAAATTATTTTACGCGCTATTTCACATTGGATTCTATCCGATTGTAATCTGATTAGCTTCTTGAACTCGCGTAATTCTTCATCAAGTGCTTTTTGATCAGTATTAATCTCTTCATAATAGTCTACAAAATTCTTCAGCCAATCATGTGGCGATAGACCGACAAATGGAAGTGGCTGGCCATGATCGCCGTACCTTATCACCGCTGTATTTTTCAGTAACAACCACTCGAGAAACTTTTGTAATACATCTAACGACACCGTGCATATTTCATCCCAAATGATGACTTCAGGAATATATTTCTCTCCCATTCGATCAGGAGTCCATTAATCGCCTTTCCATCGAAAGAAACTGTGATAAGTACAAGCATTCACTCCTCGTTGTTTCATCTCTCTTGCAAGTCTGTGGGTCGGTGTTAGCACAATCATGCTTGATGCGTTTCTACAAAATAATTCAATCGCATGAGTCGTCTTTCCTTACCCGCCACAGCCGTTTAAATTAACTGTTTTATATCTACATATTGGATCAGATATCTGCGGTGCATTAGATAGTTCTGATATCTGATTATTTTTAAAGTATTTATCTTCAATCGTAATCCGCTGATTTGGAATAATCACATAGTATTTCCCGCTTAATTCTCCTTGATCCCCAACTCTCGTCAGAATTTGTGAATTCAGCCACTGCTTCGCTGTGTTTCGCGTTTATATAAATGTATCAGTGGCTACCCTCACCGCAAATTCAGGAAATCTATTTATCATCGAAAATAAATTCATGGAAGCATAAGCCAACATAGATGCCCTCAAATGTGTATACTGAAGACTGTATCCATCGTTGTAAGTAACAACTGTACCCAATTTGGTTCCACCGGACAAGAAAGCGTCTTTACGATTTACATATATTCCCTTAGATGTTGTGTCCGCGATTATAAAATCGTATTCAACGCTATCTATAATCAACCGTCAAGAATATCTTGCATTGTCATATTTGCTACCCTGATTGAATTTACCAATTATTCTTGTACCGAGTTATTTTGCTTGTCTGTTTTCAATTTCAAATAGCTGTTTGGACCATTCTATGATATATTCTGCGTCGAGATCAGGGATTTTTTTTTCGCTGATTATACTATCTAGATTAGGTCGTAGTAACCAGATTTCAGTCTGAGCGCGATATCATATAATCGATTCACTGACAATCAACGATATCAACATGTTACAATCAATCATATACCGCAATAACACTATTGACAACCAGTGTTTTTCAGATATGTGTCTACCAATCAAAACATAACAGCACGGATGAAGTCATGTAGCCAATTCAAATGATACCACACGAGCGAATCCAATTAAATCAAAATCAGGCAGTGGCCCATTAATAGCAACACGGGTCATCTCTGTGTGGGATGTCCAAACCGCTTGAAGTACTTAGCGGTTTCTCCAGGGTAACACGCAACTATATCAACTGAAATGATGTTTTCGCGGTCGTATTTTGCATTCCATAATCCACCATGACCATACTCAATACAACTTGATTTGATGTCTGTGAGAAATTCAGCTCTTGTTGGTTTCTACGTGTTTTTCTTTCTTGCGAAGTGGGCTGCAACCGAAAGAATTGTTAAACACTTTGTTAATAATTGTTCGTCGTGTTCTGTTGAAAAACTATTAGCTAGTTTTTTCATTTCATCATGTAGGGCTTCAGTACCGTATAATTCTCCGTTTGGTCTTACAAATTGATCGAATTTGAGCTCGGAGTTTTCAAAACTGTGAAGTAACCACACTGACACAGGATCGTTTTTACTTAACTGGTAAATAAAATAAAATAATTTCTCCTCCTGGGAGAATTCCGGGGAGAACTCTGCGGGTATATATTTTATGGTTCTATCCCGCGGAAATATTGTTACCGCAGGTGTCCACGCGTGTTCGTTATGGTCGATAATTTTAATTGGGGCTCCTTTTGATTAATATTTCGATTTGTGTAATACTTCTCCTGTTATCGTTGCAATCGTTATTGGAAATCTTAATGATGTTTCCAATTTGGTTATATCCTGAATTGTTGCCCCGTACTCCTTCACTGTTAGTCCCCATTCATTAATTGTTTTGCGTCTTAGATCAGTCAGTTTGTTTCCACCCAACGCATTTGTGAAATGTTCTATTATTCGTTCTGCTGCACAGTTTATTCTTGACGAATATTTCATGGGTGCTAGTTTTTCAATACCCGGTTTATCATTTAACGGATATATCCCATAAACAACTGCTGTTACAGGATAAGATCTCTCGTAGTACGGTTAGTCAATTCCAGTCAGAATTCCTGGTTTGGAATCTTGACTCACAGTGATAGTTTTATATCCTTCAAGATTGGTTCAAATTTATCCCTGATAATCCAATCTCGGTTTTCCGAACGAATAATGAATTTCACTCTAAAAATACCTTTTTTGCCCAAGATGTGAGATTATCTCGGCTGCTTTTTCGTCGTACATGGTAGCATCAACGCTACCATCAATTCGAAATATTGACCAACAGTGAGATGCGTCATCGTGTTTGAAGTCATTAAAACAATTGCGGATTTTACCCAACATGGTTCTATCACTTATTAGACCCTTTGGTGTATTAGAGACTCTATAAAGATTGAATTTAGCATTTTTCCAAGGCGCAATTTTCGATAATCTCTCGAACTCCTCTATGCTATAATTAAACAAGTATTTAAATAAAAAATATATTATATAATAAATCATTGCAAACGGCTCATGATTGGATCAGTAACCCCGTGAAACAAATCATGCAGAAAGGTGTTCTGTGGATATCATTTGCAAAGATTTCGTAGGGGGAGTCTTGGCCCTCTACCCTGCCTACGATGCGGGGTAGGGGTGAGAGGAATATCACAACTGTGTCTCGGTTGCGGTGGTAAGCGATATAGAGATTTGAAGCGTTATTACTATAAAAGAGCTAAAACTCCATTAAGAATTCCATCGATGACTCTACCTTTGACTGTGTCCCTGACAGATTTATAAGAACACCTCAAGATTACATTGAAAGATTTCCAAATAATGTTATAATTAGACCAAACAATGAATTAGACAAATAATAGTATAGTATATAAATGAACTAAGAATTCCGACCACACCCTGTGATTGCAAACTATGAGGCATCCTCTGATGGTATTGTCAGAAACCGAAGACAAAAGAATCCAGTTGATGTTGCAAACAATCAAGAGTATTTTATGTTTACCGCTGGAAGGAAAACTTATTGTAATCACCGATTCGTCTTCGAATGTCATAACGGATTGATCAAGGATGGTTTTGCTACTGATCACTTAAATGGCATTAAAACTGATAATTCTTTGAGTAACCTACAAGCTGTTACACAGAGTGAGAATTTAAACGAGGAAGAGCTGGACAATACTCGAAAAATGCGAGACCAATAAGATCATTTAATACTGAAAATAACGAGCAAATAGTATTCCAATCAATGAGTGAAGCCGGTAGATATTTCAATATTTGTGAACGCTCAGTACGAAAAGTAGCAGAGGGAATAACCAAGACCGCTTTCTCCAAGACAACCGGACAAAGGATTCAATTTTCGTTTGTCTGAATCATGTTTTGTATTATTCTATATAACACCAAGGAATATAACTCGTGTAGGTATGTGTACGGCTTATGAAAGTGTTACAGATCTCAATCGCTGTGTCATCTGAATTTTAATTGGCTGGTTATAATTGGTATGATTCTCAACATGATAATCAATTATTCGCTTTTTGTAAGAAAACGAATCAAATACGTGGAATTTACAAACAATTATATTATTTTTTTAGTATTTTTTTTCAAGTATTTGAGTTGCTTCAATGTTGTCAATAATCAGTATTAAGCCCATGAAATATATATAGATCACACACCTCTTTCTTTATTAATTTCCTCCAATTTGTATTAGTTACATATGTAAGCAAAATTTCTCTCTATATATTTGGGTTTTAGCTCGAAACTCAAGCAGTAGTATAGAGAAAGCCCGGTTCTGGACCACTTTAATGTATTTCTTATGGGAAGCGATTTCTCCTTTTGCCTTTCTGACACTTTCATTTTTGTCTAAAAACCTGAAAAAAGGGGGGTACCAAAAAGCCTCAAAATGCTAAAATAACGCTTCTATCACAGAATCATTAAAAACAAAAATCGCTATAGAACCCTCCATTTAGCAAACTGAGACTAAAAAAATAAATCGCTCCATAGAAGCTTCTTTTCACTGAAAGGAACCTTCGCTACTGGACCACTCTAATTTTTATTTTTAGTCTCCGTTTGACAAATGGAGACTTCTATAAAAAAACTCGAAAGGGGTACCAGAAAAGACTTCCGTTCACTGAATTAAGGCTTCTATTGAAAAATAATTTAAGTCTCAGATTGACAAAATAACGCTTCTACACCCCTGGACCACTCTAATTTTTATTTTAAGTGTCAGATTGACAAATGGAGACTTTTAAAAAATTTACTAAGGGGGTACCATTTTAGTGTCAGATTGATAAAATAAGGCTTCTATCGCTGGTCCCAGTGCTAATTTTCTACCTCTTGGTCTATACCCAGAAATGAATTCTTCTATCGTAGGAGGATTTTCAACTAAAATATGATGCTTATTTTTTCTGTTTTTGTAATACGTCAAAATAGCTCGATATGATTTCCCTCCACATTTATCACATAAATGAATTTTTCCTCTAACACCAACACCACAACTAACACAGGGATTAGTACCAGCTCGGGAACTATTTCGTAACAAATACGCATGAACTCCACAGTGTTCTCCATAGCATGATTTTCCACATCGATTATTAGAGTTTTTCAACAACCATTGGCATGAACTCAATTTGTACATGCTTCTATATTATACTTAACTATTTCTTTAATTCATATTTAACAATGTGATAATTTTGCGTATAGTTTATATCTTGCTTCAAACCTATACTAAAAAGTGAATTAGAGATATGATAGACATATAGAAATGATGGACCTGATAACGATCCAGACAACAAAAAGACCTCGTCATATAGTTGCGAGGGAACTTGTCAATGAATACTACGAACTCACCAGAACAAAACCCGACTGGCCTAGAACTAATCAGCAATTAGCAGAATTAACCGATAGAATTACAATTTTGCGACAGAAGAAGAAAATTAATAAAGAAATCCTTCAAGGAGGTTATATCATCGATGAAGCTTTTTCTGGTGCTGATAAATATATTAAGTTCATCCCAAGGGGCAAGCAGTATAATCATTTTGTGGTGGGTGATCTGATTAAAATCTTCAACAGCGTGATCCCGACAGTGTTACTTGAACGACCTGTATTGAAAGTAAATGTCACCTACAACCTTGATATGTATTTAGCAATCAATCCTGATGTTACCATAACCGTCCTATTACGAGCGGAACCACAGATTATTTTGAGGTCTACTCATCTAGAAGAGGCAGCAAAAGATTTATTTGCAGTGCTATCAAGACAGTACGAAGTGTTCACATCACTGAAAACTGGATTAGTATTCAAGAAAATCAATTATATCCAGCTGAGTGTACACGATTTTAAACCCACCACTGGAGCATCTTATAAACCGCTGCCTAAAAGCATCCAAGCCACGAAGTCATGCATTAATGTGAAAAATGATGATAACAAGTGTTTGTTGTGGGCGCTATTATCAGCAGTATTTCCAGCAGAACATCACGTAGATAGAGTTAGCAACTATAAGCCATATCAGTGCCGAATCAATATGACTGGAATCGATTATCCAGCACCAGTCAAACAAATACCAAAAATAGAACAACAGAACCCAACACTGTTCCGATCTGGAATCAACGTTTTTTCACTGGATGATAAATTAAGGGTGTTTCCGTATCTGATTTCCCCAGCTAGTAAGCACATCACAGATGGTTCTACAGTAAATCTATTATGGTATAATGAGCACTATGTTTGGATAAAAGATCTAAGCCGATTAATGGGTTCAAAAATGTCGGGATACGACCACAAGATGTTCTTTTGTTACAGCTGTCTCTGTGGATTTACAACACAGGATAAACTAACTGAACACAACAAGTACTGTTTTGAAGTAAAAGCAGTAACCACACCAGAAGCTCCGAATAATCTATGTTACTTTAAAAAACAGGAGAGAACTAAAAAACTGCCTTTCATTTTCGTAGGAGATTTTGAATCCTTTAGTGTGCCCGTTGACGCTAAATGCGGTTGTGAAAAAACAGTATGTGAATGTCAAATTAAAACGCTATCAACCCATAAACATGTCCCAGCGAGTTATCAAATCAATACAATCTGTACCAATGATAGATACTCAAAACTATCACCAATTTATCGATTGGAAAAGGATTCTGATTTACCAGCAGAAGTTCACATGCTGAAATATCTGTTTGAACAACAACGAAACATTGAAGCGTTATTACCGTTACACGATGATAGATTTATCAGATTGGATTCTTTTGTCATGGGAAAACAATGTTTCAAGTGTAAGAAAGAATTTACTGCTAATAATCCAAAAGTCACCCTTCTACGATATTACTACAGGCGAATACATCGGAACCGTCCATCAGCGTTGCAGATCTTTTCAAGAATTCTATCCTGTCGTTTTTCACAATTTGCGAGGTTATGACGGTCATTTTATTATTAGAGCGCTAGCACATCCTGAAATATTGAAATATTGCAATGACAATCATATATCATTGAAATGTATCCCCAATAACCCAGAACGATTGATGTCTATCACGGTTGGGAAATTGAGATTCATAGACAGCTTCCAGTTCATGAACACTTCGCTGGAACAATTAGCGAAGAATTGTACTAGTTATCCCATCACTGAAAAGCATTTTAAACGGGAAATGCTAGAATACATCACCGTGAAGGGGATATTTCCTTACGAGTATTTCAACAGCATAAAACGGTTTTCAGAAACATCTCTGCCATCCATTGATAAATTCTATTCTTCACTGTCAGACACAGATATCACTGACCAAGAATACCAACGAGCACTAACTACATGGAATGTTTTCAAGTGTAAAAATTTCGGTGATTATCATGATATTTATCTCACCGTGGACGTGTTATTGCTGTCAGACATTTTTGAAGGGTTTAGAACAATGTCGATGAACAATTATGGATTGGATCCAGCTCATTATTACTCAGCACCAGGACTATCCTGGGATGCATTATTGAAATTAACAAAAATGCGATTAGAATTACTCACCGATGTGAACATGTATTTGTTTATTGAGAAAGCAATTCGAGGTGGAATTAGTGTGATTACGAAGAAACATTCCATCGCAAATAATAAATACCTTAAACAATATGATATAAATCAACCTAACCGGTATATTGGTTATTGGGACATGAATAATCTCTATGGTGGAGGTATGTCAATGCTGATGCCTTATGGAGGTTTCAAATGGGTTTCTGTAGAAGATCTTCTATCTGCTGCATCCAATTGGAAACCTAATGGCAGTGACAGAGTCACCAGAGTCATCAACGATGATTTAAGTACTATAGTATTTCACAATAATGACCAAATAGGTTATTACGTTGAATGTGATGTAGACTATCCTGAACACCTTCATGATGCGCACAATGATTATCCCTTTCTTGTTGAAAAAATGATAGTTACCGATGAAATGTTATCCCCGGAACAATTAGCGTTGAGAACTACGAAATATACCCCAATAGCGAAATTAGTACCTAATCTATATAATAAACGCAATTATGTTTGCCATATATCAGTGCTAAAACAGGCTATTGAAGCAGGATTGATACTTAGAAAAGTGCATAAAGTGCTGCAATTTAATCACTCTACATGGATGAAATCTTATATTGATCTGAATACAATCCGAAGAAAGAAAGCAAAGAATGAATTTGAGAAAGATTTTTTTAAACTGATGATTAATTCTGTATTTGGAAAGACGATGGAAAATATCAGAAAACGGGTTAACATCGAATTAGTTAATAATGAAAAACGACGTCATAAACTAGTACGGGGAAATCGCTTTGCTGATATTAAAAAAATAACGAATCATTTCTCATTAATCACTTTGAAGCAATCTCGGCTGTATCTTAATAAACCAGTCTATGTCGGTGCTGCAGTGTTAGAAATGTCAAAATTTATGATGCATCAATTTCATTACGGTTTTGTTAAGCAGAAATGGCCTGACGCTAGATTGTTATTCACGGACACTGATTCATTGGTTTATGAAATCACCGGCAATGATATCTATCAGGAGATTTACCAGCATCGCGAATTATTCGATTTATCCAATATAGATGCTAACGGGGCTATGGGAAGATTTCATGATAGCACTAACAAAAAAGTGATTGGGAAAATGAAAGATGAATTCGAATTTCACCCCGTCAAAGAATTTGTAGGACTTCGGTCTAAAATGTACTCAGTGTTAACTGATTCAGATAGCGTTGGAAGTGCTGGCACTGAAACTCAAAGAGTTTCCATCAATAAAGCAAAAGGAATCAATAACAATTATGTGAAGAACAAATTGAAATTCAATGATTATTTGGCAGCATTAAAAAGACCACCAGGAGAACACTTACCGACAGTAACCACATATGGTTTTAGATCCTATTATCATACAGTTTTCACGGATAGAATAACTAAATCAGGATTATGTAATTTTGATGATAAGCGATATTGCCGTGATGGTATTAACACGTTTGCACATGGTCATTACTCTATTGGAATCATACAATGAATCAAAAGTCGATTTATTTTTTTATCATCAGTGGTCAGTAGAATTAAAATTTCTATTAGATTAAACTTAATCATATTGTAATGGGTTTTCTACCTGCACCTGATTGTTGCAAATGGCTTCCAGTAGGTGCTATAACCCGTTGTGGGAAAAATTGTTTCGGTGATTACTGCGGAATTCATGCTTATTCGATTAGGAAGAATCCTCAATCAGGTCCAAGACCCTGTTTGGTTTGTCAACGGGGTGTTAAAGGACCATATCAGTTATGTGGAGATTGTGGTGGAAAACACTATCGATCATTAATCAGTTATTACAATAAAAGGTCTCCGAAGTATTATGAAAGAACTAAACCTCCCACCGTTGAAGAATTTCTTAAGAACCGTCAAACACAAATTACAGTCCAATAATTCAACTCAATTAAAAATACAATTTGATATTAAAAATTGCATACTTGAAATGTGATATAGACCGTTTACCAGGAATTATTCAGGAGCAACTATCAATAAATCCGAAATCAGTTGTGAAAGTGAAATTCCGCAATGAAAAATTTCGAATGGTACAAAAAGCACCAGGAGGAGGAAAGTTTGTAGCTAATATGTTTGAGAACCGATCTGAAATGGCAAGGCAACGATTGCAGAATAAACTAAATCTACGATCTTCCGTTTAATTTTCTTCTGGTCTGTTCTTCTAGTTGCTCATATTTCTGTGTTGCTAATCTTTTTTCACGATTAAATTGTTCATAGTCATTAATGGTAAAACCATCGGTGACGCTGTCATTTTTTCGTTTTCCCAAGGCTTCTTCCACTTCATTTAAAAATTCACGATCTTGTTCAGGAATATGCATTTTCCATGAATCATCGTTGATGACTCTGTCATTGATGACTCTGTCATTGATGACTCTGTCGCCACGTGATCTACGTTTTCGTTTACCACTACCATCACGTGATTTTCGTTCACCATTGTCGATGACTTTGTCACTGCCAGTAACCTTTTCCACAGGCAGCCTTGAATACATTTCATTGATTTCTACAGCAATAGAATTATACTCTGATAATAAAGAATTGTATTTATGAGTCAGCGATGAGTACTCTTCGGTGATAGATTTTAATTCACATCGTACATCATTGAGTTCAGCCCTTAACCGGTCACGGTCTTGAATTACTTCATTACGACGTTGTATTGTATGATCTAACCGATATTGTAGATCATTGTCTGTTATTTTCTGGTGCTGTAACATAGATAGTTTCCCTAGTAATGATTTGTTTTCATTGGTCAGATTGGATACTTGCTGTTGTAAGCTCCGAATGGTTTCCTTATCCATGATGCTATCAGTAACAGCATTCACATCTTGTTTTTTACCATCTAGAAAATCTGTGACTTCATTTTCAACTTCAGTATCAATAATTCTTTCAACGGGAATATTAATGCTAGCATTTCCATCATTAGATTTCCAGATCTTATAAATACGCTGGTAACTGATTTTATACTTATCAGCGATTTCTGATAACGGGATAATGTCTTTGGAGGCTTTTATAGCGGATATATCATCATGAGTTAGTGTTCTGCGAAGAGGCATTATATATAATGAATGATATTTTTCAACTACAATGATAATGATAATGACAATGACAATGACAATAACAACAAGACTAAAAAGTGGGGAAACTGATTTTATATACAATTATGGCACTTTCCCCATCATTGATAGAGCCGTTAAAACACTTCCTTGAATCATCTGACATGCCAAAATATGTGACTTTCGCCATCGATGATAGAACAAAACCACCAATGGCACTAAAATAAAAAATATTTCAAGAGCACTAGAATAAAAATTATTTCATTGACTCTGTTGCAACAATCAGTGATTATATCAGTATCATTCATTATACAAGCCTCAGATGGTGAATTAACAACTCTAACACAATCTCATCTCAGATGATAAATATAACAGCAGTGAGATTTTTATAAAATTATTATTTTTTCTGCATCAAAAATATATCACCTCTTTTTTGTTGTTGTTGTTATTGTGAAATTGCTTTAGTAAGTAATAACAGTTAGTAGTACCAATAACAACAACAACAAAAAAGAGGTGATATATTTTTGATGCAGAAAAAATAATAATTTTATAAAAATCTCACTGCTGTTATATTTATCATCTGAGATGAGATTGTGTTAGAGTTGTTAATTCACCATCTGAGGCTTGTATAATGAATGATACTGATATAATCACTGATTGTTGCAACAGAGTCAATGAAATAATTTTTATTCTAGTGCTCTTGAAATATTTTTTATTTTAGTGCCATTGGTGGTTTTGTTCTATCATCGATGGCGAAAGTCACATATTTTGGCATGTCAGATGATTCAAGGAAGTGTTTTAACGGCTCTATCAATGATGGGGAAAGTGCCATAATTGTATATAAAATCAGTTTCCCCACTTTTTAGTCTTGTTGCTATTGTCATTGTCATTGTCATTATCATTATCATTGTAGTTGAAAAATATCATTCATTATATATAATGCCTCTTCGCAGAACACTAACTCATGATGATATATCCGCTATAAAAGCCTCCAAAGACATTATCCCGTTATCAGAAATCGCTGATAAGTATAAAATCAGTTACCAGCGTATTTATAAGATCTGGAAATCTAATGATGGAAATGCTAGCATTAATATTCCCGTTGAAAGAATTATTGATACTGAAGTTGAAAATGAAGTCACAGATTTTCTAGATGGTAAAAAACAAGATGTGAATGCTGTTACTGATAGCATCATGGATAAGGAAACCATTCGGAGCTTACAACAGCAAGTATCCAATCTGACCAATGAAAACAAATCATTACTAGGGAAACTATCTATGTTACAGCACCAGAAAATAACAGACAATGATCTACAATATCGGTTAGATCATACAATACAACGTCGTAATGAAGTAATTCAAGACCGTGACCGGTTAAGGGCTGAACTCAATGATGTACGATGTGAATTAAAATCTATCACCGAAGAGTACTCATCGCTGACTCATAAATACAATTCTTTATTATCAGAGTATAATTCTATTGCTGTAGAAATCAATGAAATGTATTCAAGGCTGCCTGTGGAAAAGGTTACTGGCAGTGACAAAGTCATCGACAATGGTGAACGAAAATCACGTGATGGTAGTGGTAAACGAAAACGTAGATCACGTGGCGACAGAGTCATCAATGACAGAGTCATCAATGACAGAGTCATCAACGATGATTCATGGAAAATGCATATTCCTGAACAAGATCGTGAATTTTTAAATGAAGTGGAAGAAGCCTTGGGAAAACGAAAAAATGACAGCGTCACCGATGGTTTTACCATTAATGACTATGAACAATTTAATCGTGAAAAAAGATTAGCAACACAGAAATATGAGCAACTAGAAGAACAGACCAGAAGAAAATTAAACGGAAGATCGTAGATTTAGTTTATTCTGCAATCGTTGCCTTGCCATTTCAGATCGGTTCTCAAACATATTAGCTACAAACTTTCCTCCTCCTGGTGCTTTTTGTACCATTCGAAATTTTTCATTGCGGAATTTCACTTTCACAACTGATTTCGGATTTATTGATAGTTGCTCCTGAATAATTCCTGGTAAACGGTCTATATCACATTTCAAGTATGCCATTTTTAATATCAAATTGTATTTTTAATTGAGTTGAATTATTGGACTGTAATTTGTGTTTGACGGTTCTTAAGAAATTCTTCAACGGTGGGAGGTTTAGTTCTTTCATAATACTTCGGAGACCTTTTATTGTAATAACTGATTAATGATCGATAGTGTTTTCCACCACAATCTCCACATAACTGATATGGTCCTTTAACACCCCGTTGACAAACCAAACAGGGTCTTGGACCTGATTGAGGATTCTTCCTAATCGAATAAGCATGAATTCCGCAGTAATCACCGAAACAATTTTTCCCACAACGGGTTATAGCACCTACTGGAAGCCATTTGCAACAATCAGGTGCAGGTAGAAAACCCATTACAATATGATTAAGTTTAATCTAATAGAAATTTTAATTCTACTGACCACTGATGATAAAAAAATAAATCGACTTTTGATTCATTGTATGATTCCAATAGAGTAATGACCATGTGCAAACGTGTTAATACCATCACGGCAATATCGCTTATCATCAAAATTACATAATCCTGATTTAGTTATTCTATCCGTGAAAACTGTATGATAATAGGATCTAAAACCATATGTGGTTACTGTCGGTAAGTGTTCTCCTGGTGGTCTTTTTAATGCTGCCAAATAATCATTGAATTTCAATTTGTTCTTCACATAATTGTTATTGATTCCTTTTGCTTTATTGATGGAAACTCTTTGAGTTTCAGTGCCAGCACTTCCAACGCTATCTGAATCAGTTAACACTGAGTACATTTTAGACCGAAGTCCTACAAATTCTTTGACGGGGTGAAATTCGAATTCATCTTTCATTTTCCCAATCACTTTTTTGTTAGTGCTATCATGAAATCTTCCCATAGCCCCGTTAGCATCTATATTGGATAAATCGAATAATTCGCGATGCTGGTAAATCTCCTGATAGATATCATTGCCGGTGATTTCATAAACCAATGAATCAGTGTCCGTGAATAACAATCTAGCGTCAGGCCATTTCTGCTTAACAAAACCGTAATGAAATTGATGCATCATAAATTTTGACATTTCTAACACTGCAGCACCGACATAGACTGGTTTATTAAGATACAGCCGAGATTGCTTCAAAGTGATTAATGAGAAATGATTCGTTATTTTTTTAATATCAGCAAAGCGATTTCCCCGTACTAGTTTATGACGTCGTTTTTCATTATTAACTAATTCGATGTTAACCCGTTTTCTGATATTTTCCATCGTCTTTCCAAATACAGAATTAATCATCAGTTTAAAAAAATCTTTCTCAAATTCATTCTTTGCTTCCTTTCTTCGGATTGTATTCAGATCAATATAAGATTTCATCCATGTAGAGTGATTAAATTGCAGCACTTTATGCACTTTTCTAAGTATCAATCCTGCTTCAATAGCCTGTTTTAGCACTGATATATGGCAAACATAATTGCGTTTATTATATAGATTAGGTACTAATTTCGCTATTGGGGTATATTTCGTAGTTCTCAACGCTAATTGTTCCGGGGATAACATTTCATCGGTAACTATCATTTTTTCAACAAGAAAGGGATAATCATTGTGCGCATCATGAAGGTGTTCAGGATAGTCTACATCACATTCAACGTAATAACCTATTTGGTCATTATTGTGAAATACTATAGTACTTAAATCATCGTTGATGACTCTGGTGACTCTGTCACTGCCATTAGGTTTCCAATTGGATGCAGCAGATAGAAGATCTTCTACAGAAACCCATTTGAAACCTCCATAAGGCATCAGCATTGACATACCTCCACCATAGAGATTATTCATGTCCCAATAACCAATATACCGGTTAGGTTGATTTATATCATATTGTTTAAGGTATTTATTATTTGCGATGGAATGTTTCTTCGTAATCACACTAATTCCACCTCGAATTGCTTTCTCAATAAACAAATACATGTTCACATCGGTGAGTAATTCTAATCGCATTTTTGTTAATTTCAATAATGCATCCCAGGATAGTCCTGGTGCTGAGTAATAATGAGCTGGATCCAATCCATAATTGTTCATCGACATTGTTCTAAACCCTTCAAAAATGTCTGACAGCAATAACACGTCCACGGTGAGATAAATATCATGATAATCACCGAAATTTTTACACTTGAAAACATTCCATGTAGTTAGTGCTCGTTGGTATTCTTGGTCAGTGATATCTGTGTCTGACAGTGAAGAATAGAATTTATCAATGGATGGCAGAGATGTTTCTGAAAACCGTTTTATGCTGTTGAAATACTCGTAAGGAAATATCCCCTTCACGGTGATGTATTCTAGCATTTCCCGTTTAAAATGCTTTTCAGTGATGGGATAACTAGTACAATTCTTCGCTAATTGTTCCAGCGAAGTGTTCATGAACTGGAAGCTGTCTATGAATCTCAATTTCCCAACCGTGATAGACATCAATCGTTCTGGGTTATTGGGGATACATTTCAATGATATATGATTGTCATTGCAATATTTCAATATTTCAGGATGTGCTAGCGCTCTAATAATAAAATGACCGTCATAACCTCGCAAATTGTGAAAAACGACAGGATAGAATTCTTGAAAAGATCTGCAACGCTGATGGACGGTTCCGATGTATTCGCCTGTAGTAATATCGTAGAAGGGGACTTTTGGATTATTAGCAGTAAATTCTTTCTTACACTTGAAACATTGTTTTCCCATGACAAAAGAATCCAATCTGATAAATCTATCATCGTGTAACGGTAATAACGCTTCAATGTTTCGTTGTTGTTCAAACAGATATTTCAGCATGTGAACTTCTGCTGGTAAATCAGAATCCTTTTCCAATCGATAAATTGGTGATAGTTTTGAGTATCTATCATTGGTACAGATTGTATTGATTTGATAACTCGCTGGGACATGTTTATGGGTTGATAGCGTTTTAATTTGACATTCACATACTGTTTTTTCACAACCGCATTTAGCGTCAACGGGCACACTAAAGGATTCAAAATCTCCTACGAAAATGAAAGGCAGTTTTTTAGTTCTCTCCTGTTTTTTAAAGTAACATAGATTATTCGGAGGTTCTGGTGTGGTTACTGCTTTTACTTCAAAACAGTACTTGTTGTGTTCAGTTAGTTTATCCTGTGTTGTAAATCCACAGAGACAGCTGTAACAAAAGAACATCTTGTGGTCGTATCCCGACATTTTTGAACCCATTAATCGGCTTAGATCTTTTATCCAAACATAGTGCTCATTATACCATAATAGATTTACTGTAGAACCATCTGTGATGTGCTTACTAGCTGGGGAAATCAGATACGGAAACACCCTTAATTTATCATCCAGTGAAAAAACGTTGATTCCAGATCGGAACAGTGTTGGGTTCTGTTGTTCTATTTTTGGTATTTGTTTGACTGGTGCTGGATAATCGATTCCAGTCATATTGATTCGGCACTGATATGGCTTATAGTTGCTAACTCTATCTACGTGATGTTCTGCTGGAAATACTGCTGATAATAGCGCCCACAACAAACACTTGTTATCATCATTTTTCACATTAATGCATGACTTCGTGGCTTGGATGCTTTTAGGCAGCGGTTTATAAGATGCTCCAGTGGTGGGTTTAAAATCGTGTACACTCAGCTGGATATAATTGATTTTCTTGAATACTAATCCAGTTTTCAGTGATGTGAACACTTCGTACTGTCTTGATAGCACTGCAAAGAAATCTTTTGCTGCCTCTTCTAGATGAGTAGACCTCAAAATAATCTGTGGTTCCGCTCGTAATAGGACGGTTATGGTAACATCAGGATTGATTGCTAAATACATATCAAGGTTGTAGGTGACATTTACTTTCAATACAGGTCGTTCAAGTAACACTGTCGGGATCACGCTGTTGAAGATTTTAATCAGATCACCCACCACAAAATGATTATACTGCTTGCCCCTTGGGATGAACTTAATATATTTATCAGCACCAGAAAAAGCTTCATCGATGATATAACCTCCTTGAAGGATTTCTTTATTAATTTTCTTCTTCTGTCGCAAAATTGTAATTCTATCGGTTAATTTTGCTAATTGCTGATTAGTTCTAGGCCAGTCGGGTTTTGTTCTGGTGAGTTCGTAGTATTCATTGACAAGTTCCCTCGCAACTATATGACGAGGTCTTTTTGTTGTCTGGATCGTTATCAGGTCCATCATTTCTATATGTCTATCATATCTCTAATTCACTTTTTAGTATAGGTTTGAAGCAAGATATAAACTATACGCAAAATTATCACATTGTTAAATATGAATTAAAGAAATAGTTAAGTATAATATAGAAGCATGTACAAATTGAGTTCATGCAAATGGTTGTTGAAAAACTCTAATAATCGATGTGGAAAATCATGCTATGGAGAACACTGTGGAGTTCATGCGTATTTGTTACGAAATAGTTCCCGAGCTGGTACTAATCCCTGTGTTAGTTGTGGTGTTGGTGTTAGAGGAAAAATTCATTTATGTGATAAATGTGGAGGGAAATCATATCGAGCTATTTTGACGTATTACAAAAACAGAAAAAATAAGCATCATATTTTAGTTGAAAATCCTCCTACGATAGAAGAATTCATTTCTGGGTATAGACCAAGAGGTAGAAAATTAGCACTGGGACCAGCGATAGAAGCCTTATTTTATCAATCTGACACTAAAATGGTACCCCCTTAGTAAATTTTTTAAAAGTCTCCATTTGTCAATCTGACACTTAAAATAAAAATTAGAGTGGTCCAGGGGTGTAGAAGCGTTATTTTGTCAATCTGAGACTTAAATTATTTTTCAATAGAAGCCTTAATTCAGTGAACGGAAGTCTTTTATGGTACCCCTTTCGAGTTTTTTTTATAGAAGTCTCCATTTGTCAAACGGAGACTAAAAATAAAAATTAGAGTGGTCCAGTAGCGAAGGTTCCTTTCAGTGAAAAGAAGCTTCTATGGAGCGATTTATTTTTTTAGTCTCAGTTTGCTAAATGGAGGGTTCTATAGCGATTTTTGTTTTTAATGATTCTGTGATAGAAGCGTTATTTTAGCATTTTGAGGCTTTTTGGTACCCCCCTTTTTTCAGGTTTTTAGACAAAAATGAAAGTGTCAGAAAGGCAAAAGGAGAAATCGCTTCCCATAAGAAATACATTAAAGTGGTCCAGAACCGGGCTTTCTCTATACTACTCAAGCGCAAAACCAAACCACACAGTCGCACGTGGTGTGAATGTTTCTCACATTCAAACCAGGTTTGGTTTTGCGCTTGAATGTAGGAATGCCCGTCATCCATTGTCATTGTATATACCATATCATCCTATAATCTACTGTTTGTGCCATCCATTCATCAAATATATCTTCTTGTTGGTCAAATCCGCTTTTTGGCATATTAGACCAACTCGCAGCGGAATATGTTTGATGAGATGTATTGTCGTATATGTAACCTCTGGGTGCCTTCGATGTGAAAACACCGAAGGGGTTCCAACTGGGGTTTTAATTGTAATGTGCCTAGAAACTCCCTAACAAAACGGGGTAATGGCATTGTGCTGTCCTTAATTAAGTATACTCGTAGTGCCTAGAAACCCCCTAACAAAACGGAGTAATTGCATTGTGCTGTCCTTAATTAAGTATATGTAATGTGCCTAGAAACCCCCTAACAAAACGGATTAATGGCATTGTGATGTCCTTAATTAAGTATATGTAATGTGCCTAGAAACCTCCCTTACAAAACGGGGTAATGGCATTGTGCTGTCTATAAAACGGGTCAAAACTAACCCCCAATGTTTTGTGTTTTTGTATTAGAAATATATATAACTATATATAACATGAACTCTGAAAATATCAATGAAATTATAACCGAAATTTCAGATTTGGAGTCTCGAAAAATACAATTATCAGATGGTTTAAATTGTGATCAAATTATTTCAGATTATCAGGATATTGAATACGCTATTATGAAAAACAAGTACACGTTGCCAAAGAGGTATGCGCTAATAAAAAGAATCCAGAGTTCTATCCATGACTCTCTTGTATTCTGTAATAACGTCAGTGTGTTTGTCCCGTTATTTACTATCGTGGAGGGATAAGAAGGGGACTAGACCGGGAGTACGAGATCAAACGCTAGGTCAATCCAAAAATCAAAAATATAAGAGCGTTAATTGAACAACATGAAAAAACCCTTTGGGTACCTCTGTTATATAAACTGCGTGTAAATACTTCACTGTTTGAACACGTAACAAACATGTATAAATACTCGTTGGACGGTATTGCATTGCAATACCGTGGACAGGTGTGTGCGTTGAACTAGAACAAAGTGGTTTTATTCAACAATAGCGGTGAAATGCTATACTGGCATGTATCAATGCATGTGTTTTACTACCAGGAAGTTGTAAAAGTTCGTAGTAAAATACTTTTTTTTATTTGTTAATTCTGAAATACTTTGTTTTTGGTCATTTTTCACTGTTTTGATGCATTTTTGATGGTTTTTGATGCATTTTTGATGATCATTGATGCATTTTTGAGGGTAAAAACCCCCGGAATTCAATTAGAGAAAATCAACTTTTCAGCGAAATTTTCATCCAACAGTGTCAAAAATGAGCAAAAAGTAACTAAAAATAAGCAAAAATTTACTAAAAATGACCAGCAATGACTAAAACACGCATTGGGTAAAACCCCCCGGATTTTATTTAGAGAAAATCAACTTACGATGAAATGTTCGTCCAACAGTCAAAAATGACCAAAAAGTGACCCACAATGACCAAAAATGACCAGCAATGACTGTTGGTATCAGTCGGGTCAAATGGTCGATTTTCTCTAAATGAATCAACGGGGATTTTTCTTATGATGTAACTACGTCATTACATTTAGATTGAAATCTCTGGAAAATCTTTGATTGAGATTCAAAATGGAAAATTGCTTTACTGTTTCAATAATGACCAATGAAGCATTAACAACCCGATTGGCTCGTGAGAGACTGGTCGCAATTCAAAAGTTCATCCCGGTCCGTGATTCTGTCAGAAATAAACTGCAAACTAGACAGAGTCTTCAGACCGGTTTTGCTGTGGGATCTGAAGAGTTGTTTAAGCCGATAACTACGGCAATGAAGGGGGTAATATCAGCCACTCAGCATGCAATATACGGAGATATCCCCGAGGACGAGAAAAGGAAAAAAAACACCTCTTCTTGGTGGACTTGAACAAATTGCACAACAAACTGGGCAAAAAAAACTAGTGATACACAACAAAAACCACAGAGTGTTGAAAAAAACGATCGTGGATATATTTACCGAAAACGCTAAAAAACGAATAAGACAAGAGAAGTATGACGATTTAAGTGGTTTTACTGCTAACAACTATAGTTCAAAGCGGGAGTTTTTCGCAGACGAGGATAAAGATTATATAATATCACCCGATGACTATGCTAATGCATTGTATGAAATAAATACGGGACGTTTAGATTAAAGGATGAAGGAGTATAGAACTTTCAAAAGAGACTTTTGATTACTATACAAAAACAAGAACGACAACAAGAAAGAAAACGCCAAACACCAACACCAAGACGAAAAAAACAAGAAGATCCTTACGATGATGATAATCCTTGGGGGGAGGAGGGGGTTACAATATCATGATGATAATCCTTTTAGGCATTTACAATATGATGATGACGCAAAGGGTACAACCGGCAAGGGATTTTCTGGGAGTGTGGTATCAGGAAGTGGTTTAGTTAGTTGTCCTGGTAATATTCTCAGCGATATTGCACGATTAGAAGTTCTCATAGGAGGGAAACGAGATGGAAATAACTCACCGGAAATAAGGAAGCAGCTGATATCTACAGGCGGTTATTTCAAGGTGGCATCATGGATATCAAAACATATCGAGATTTCATTGACGAGTTAGCCGAGCATCATGGTTATCACAGCGACTGAAAATCCAAAGGATTGGAAATTGCTAGCAATTTCACGATTAGATAAATATCATTTAAATAAGAATGATTATACACTACAACCATGATAAACCAGCCCGCGTCTATGTAGTAAACTCACGATTGCCAGTTTATGAAACGTACTATGGTGATGGTCTCGGTGATACCATTGCAGGGTTGTTTACAAGAATGGCTCCAAAAGTGTCACCGCTAGCAAAATAATTATCGATGAAAGCCATTGATGTTATTCGTGAAAAGGGTATTAGCGCTGTTGGAGATGCTGCCGGGAAGGCGTTTTCAGCCGCGAAGGATAAACTAACAGCGTTAGTTCGGCGGCGAAGGAAACCATCAGCGTCATCAGTGACGAAGTCACCGGGACCACTACCGTCTACAGCGGAAATGCCTGCAAGTGTTAGTAAAATAATAAATAACGCAGTAGATCAAAAACTAACGTCGCTCGTGACCAATGCCCAAGATAATATTATCGCAAATATGATAGCGGGAAGTGGCCTACAACGAGGTCGTCGACGACGATGATTTAGATCAACGAATATATAATAAAATGTTCAAACGGTCACCTGATACAGTGTTTTATATGGACGCCCCAGTACTCAAGAATGATTCCTTACGTGATTATCAATTTTATGCCTATCACGCAATACAACCAAATCTTCGATCAAGAATTGAACTTCAAGTTCATGATACCAGTAAATACATTTTACCGTGTGAAGCGTTTATTGAAGTAGAAGCAGAACTTGTAACAGATGTTGTAGCCAATACATCATGCGCAAAAAACCCAATTCTCCGAGTGGGTTTTGTCAATAATGGGATTATGGCGTTATTTAGTAGCGCTAAATATATGATTGATGGAAGAGAAATTGAAACCATTGAGAATAATGTTGATGTTGCTACAACAAAAATAGGGCTAGCAAGATACTCCGACGATTATACAAGATCGGCGGGACCATCTATGATGTTTGCTAAGGATATTACTGATCAAGCTAATCACTCACCGTATACTAAAATACATACACCACGAGCTACTGCAATTGATCCAGGCTACCCCGATGCCTATGAACACAGAGATAGAACAGCTGCTAACTTTGATATTGTCGGAGGCGCTAATCCCGATTACAATCTAGGATATGCAACACGCAAATCAGTGCTTTAAGAGCGTCGACGATTTTCATGCGCGATTCCACTGCATCATATATTTCGATTCTGTAGAAATGTCCGAAACGTTATCGATGGAGCAAAGCATACTGTAGTACTCGTGCGAAAGGGTACTGATAATGATGCAATCTGGCGTGGTGATGATGCTGCTGCCGATAAAGTTATTTTATCAAAACTATCACTGTGGATGCCAGTGTTGACTGCATCAATCACAACAGAAGGCAAATTGCTATCATTTATGGACCAAGGAGGAAATTCACTGATAAGTTGGTTATCAGTGGGTACAGATACTATAGATTCAGATATTACTGGTACATTTACATGGCGCCTAGCAGCGCGACAAGATGTTTCAAGCCCGCGTCATATATTTATTGCGTTACAAGATAGAGCTCGATTAGACAATCAAACACGTCGTCATATGATATTTGATCAGTTAGGTGTTAATGAAATCTCGCTAAGGAATATACGGCCAACAAGAACCATTCGAGGATATACAACTTGATTACGATAACAACCTAATTGCGCGTGTGTATCATCGTCTGTTGTCATATCTGGGACGCGATCAAAATGTTGATACTGGTCTGTAAATATCACAATCTAACTTTATGAATCTATATCCGATCTATTACTTTTCGCTGGAACATCTTGATTTAACAAGACAATCCGTTGTTGATATACACTTTAGAGCTCGTGTAGCCCTTGCTGGTGTTAATTATAGAGCGGTTGCTGTCATTCTCAGTGATAAATCAATGCTACTCGAAAGCGTTGGTGAACGAATGAGAGTAGTCGATGAACCAGTGGAAAATATGTAACAATTAGATCAATCTGTTATTGTATAATGTCATATAGTCATATTAATGTTACCCTGACGCCGGGTCAGGTAAAGAAACTACAATCCGAATCAGCTAAACAATTTGGAACCAAAATAACACTGAAAACCAATCAGATGACCGGCGGGGAGAATAAATTGTCACTGACAAATTGTCAGAAAAAACATTTAAATCACGTGCTCAAAGATAAAAAAGGGCGTTCAGATCACTCTGTCTGCAGCTGCGATCAAAAACGTGATAAAATCAGGTGGTATATTTCCGTTGTAAGCTGCGATTCCAGCGTTGATTGCGGCAGCGGCCCCAGCGGTGGCTAAAACTGATCCGTTAGGGGCCGTTAGTACCGCGGCAGAAATGGCACAAAAGAAAGCAGCCGGGAGCGGGTATAAAAACAAGAAACGAGGAAAAGGTCTAAGACTGCCAGGAACTCTGCATTCATGGTACAGAGGAAGCGGCCTGAGACTAGGACCAGCTTACTAGTTCTAGAATCTTTGATTCCCATGTCAAATTTTGATTTACTCGATGCTACAAAAATATTGGCTATTACAAAAGCCTTTATGAACGATCAGTTGCCGACACAACCAAACAGCGTTGAAACGGGTATTATTAATGCTGATAACAGCACCGGACCTGGAAACCACTGGGTTGCATACTCGATTGATCCACGTGCAATCGTCTATTTCGATTCATATAGGTTAGCGCCGCCGAGGGAATTCATGCGTTATATAAACCGCATTAAAAACACCCCTCGATGGTATTCTACGCTACCAACACAACAAATGAATGACCCACGAATATGCGGCATAGAAGTATTGAATGTCCTTGATGCTATTTCAACATCTGGAAAACCACCTCATCGGTTTGTGAATGAATATACTATCTGTCGCTGGCGACAATTGAAGATTTTTCAACGAAGATTTGATAGAGAGAAATTATATATAATAATATGATTGATATTTGGGGACGACCTATATCACCGTCGAAGAAACCCGAACCCGGTGGCGTTGCAACCGGTTATATTAAAAAGACTCATCGAAGATGAATTAGCCGAGACGTTGAAGTTAGCAAGTGTTGATCCTAATGAAATAGTTGTATTTCAAGATTGTCAGGGTAAATGAAAACCAGTAATATTTCCCTTGATGATATTTTTTTTAAACAACGAGACGCAGCCGAAGGCACTATCGCGGTATTTTCCGATCAGGGTAAACTCAAACCGGATGTACATGTATCAACAATCACAGATAAAATATTATCACTCGATAACAATTATATATCCTCGGCGAATTCATTGAAATCACTCAATGATAAGTATGACGATCATATAATTACATATAATAAGTTTACTGATTTACAAAAATCCATCGTGGACAACATTGATAAACCCGTAGTAGAATTGTTTTGTAATCCACCAGTTACCACACCGAAACTCACAGAAATAGAAAATTCTATGTTAGAATTTGCAACACTTCAATCCAAATATGAAGATCATGTAAAACAGTTTTCAACGTTTCGTAAAAACATTGTATATAAATTTCTTGGAACCACATTCGAAAAACTCGACATAAAACTCCTTGATATTAAAAATTCATCGACGATATGAAAATCTTCACCGAGGCAATCAAAGACGATGCAACGAGGATGATAGAAACTATTAAAAAAAAAATTCCTCATACGAAAACCAA
Source organism: Unio pictorum (assembly GCA_030141615.1). Taxonomy (NCBI): domain Eukaryota; kingdom Metazoa; phylum Mollusca; class Bivalvia; order Unionida; family Unionidae; genus Unio; species Unio pictorum. The sequence continues at coordinate 4,188,243 of JARLTB010000280.1, forward strand.
CAACGTAGTATACCCAATTCAGCACGGATCATTTACTTGGACACCTACAAACAACATTTTACATATCACTGCGGCCGTCAAAGGTATTTATCGATTAACACTAGTGACACCGACTCAATTTAATATATCATCGTCGAGTTCATCTGGGGTCAACAATATGATATCAACGATCATCGACAAGGATACAACTGAACAATTTACGATAGAAGCCACTGATACAAATTTGGCTAGGGTTTCAGTAACATGGTAGGTGGAATTCGTAGCGGATTTAAGTAAACAATTAAACCGCTAGAGGTTTCAATTAAAACCGTAAATGATTTGAAAATAACATGGCATCACAATACCGTTATGACACCGTCAAGGAATTTCAAACGAAACTCAAAACTCTTTCTGAGGAGTACCGAATAAAAATGAAAAAATACCGACGAAGAATCACTGCCATCGATGTAGCTGTATACTCGCTGTCTGGTGTAGTTGCCGGCGCATGTATTGTTCTATCATCGGTTACAATGACCGCTCCGGCTGTTGTTCCGATTTGTTTATCCGCGGTGACAACCATCGCGGGAATAGCCTCCGCGATAGCAAAAATAAAATATCATCTTGTTCTCATCAAAAACTGAAGGATTACACTGTTAGATATGCTGTGGTATCTCGCGCGTACTCGCAATTATCTAAGTTGACAGCGTCGTCGCTCGACGACACGACAATAACCGAGGATGAGTTTTCGAGAATGGTCCAGTTGTACGAGTCAACTACGTTGGAATTGGAGCGCGACAATAATAATAACAATGACAACACCGCAAGACCTACTTCAGAAGATAGTAATAAATACCGAACCGATTCGGCAGGTATCGGAGAACACAACCCCGGTAAAAACCAGAATGATCTCAATAACATCAACCAATCCTGAATTCAGTGTGAATTTCCCTACTCCAATTCCCGTGAAGGATATAGCGCTAGCAAAACTACGAATGTATCACAGTTGGCCTAATATTAGATAGGTAGCTTTTGGTGGTCAACAACCGAATAATTCTTTGGTGTTCGCGTATAAAAACCGCAAAGACGGAACTCCAGACTGGAACGTTATTTCGCTACCATCTGGGTCATACCAAATCAAACAAATCAATGCTGAATTCCAGCGTAGAATAAAATCAGCAGCAGAGGGAGCGAATCAGACAACATTTTTAGACAAGTTTTCACTGAAATCAGGCTTTTACGGCCAAGATGTGGTGAATCGGATACAAGTTTTCAATGACATCAGGCAAATAAATCATTGATTAGGCAAAAAAAAATCAATGAAATCAGGCAAAAAAAATCAATGAAAAATCAATGAAATCAAAAACTTTTCAAGAGATTACAACATCGTTGTCACTCACCCTCACAACCGAATATTTGATCCAGTCCGATACGATATCGTGTTCGAGGGTCATGTAAATTTATTGTTACAAATCCGTGTGGGGTAGACTGAGCGTGACTAAAGAAATTTCTAAATTGATTGAAGTCCATATCGGAACACCATGTCTGCCAAATATTTCGTAGCGTATGTGTATCAACTCCATTAAACACACACAACACATTACAATTATCGCGAATCACTTTTGGTATTTGTGTGTAGCGTTGAGTGACATAGATCACATCGGTGTTTTTGTGCCTGCCTCTGGAAAAAATCCTTGCAGGGTTTTTTTGTTTATCTAACATGACATCGTCGTATACTACCATGTTGTTAATACTTCCATCAAGATCTTCTACTGATGGTGCCTCGTCAATATCGGTTATAAATTCAATAACATCCTCGCCGGCAATCTCATTAAAATCTTTTAGCACTTCATAGCATCGTTGGTCGTCTACGCTAGGGGCAATTAAATACAACTTATCCCACTTCATCCATCTCATTATTAAATTGAGCAACAATTGCGTTTTACCGGATCCAGATGGCCCGATTATAATTGCGCGGATAGAGTTTGGTAGCGCTGCATGATGCTTCACTGGTTCTCTTGTTTTAGTCGCTAAAAAATCAATTATATTCATATCTCTATACATAAATTATGGATCTATATTGTGTGAAGTGTAAGGCGCGTACTGGCACAGATGACTTGACGACGATTACAACTAAAAATAACCGATCAGCGCTTTCTGGTAAATGCGTACAATTTAGTACAAAGAAATTTAGATTTGTTTCTAAACCCAAGGAACCTTTAAAAAAAAACGAGGAGGTGATATCGCTGCCAAATTAGCAAAACTCCCTGGAACCCCATGGGCAAAGTATCCAGGAGAAAAACACCTTCCAGGGTATAGTTACTGTGGACCGGGAACAAGACTTGATATCAGACTCAATAATCAAAATCAACCCAACCCCGGTGAAGAACCAATAAACGCCATTGATAAGGCGTGTCACCTTCATGATGTCGCTTATAAAAGCAGCAATTTGCAACACAGGCATCTAGCAGATGTGAAATTAATTCATGCGTTAAATGCTATTCCTGATAAATCCTTCAAAGAAAAATTGGCTTCATTTTTGATAAAATCGGCTATGAAAAGTAAATTGATGTTAGGTGCTGGTAATTAATAACAACATGGAATCTATTTATTATTCCCCAAGAGGATACTGGAAGGGTAACGCTGCAATCAGTAAACTCGCTAGCGCCGCAAAAGTGAAAAAAACCACTGCGGCTCATTGGTTATCCAAACAGGCACTATGGCAAATTTATCTACCAGCGCCTAAACAAATTAATGTCTCGCATTTTGATGTAACCGGACCCAATGAAGTTCATCAGGCTGATCTATTATTTTTGCCACATGACCACGGTTACAAATACGCATTAACTGTAGTTGATATTGCAAGTCGATACAAAGAAGCAGAGCCGTTAAAAACAAAATCGGCCACTGAAGTAGCTTCTGCATTTGAAAGGATTTATCGACGAGGTCCTCTGCACTGGCCAAATCTATTGCAGGTTGATCCTGGCAAGGAATTTCAGGGTGCAGTGTTATCTACAATGAAACATCATAATGTCACCATACGACGAGGGCATACTGCACTGCATCGTGATCAGGCAATTGTAGAACGATTTAATAAAACCCTTGCTGAGCGGTTATTTGGATATCAATACGCAAAAGAATTCATCCAAGAAAAAAGATCCCGTGAATGGGTTAAAAGGTTACCAGCTGTGATTACTGCACTGAATAACGAGATTACTAGAACCATCAACATGAAACCTATCAATGCGATTAAAAAGAAGTCAATACCTGAAAAACCACAAAAAGATTTTAGCGTTTCCGAACCAATTCTTGGTAGTAATGTCATTGTGAGGTATTTATATGAACCAGGAGAGCTTGAAGGGGGTAGAAAAAGGGCTACTGATCCTATTTGGAGCGTCACTACGCATAAGATATCTAGTATAACACGATCTACGGGTAGACCTCCAATCTATAAACTGGATTCAACTGCCCCTCAGCGGGTTTTTACTAGACAACAATTACAAATAATACCCGAGGATACTCAATTGCCACCGCATGGGCTTAACTAGCACCCTTGCGTCTATTGCACTCAAGACAAGTCAACATCACATTGTTTCTGACATGACCGAGACTATTATTTTTTCTGTCAACGGTAAATTGGCGAGGATCCTTATCCGAATACTGCCAACGCATTATACAATTGCAACTCGCGCAGTGATTATTCTGTTGTTTCTTCAAAGTGATTATTAATTCAGCATCAATATCAAATTCTCGTTGTTTTTTTTGTCCTGTTGTTTGTAACCGGAGAGTCTTTTATCAATAATATCATTATCATCACCAATGATTTCATCATCGCCACTGGCTTCGCCAACGACAATTCTTCGGAGTTGATTTATTTTTCGTACTCTGGATACTGAAAGATAGACTAAATTCGACCATTCTATGCGATTATCTACCATCCAAACAATTGTATCCGATATAGTCAATCCCTGTGAAGAGTGTATTGTTGCTGCGTATCCTAGCGTCCACGGGGATTTATTAGCACGCAATGCATCTTCAACGACATTGATATCAACCAGCACAATATCATTTAATACGAGAATCTGCTTTTCACTTCCTGACTCTGTCAGGCCTGGAATATCAACTTCAATGTTCTGTTTTCGTGTATCCGATGGCCTATAACAAAGAGGCACTGGAAGCGTTGCAAATTTTTGTTTATGCAATTCAAATAATTTCATCTGAAGTGTGTCTCTGACTATTTTTCTACTTGCAATGATCAAATCGTTTGGTCTCCACGCTTCCCAAAACTCGTTCATTGGAGTTTCCGAAATTATTTCACGGGCTATTTCACACTGGATTCTATCCGGTTGTAATCTAATTAATTTCTTAAATTCTTTTAATTCATTATCAAGTGATCTATGATCGGTATCAATTTCTTCATAATAGTCTACAAAACCCTTTAGCCATTCATGGGGAGATGCACCGACAAATGGTGGTGGTTGGCCGTGATCACCGCACATGACGATTTTTGTATTCTTCAATAACAACCACTCAAGAAATATTTTTAAGACATCTTCTGACACTGTGTCTATTTCATCCCAAATGATAATTTCAGGAATAAATTTCTCTCCCATTCGCTCAGGAGTCCATTTATCTCCCTTCCATCGGAAAAAGCTGTGATAGGTACAGGCATTTACCCCTCTCTGTATCATTTCTCTTGCAAGTCTGTGAGTCGGTGTTAGCACAATCATGTTAGAAACGCTAGCGTTTCTACGGAATAACTCAATTGCCCGGGTTGTTTTTCCTGACCCACCACAGCCGTTTAAATAAACTGTTTTATATCTACAGATTGGATCAGAAATCGGTGGTGCACTAGAAAATTCTGAACACTGATTGCTTTCTAAGTAATTATTTTCAATGGTAACATCTGCTGATGGAATATAATCATGAATCATTTCTTTCTTAATTCTCCATGATCCCCAATTCTCGTTGCCAGTAGCCTTAAAATCAGCCATTTTGCTATTTATGTAAAATGAGTCAGTGGCAACTCTAACTGCGGTGGTAGGAAATTTATTGATCATCGAAAACAGATTAATAGAAGCATAACCGAGCATAGAAGCTCTCAAATGTGTGTACTGCGGATTGTATTCATCATTGTAAGTAACAATTGTACCCAATTTGGTTCCATCGGACATAAATGCGTCCTTACGATTGACATATAGGCCCTTATTTGTTACATCCGCCATTACAAAATCGTATTCAGCGTTGTCTATAATCAATCGTGAAGAATATCTCGTATTATCATCTTTGCCACCCTGAGTGAATTTACCGATTATTCTTCGTCCAAGATTTTTTGCTTCATTGTTTCTGATTTCAAATAACTGTCTGGACCAATCCATGATTTGTTGTTCATTAAAATCAGGAAACAGTTTTCGCTCTTCGCTAATTATTTTTTCTAGATCAGGTTGTGGTAACCAGACTGATTTCTGTGCTTGATAGGATATAATTGCTTCACTGACAATTAATGATTTTAACATCTTACAATCAAGCATATACCGTAATAACACTATTGGCATCCAGTGTTTTTCAGACATGTGTTTACCAATCCAAAGATAACTACACGGATGAAGTCCTTCAGCCATTTCAAATGATACCACACAAGCGAATCCGGTTAAATCAAACTCAGGCAGTGGTCCATTAATAGCAACACGGGTCATTTCGTGTGTAGGGTGTCCAAATCGTTTGAAATATTTCTTGCATTCTCCATACCCGAGAAAACTTCCTGGATAACACGCAATCATATCAACTGAAATAACGGTATCAGCGGTGTATTTTGTATTCCATAATCCTCCATGGCTGTATTCAAGACAAGACAATTTGACATCTGATAAAAACTCACTCCGTGTTGGTTTCCACGCGTTTTTCTTTCTAGCAAAATGTGCTGCAATGGATGGTACTGTAAAACAGTTTGCTAATAATTGATCTTCGATTTCCTCCCCGTCCTCAGAAAACTCACTAGCCAGTTGTTTCATTTGATTATGCAGTTCTTCAGTACGATATAATTCTCCGTTGGGCTTTACAAACTGATCAAATTTGCATTCTTCGTCTGAAGTACTATGAAATAGCCACATTGACACAGGATCGTTTTTACTCAAATGGTAAATAGCATCAAATAATTTCTGCTCTGAAAAAAACTCTTCTGTTTGGGGGAGATATTTTACGGTTCTATCCCGTGGAAATATTGTTACTGCAGATGACCACGCGTGTGCGTTGTGATCAATAATTTCAATTGGGGTTCCCTGTGATTTATATTTCGATTCGTATAATACTTCACCGGTGATTGTTCTTACCGATATTGGAAATCTTAATGATTTTTCTAATTTGGTTATATCCTGAATTGTTGCCCCATGCTGTTTCACTGTCAGTTCCCATTCGGTTATTTTTTTTCGTCTTAGATCAGTGAGTTTATTCCCCCGGGACGCATTTGTGAAGTGTTCTATTATTCGTTCTGCTACACAATTGAGCCCTGTCGAATATTTCATGGGTGCTAGTTTTGCAATATCAGGTTTTTCATTGAGCGGATAGATCCCGTAAACAACTGCTGTGACAGGATAAGATCTTTCGTAGTAGGGTTTGTCAATTCCGGTCAAAATTCCCGGTTTTGAATCCTGATTCACAGTGATAGTTTTTTTGCCCTTCAAGATGGGTTCAAATTTATCCCTAATGATCCATTTTCCATCCTCACGGATAATGTATTTGATTCGGAAAAAATGACTTTTTTCCCCAAGACGTGAAATGATCATTGCTGCCTTTTCATCATTCATGGTAGCGTCAACAACACCATCAATTCGAAATGTTGACCAGCAATAAGATGCTCCATCACGCTTGAATTCATTAAAACAGTCTCTGATGGGTTTATCAAGAATTTTATTCTTGGGTGTATTAGAATCTATATCAAGATTGAATTGAGCATCCTTCCATGGTCCGTCTCTTGGACGTTTTGGATGTTTTTTGGGTCTATCGCGATTAAATTTAGGACTGATTTTCAATAATCTCTTAAATTCTTTCATGTTTCCGTCTCTTGGACGTTTTGGATGTTTTTTGGGTTTATCGCGATTAAATTTAGGATTGATTTTCAATAGTCTCTTAAACTCTTTCATGTTTCCGTCTCTTGGACGTTTGTTTCTGTTTACTACACGTTTTTTGGGTCTATCGCGATTAAATTTAGGATTGATTTTCAATAGTCTCTTAAACTCTTTCATGTTTCCGTCTACTATACGTTTTTTGGGTCTATCGATATTAAATCTAGGATTGATTTTCAATAATCTCTTAAACTCTCTATCAGCATTGAATTTAGCATTTTTCGAAGTCAATCTCTTGAACTCCTTCATACTATATTAAAAACAGGTGTCTAAATGAAAGATTTATGTATAATCAATCACTGCAATGGGGTCAGTCATTGAATTAGACAATAGTGTAGTATATAATGACCCAAGAATTCAGACTACACCCAGTGATTAAAAATTACGAAGCATCCAGTGATGGTGTTGTAAGACACTGTAGACTGAAGAACCCAATTGGGTGGGATAATGGTATGGGGTATTTGGTGTTTAATGTTGGAAGGAAGACATTTCGCAATCATCGTTTCGTATTTGAATGTTTTAATGGATTGATCAAAGATGGTTTTATTATTGATCACAAGGATTCTAATCGAAAGAACAATTCTTTATCCAATCTGCAAGCTATCACACAAAGTGAGAATTCCAAACGTGGAAAGACTGACACTTGTTCAAAAGCGAGACCAGTGAAATCTTTGAATACAATAACTAACGAAGAGAAAATATTTCAATCATTATATGAAGCCGGTAAGTATTTCAATATTTGTAGAACTTCAGTACGATTCGTTGCATCGGGAATAACCAAGACGGCTATTTCAAAAAAGAGTGGACAAAAAATTCAATTTAGTTACGTCTAATGCGTCATATTTTTCAATTAGAGATATGTCATTGCTATAGAATAATGAATTCTGAAAACATGAATAGCATCATAGTTGAAATAGAAAAATTGAAAAATCAGGATATCAAACTATCAGATGGATTAAATCCTGATCAAATTGTGTCTGATTTTCAGGATATAGAATACGGAGTTAACAACAATAAATATATGCTACCCAAGAAATATGCACTCATCAAAAGAATTCAGAATTCTATTAAAGACTCTCTTTCATTTTCCAGTGACATCAGTGTGTTCGTTCCGTTGTATACTATCGTAGAGGGAATACGAAAAGAATTAGGTAACGAATACGAATTGAAAAAAGAAGTCAACTCTAAAATTAGAAACCTACGGGCATTAATTCAAGAAAATGAACAATTTTGATTGACCGACCATTGATTGCCCGATCATTATCATTTTTTGATTGTGACCGTCCATTGATTGCCCGACCCTCATTTTTTTTAGCCGACCCTCAACGGTATGTCAAAAATCGATGGATGATCAAAATAGAATGGCGAAAGTGCCAGTATTAATTATTTTATATACAATTATGGCACTTTCGCCAACCCTGATAGAAGCTGTTATAGGATAAAATAACACTTCCATGATGGTGTTAAAAATCATCTGACATGTCAAAAAAAGTGAGGAAAGTGTGATATTAATTATTTTATTAGAGAATTCCACACTTTCCTCATCAATGATAGAACTGTTAAAACAATCAAATAACACTTCCATGACCATCCGACATGTCAAGTGTTTTACAATTGAAAAATTGTTTCTGATTTCAAATAATGGTCAATGAAGCATTAACAACCCGATTGGCTCGTGAACGATTAGATGCAATCAGGAGATTTGTACCAATTCGTGACTCTGTACGGAATAAACTACAACAACGACAGAGTTTACAAACGGATTTTGCTTTAGGGTCTGAAGAATTGTTTAAACCAGTAACCACAGCAACGAAAGGGGTTGAGCGTGCTTTACTGGGAGATGATCCTGACGGTAAGAGAAAAGAAGAGGGTCTTATTTCTGTACTTGAAAAAATAGCAGCGAAAACTGAACAAACTGAAAAAACTGATCCGAAAAAAACGACTGTTTCTCTGTTGGATAAATTTACTGATCATGCTAAAATAGTAATAAAACAATTTAATTTATTCAAATCAAAGGATCATCGAGCTTTTGGTGATTTTGCTGCTCAAAGCTATAATTCAAAAAAAGATTTTTTAAAGGACGAGTATAAGAATGATAGAATATCAAGTAATGATTGGTCCGATAATTTGTATAAACTAAATAAAGGGATTGGTCGTTTGAATAAGGATGAGATGGGGTACAAGGAATTTCAAAGGGGAATTAGTAATTATAAAAGAGAACAAATAGAAGAGCGACAACGAGAATTAGAAGAACGACGTCAAACACCAACACGTAGACAAACAAGAAGACAAAAAAAACAACAACTACCACCTGATGATGATGATGATGATTTAGAAGAACGACGTCAAACACCAACACGAAGACAAAAAAAACAAGAAGAACCTAATGATGATTATTTACAAGAAACGGATTTAGAAAAAATAGATGAAGCAACTGGTTATAGCGGAAGTGGACTGCAAAATCCAAGGATTAGTTTCTGTCCTGATAGTGTTATCAATGATATATCACGATTAGATGTTCTTGTAGGAGGATTCCGAGCTGGAAATAACTCTCCAGAAATAATTAATGAAGCAGCTGATATCTGTAGACGGTTATTTGCCGGCGGTATCATGGATATCAAAACATATCGAGATTTCATTGACGAGTTAGCAAATGGGTATCATAGTGATTAAATAACAATTGAAAACACTATTGTTTTTATAATAATGATCATACATTACAATCATGATAAACCAACCCTCGTCTATGTAGTTAATTCACGGTTTCCAGTTTATAAAGCATACTATGGAGATGGCCTCGGCAATACCATTTTAGGATTCTTTTCAAGAATGGCTCCAAAAGTGATGCCGTTAGCTAAACAGTTATCAATGAAAGCCATTGATGTTATTCGTGATAAGGGTATTGGTGCTGTTGGAGATCTTGCCGGGAAAGCGTTTTCAACTGCGAAGGATAAAATAACATCATTAGTAAAATCACGAAGTGATTTACGAAAAAAGAAACCGTTACCGTCTACAGCAGAAATGCCTGCAAGTGTTAGTAAAATAATAAATAACGCAGTAGATGAAAAACTAGCATCAATGGCTTTAACTCCCGACCCAAATATGATAGCGGGAAGTGGCTTTAGAAAACGCTAGCGTTGAAAATCCGATTTAGACTCTGATAAATAGAATAAAATGTTCAAAAAGTCACGTGATCCAGCATTTGATATAGACGCCCCAGTTGGCAAGGATGATTCTGTACGCGATTATCAATATTACGCCTATCATGCCATAGACTCAAATAGTCGATCAAGAATTGATCTTCAAGTCCATGATACCAGTAAATACTTTCTACCCTATGAAGCGTTTATTGAAATCGAAGGAGAAATTTTACGAACAAATGATACAGAGTATCCAGATGGTACTCAAGTCGGGTTTGTCAATAATGGTATCATGGCGTTATTTGAGAGTGCAAAATATCTCATTGATGGAAAAGAAATTGAGTCGATAGATCGTGATGTTGATGTGGCTACAACAATAATAGGACTAGCGAGATATTCTGATGATTATACAAGATCAGCAGGACCTTCTATGATGTTTGCTAAGGATATTAAAAATACGGCTGGAGGAAATCAATTTATTATAAGACGACCAAAGAATAATGCTGGCACCGCTAATATTGATGCCGAGGATATGATTATAAACAAAGATGATAATTTCAATCTAGGAGCTGCAACACGTATTTCAATGTTGCAAGGAGTGCGTAGATCATTTTCATGCGCAATTCCACTGCATCACATATTTGGATTCTGTAGAAACGTCAGAAAAGTTATTTATGGAGCTAAGCATACAGTATCACTTGTACGAAAGGGTGATGATAATGACGCAATCTGGAGGATTCCAGCAAACCCAGCTGCAGCACATATAAATGATGATGCCGGTAAAGTCAAATTAACAAAAATATCATTGTGGATGCCAGTGTTGACTCCAGCAATCACCGCAGAAGAACGATTACTATCATTTATGGACCAAGGGGGAAAGTCGTTGTTGAGTTGGTTATCAGTGAGTACAGATGTGAAGCAATCAAATATCAACGGGTTATTCACGTGGAATCTAGCATCAAAACAAGGTGTTGCTGCGCCACGTCATATATTTATTGCGTTACAGGATAACACACGAGTTGGCAATCAACTCTCCAGCCATATGATATTTGATCAGTTAGGTGTGAAAGACGTCTCACTGAGAATAAACGGCCAGCAGGAACCATCCGAGGATATACAACTTAATTACACAGAAAATCATATTGCACGAGTTTATCATCGTCTGTTGTCATTTATGGCACGTGATCAAAATGTGGATACCGGTCTACAAATATCACAATTGGATTTCAAAAGCCTCTATCCGATTTATTAATTCTCACTGGAACATCTCGATTTGATGAGACAATCTGTCGTTGATATACATTTTAGAGCTAATGTGACTCGTGGTGGTATTGCTGATTATAGAGCGATTGCTGTCATTCTCAGTGATAAATCAATGCTACTTGAAGGTGTTGGTGGAAGAATGAGAGTGGTAGATGCCCCAGTAGAAAATCTTTGAACGATTTTTCCATTAGAATCAATCTATTATGTATAATGTCATATAGTGTTATTAGTGTTGCGTTAACTCCTGGTCAAATCAAAAAATTGCAATCAGAATCGGCTAAAAAATGTGGAACCACAATCACTTTGAAACCGAATCAAATGACTGGTGGTGCAAATAAATTATCACTGACAACTCGTCAAATAAAACATTTCAATGATGCACTTGCAGCCAAAAAAGGTGTTCAGATTACTCTTTCTGCGGCTGCTATCAAAAATATGATGAAAACGGGTGGTATATTTCCATTGTTAGCTGCAATACCAGCATTGATTGCAGCAGCAGCCCCAGCAGTAGCTAAAGCAGCGGCGTTAGGAGCCGTTGGTACTGCAGCAGGAATGGCGTTGAAAAAAGCAACTGGACAGGGTTATAAAAAAAGGGGAAAGGGTCTAAGACTACCAGGAACCCCGTATTCATGGTACAGCGGAAAAGGTCTGAGACTACCAGGAACCCCGTATTCATGGTACAGCGGGAGATCCGTTCACGGATCAGGCCTGAGACTACCAGGAACGGTTTATTAATTGAGGAATCTTTGATTCCGATGTCCAATTTTGATTTAATGGATGCTGCTAAAAACCTAGCGATTAAAAATTTCAGAGGTGTTTTTATGAAAGATCAATTACCACATCAACCAAACAAAACTGAAACAGGTATTATTAATCTCGATAACAGCACCGGACCTGGAACTCACTGGGTTGCATACGCTATTGATCCACGTGGGATTGTCTATTTTGATTCATATGGATTAGCCCCGCCAAAGGAGTTTTTGCGTTATATAAAAACCCTTCCAATGAAGACTTGGTATTCTACGCTACCAACACAACAAATCAATGACCCACCAATATGCGGCAGTGAAGTATTAAATGTCCTTGATGCTATTTCAGCATCTAGAAAACCACCTCATATTGTCGTAAATGACTACACTAGTAATCGCTGGAAATCGAAACGATTTTAAAGAGAGAAAGAGTTTTACAATAACATGATTGATATTTGGGGGAGATCTTTGAAACCCAAACCCGATGACACTGCAACCTCTGGTTCTATCAAGGATATAACAAAAAAAATTAAAGATGAAATCGCTGAGACGTTGAATTTAACAAGTGTCGACCCGAATGAGATAGTTGTATTTCAAGACAAACAGGGTAAATTGAAATCTAGTAATGTGTCGTTGGATGATATTTTAGTTAAACAACGAAACGCAATCGAGAACACCGTTGCGTTATTTTCCAATCAGGGTAAATTGAAAACCAGTAATGTGTCGTTGGATGACATTTTGGTTAAACAACAAAACGCAATCGAGGATACTATTGCGTTATTTTCCAATCAGGGTAAATTGAAAACCAGTAATGTGTCGTTGGATGACATTTTGGTTAAACAACAAAACGCAATCGAGGATACTATTGCGTTATTTTCCGATCAGGGTAAACTCAAACCGGGTGTACTCTTCTCGACTATTACAGATAAATTCACTGAATACAATAAAGAATTTGACGATCATTTAAAAAACTACAATAGTTTCCGTAGAAATGTCGTTCAAAAGTTCTTTGGATCCCCAATTGTAGTTACACCATCTATCGCTGAAATTAAAACGTTTGTTGATGATCAAAAGGTTATCAACGAAGCAACAAAAACAACAACCGACGCCATTGATAAATTTATTGGAACTACATTCGATAAAATTGAACTAAAACTCCCTGATATTAAAAAATCCATCGATGAGACGAAATCCTTCATCGAAGGCATCAAAGGTGATATTTCGAGGATAATAACAGTCATTGAAAAAACAAAAATTCCTCATGAGAAAACCAACAACGTAGTATACACAATCAAACACGGATCATTTGAGTGGACACCTACAAACAACAAATTAGATATCACTGCAACCGTTAAAGGTATTTATCGATTAACAATAGTGAGAACGACTCAATTTAATATTTCATCGTCAAGTTTATCCGGGGTCAATAATACGATTTCAACGATCATCGACAAGGATACAACTGAACAGTTCACGTTAATAGCTACTGATAAAAATTTGGTTAGGGTTACAACAACATGGTATGTGGAATTCGTAGCGGATTTAAGTAAATCGTAATTGAAAACGCTAGCGTATTTAAAATAAAAAATGATTTCATCATCGCAATATCGTTATGATCCGGTCAGAGAATTTCAAACTAGACTCAAAACCCTGTCTGAGGAGTATGCAATGAAAATAAAAAAATATCGCAGGAGAATTACCGCAATTGATGTTACTGTGTATTCAGTGAGTGGTGTAATCACCGGAGCAGGTATTATACTGTCTTCAGTGACAATGATGGCCCCGATAGCTGTTCCAATTTGCATTTCTGCGGCAACAACAATCGCTGGAATTATTTCAATAATCACAAGAAAAATATCATCATGCAGCCAACGAAAACTACAAGACTACATAATTCAATTTCATGTTGTGTCTACTGCATACTCGCAATTATCCTCATTGATATCGTCATCGCTCGATGATACAATTATATCAGAGAGTGAGTTTTCAGCGATGGTAGATATATATGATTCTGCGATGTCAAAATTAGAAATACAAAAACATGAGTATAATAACAATGACAACACAGATGGAATTACTTCAACAAATAGTGGAGAACACAACCCCAGTACAAACCAGCATGATCTCAATAACCTCAACGAATCCAGAATTCAGTGTGAATTTCCCCTCTCCGGTCCCAGTGAAGGAGATAGCGCTAGCAAAATTACGAGTATACCACAGTTGGCCAAATATTAGGTCAAAATCATTTGGTGGTCAACAACCGAATAATTCACTGGTATTTGCAAATAAGAATAAACCAGACGGTACCCCAGACTGGAATGTTGTTTCCATACCAACCGGATCATACCAAATCGAACAAATCAATAATGAATTCGCGCGTAGAATAAAATCGATTACTGGAGCAGAATCAAAAATAGCTATAACAGTTCATGAGCCAACACTATCATCTGCCATTGAAATAAACTCAGAAGAATACGTCGTAGATATCTATCAAAGTTCTATTAGAACCGTACTAGGATGGCCTGAAATCCCACCCCGGGAAAAACCCGTTAAATTACCAGAACCACAAAAAACTGATTATATCACCGACAGGATAAAATCTGGTAATCCAGTAAAAGGCTATAGTGATTACAGTATTGCTAGAAATTTTTTTGCTCTTAGCAATATAGATAAGGGAGGGAAATATCTTTTTATTAACGAACTTAAAATCAATGACAATTTCAAGGAAATGAATAATGATTTTTCGCTGTTGTTAATATCTCTTAAATCCGGCTCTCTCACCCGAGATGAATTTATCAGCGTCGTAGAAACATGTAACAAAATCATCAATGACATGGAAACATTTCATTCACAAATTATTCAAGAGATATTAGATGACAGTAATCCTACAACAAGAAAAATTTTTGCAGACGGCAAGGGCATCCCCGTCAAGGATATTCCAACAGTCAAACTACCGGGATATAACGTACCAGAACTAACAAAACTTCTCAGTGATGCCATCGATGTTGGTTTTAAAATAATTCATGATACGTGGAAAAAAACATCATCACCGGAAATAAAAATCCTCAAACACAATAATGATCCAGATGGTGGTGGCAGGCATATCGCTCCGTTCAACGTGAATATTTCATCGGTGATTGCGCTCAATTTAGTGTGTGACGTTATCGAAGGAAGCTATCAAATAAATCTAGAACGATCAAATCAAGCTCAGCAAGGATATATTCTTTATTCATTTGCACCAATAGCCCCTCCAGGATTTCTAATTATTGAGTCTCCGGTGAATCCAGTCTATATGCGATGTCATAATAATTCATTAACCAGAATTAATTTCAAACTCACAGATCAGTCTAATAATCTGATTGATTTACAAGAGGAGGTTTTACAAATAAGTCTGTTTGTGAAATCCTAAGGATTTTCATCCTGAAGGGGACACGATATCGTATCGGACTGGATCAAATATTCGGTTGAGAGGGTGAGTGACAACGATGTTGTAATCTCTTGAAAAGTTTTTGATTTCATTGATTTTTCATTGATTTTTTTTGCCTGATTTCATTGATTTTTTTTTTGCCTAATCAATGATTTATTTGCCTGATGTCATTGAAAACTTGTATCCGATTCACCACATCTTGGCCGTAGAAGCCTGATTTCAGTGAAAACTTGTCTAAAAATGTTGTCTGATTCGCTCCCTCTGCTGCTAAATCTATTACTGGGCGAGAACCAAAAATCGCGATAACGGTTCACGAGACGACATTATCATCTGCCATTGAGATAAACTCACCCGGATATGTCGTAGATATCTATCCGAGTTCGATAAGAACAATACTAGGGTGGCCTGAAATAACACCTCCACCCGAACCACACAAATCTGATTATGTCAAGGATAAACAATCATACCATAAAATTACCACATCATTTCGAGAACACCTCAGCGATATTAAACAGCCATCGTTGCCGGGTAGTTATTTTAATTTTGTTGATCGGGATTCAACTTTTTGGAGATTTAAGGTTGGACAGACTCCAGAATCAATAACATATATAAATATAGACCATAGAAGAATTATTGCGTATTTTAGAGAAATCAATCAAAAAACACAGTCAACAACTACAACAACTACAACAAGCTTTCAGTGAGTCTAATCGGAGTGAAATTATTAAACGAATTGAAGTATTAAATCAACTTGCATCCGACTTGGAATATATCAACCAGCGAGTAATTCAAGTAATAATTAATCACCCCGATGATAATATTAATCACTCTAAACAAAATTTTCTAACCGTTTACAATATAACAGAAACTGATCTACCGAATTTTAAATTTCCTGGGTGTAATGCGCACGAACTAAAAAAATCTGTTAACGATTTCATTAATGAAAAATTTAATACGATAGTCACAGCACAACGACAACAAAACAAGGGTCCAACTATCCTCAAACATAATAATGACCCAGATGGTGGTGGTAGACATATTGTTCCTCAAAATGTGAATATATCCTCTGTGATAGCATTGAATTTAGTATGTGATGTTATCGAAGGAAGCTATCAAATAAATCTCGAGCGATAAAATCAAGCTCAGCAGGGATACATTTTATATTCCTTTGCACCAACAGCTCCTCCAGGATTTTTAATTATTGAGGATCCAACTAATCAAGTCTATATGAGATGTCATAATGATTCGTTAACGAGAATTAATTTCAAACTAACTGACAAGTCCAATAATCTGACTGATTTACGCGGTGAGGGTTTTACAAATTAGTCTGTTTGTGAAATCATAAATTGCTAGCAATTTCAACAAGAATTGTTAACCCATAGCAGCAGAGGGGGCGCGACAACAAATCTGCACCCAGGTTGGTAAGATTTTTTTTTCGTTTATCGTAAGAGGCCTTTGCTTAACAAATATTTGACTGAAAAGTTTGTCCGATTCGCCCCCTCTGCTGCTCCTAGGTCTCGAACTGAATGTATGAATCGAACAATTTAGGCAATAATTATGTTGTGACCGCAATCTTATGCTATAGTATTGACAATAAAACGTGTGTCAGTAAGTAATTCCTATAAACAATTGATGAATATATTTTATTCTGTCCTTAGCTGCAGCAAAGTAAATGACTGATATGCAAAACAAAAGTTGCAAAGGACAAGAAGGGTGTAATTCAATATAACAGCTGTAGTAGATACCGAAAATAGCTTATGGTAAATTATATATATATATATATATATATATATATATATATATATATATATATATATATATATATATATATATAAATATATATATATATATATATATATGAGTGATACTACTCCAAACTAAAATGTGAAGATAAATAATTTCAAATATAAAACTGCACACAACTGTCTGCAGTAAAGAAAAGTGATTCTGGTACTAACGTTAGATAATTCCCTGTTGTATGTTTTAGTAGTAGTGTCAGCACGACACTTGAACTAAAACATGATCTTGATAAAATTGCAGGGTGGTATTGATAACCTGTGTGGTCTACATTGAACACTCGCGCGCAATATAATTGTCCGGGTTTGATTGCATTTTACATACCTGGTTGGGTTGCTTACTAGGAACTACAACATCTTTGCTGCTAGTATCGGTAAAACATAACCATAATTTCTGCGACATTTTCACACCAAGTTTGTACTCTACTCGGACTGTTGAAGTATGTCAGTTATTTAAGCTAGTAACATTTTCATCAGTAAATAATTTATTTAGTGGACACGTGATCTTTGAAAACTGTTGAAAGTTTATACCTTGTTTGAAAACAAAGGTAAAAATAACGAATTTTCCTCTCTTAAAAATGATCTATTCACTTTTCAAGTGAAATCTTTTTAATTTGTTCGGATTCAAAACGCATTAGATGCCAGTTTAAAATTGATAATTGTTTAATTTGAGTTGTCTGAAGTGAAATTGGAATAGTTGTATTAACGTGAAGTATCTGCCGTTACATATCCTTGGTTATGTCAAGATGTCATATTTGATGTTCTTACACACATGTCGAATCCAACGTGCTTCACTTTTGAATTGCACTCGTATAATATATTGCACGCTTCTACTATGATTTTATTTATAATCTCGTGAGAGAAAAATTAACAGATGTAAAATCTAATCGCTTGCAATGAGCAGTATACTCTGTACGCCAAAGTTGTACAACTCAACCTAAATAATGCGTAAAATTAGTAATATGTTTTTGGTTTGCTTTTTCGGTCCCAAAAAAAAAATCCACTGTATCCGCCACTTCAGATTTCTCGTCAAACAATGTCCTTTTTGCGTCTATGGGATAAAAATTAAGATATCATTCATTACGTGCCAGTCGACTTGGAGAACATATTCGTGGCCGACAAGTTCTTTAGTTCCTATTTCAATCTGTAGGAACTTCCTTCTACTGATCTAGTACTAATATTATATACGTATAATAATACTTTCGACATTGTTATATGTTTTTAGAGGCGTCTAACCGAATGGTGCTTAGTTCCCATTTCTTCCGATTTGGGTATCACACTTGTATCAAAAGTGCTGTTCAACCAGGATGAATAATTGTATAATTATTTTATAACTTTCGTGAACAGTCATATGGCATGAAATGAACCTATTTGTGGATTCATTGTTTTTGTCAGACTGAATTATGTGGGTGTGTTAGTAAGTAATTTGGTCCAGAAAGATGGCCGCCATCGCTTAATTGCTCGAGAGTGGGCTCTTCCGATTTTGTACTATATTTGTGATATTTGAGCTTGTTTTCATTCATCGTCTACGTTGCTGTGTTTCGTCATGCATTGGCAGTTCCGTTCGTATGTGTTGATTCATCTCCTTGTTTTGGAAGCGAGAACAGTTAGATTTTTTCTCAGCTGTTTTGTCCCACGGTTGGGGAGTAATTTGTTTTTGAATAAGCCGCCGTCACGTGACCGCTTACACTACGACGATTCTTCATTAATTGGATTAAATGACCACACCTTGGTTCGAGATACTACATTGTGCTCAAGACTGAATGAACTGGGAATCCATTCATCATTTCTTAAATGTAAACGGAAGCGAAAAAAGAAACGACCTTTCAAAGCCGGCCGGCGAAGAACACGAAGAAGGATTCCAGTTATCTCCCTTTTGCCCGTAACGGATAAACAACTTAAAAATTCTGCCGTTAATTTTAATAACCTGGTTAAAATTCCTCTTAAATCGTCAACCGTTGTGTCAACTGTCCTAGGGATACCACTACGTATTGCATTATTCAACGCTCAATCAGTTGGATCATCGCAAAAGCGCACATAAATTGTTAATTTTATCAACGACCAGGATATTTACATCTTTTTCCTGACAGACTTGGTTACATTCGGAAGGTGATGAATGTAAGTGTGCGGATTTAACACCCAGCGATTAATGCATCAAGTCGTTCCCCTGCAACTCTCGCGGAGGTGGAATTGCTGTAATTACAAAGAATTCCATTATCAAATACCTCAGGTACAACACAACCTTCAACTTCTGCCACACATCGTTTGAACTAGTCCAAACAACGCTCACACTGGAACAAAGGTCAGTCCATTTATTCTGTCTCTACCGTCGTCCTCCTAGTAGAAAATACAAGCTGACTGAATCTCTATTTTTGGAGCAGTTTTAAAATCTTCTAGAGTATGGACATTCGATAGGTGGCAACCTAATTATTCTTGGAGATTTCAACCATCACTATGACTGTCCTGATAAACCAAACACTTAAAAACTCCTGGATTCTATTCATGTTTTCAATCTTAAACAGTCAGTTACCCGACCTACCCATTAACATGGTCACATTTTAGACTGGTTTCTTTATAGACCTGATGATAATATTCTGCAACCAACCCTTGTATCCTTCGAACTTGCATCGGATCAACACTGCATTGTATGCCATCTCGACGTATCAGTCCCTAACCATCCACCTCTAGTTGCTACTACGAGAAACCTCCGTATAATAAATAGAACCAAATTCATGCATGACATCCAAGAAAACCTAACAACTTTCTTACATCCAACAGTGGAACAACTTGATAACTGCGTGCGTTCATTGGTTGAATAACATGCATCAGCCACCAAATGCAGAGTATCAATATTTTCTGCAGAAACTTCAGAAAGTTCAAAACACAGCTGCACGGATCATCTTTAGAGTACCTCGATCAGAGCACACCTCAACACTGCTCTGTACCCTATACTGGCTATCAATTCGATACAGAATCAAACATAAAATTTGTTCTCTGTGCTATATTTTAATGACAGACTCCAGTCCAATACCTATCCAGCCACATCCATGTGTGTACTCCAGCTAGATCCTTACGTTTTTCTTCTGATAATCGTATACTCATTGTTCCCAAGGTGAAAACAAAGTCATATGGACAACGTTCGTTTGCACACCAGGGCCTCGCGACCGGGAACGAATTGCCCATTGAAATTAGACACAAAGACACAGTGGTCCCTTCAAGAGTGCTCTTAAGACTCACCTGTTTCGACTGCAGGGACAAACTTAGCAGCCTAATCATGTTTTGTATCTTATATGTTTTCAGCATGTTTTTATGATTTGCAAGTTCATTGTTTATGTCATTTGTTGTTCTGTAGTATAGTCATAACATTTTTGATGGTGTAAAGCGCTTAGAGCTTTGAAAGATTAGGCGCTATACAAAGTCCTCATTATTATTATTATTATTATTATTATTATTATTATTATTATTATTATTAATTATTTATTTATTATTATTATTATTATTATTATTATTATTATTATTATTACACGAACGCCACATGACTAGAATAAATATGTTTTATTAAGTTAATTCTTAATTGAATTGCAAACTGGCACTAGCATATCAATATATATATAAAAAAACATTTTATCCTACTTTGCTAGTGTATAGTTTTCTTGTCAACATTATAATTATCAGAGCCATGTAACAATATTATAGAATGACGATGATCATATTCTTAGGGTAGTAATGTCATCATGGTGATGAGTATTATACGTCTGTTGAATTATGTCAATGTTCCAGTAATTATTGTATTAAGTTTTTTAAATATTACTATTATTCCTGCGTTGCATGTGACTAGAAGTAAATATCTAGATTTCTTTTATACCTCAGTATACATAAGTGTTGAAGTGAAAATCAAATGGATTGAACTTAATGTAACAAACAGCTGGGACAAAATCCTGAGCTTTCGTTTCATTTCCTCTGTTCACACCAACTCCTTGTGGTGCTTAATATCATTCCCAATCCCCCCTCTGTCATGTTACTATATTTAATCTCCCAATTATTCAAATATGTATAAATTAAACTAGTGTAGTAATTCGAATGAATGGAATAAACTGTTTTGAATTAGACGAATTAATGTTTGATCGATTATATAGGATTTATAACACCGACTGTTAATTCAATCAGTTGCACTACAGAATAAACTGTTTGTAATTAGCCGAATTAATATTTGATCGATTATATCTGATTTACAAAACTGACGGTGTTGCACACAATATCTTAAATTGGTATGTCAATGACAAAACGGTGACCACCATTTACACCCCTTCACTGACATACAAAACATTATTAATTCGGCATAGTGATTCTAGACGTTGTTGCCCTGTACATTCTCAAATTTAAAGAATAATATGTGACACATTCCGTCAGATTTTACAGTGTTTAACTTCTTCCGGTTGGCTATCAGTAGCAATATCAACTTTTTGAATTATACTCGGCGGTCCCCATCTACACACGCTTTTGACAGTTCCCATTTATGACAGGAAATTATGTTACCAGTTTTGTTTCAATCAAATCAAGTTAAACTTAACCTTTACTTTAAACTCAGTCTGCCTATATTGATGGTGGGATGACTAAGACCTCGACACCAGCCTAAACATGTTTAGTCTAAATTTCCTTAAATCTTTCCCACACCGTATTAGATACTTGGATCATCACAGTGGGGTGTTCGGAAACCCCACAACTTGGACCAAAGAAAATTCGGCTCATGATAAGCTTGCCAAGATTTTGGACAAATTATATGTTGCCACAATTCAACTGTGCTTTATACGCTTGGAAAGGGGCAAATCTGACCAGATGCTAAAACATGTTACCAACATTTTATCATAAAAAGTTGTCTTTGTGTCTGTCATTTGGAGGACATGTTCAAACCACGACATTATTTGGTTTAACTTAAAGCATGGGTAGGTTGTCTTTGCTAGAGCTTTACCTGATTCAGTTACCTGATATGTGTTGAATAACATTACTACGTACACGAATCTTTCAAGCGGATAC
Organism: Unio pictorum; assembly: GCA_030141615.1. Classification (NCBI taxonomy): domain Eukaryota; kingdom Metazoa; phylum Mollusca; class Bivalvia; order Unionida; family Unionidae; genus Unio; species Unio pictorum. Next base: position 4,210,749 of record JARLTB010000280.1, read on the forward strand.
TCGATTTTTCTTTCTTTCCTATGCAAAGGGCTAGTGGACGGGGGGGGGGCATAGTCCTTTACTGAACTGCATTCACACATACCAAAGTTAAAAAAGTCTGTAGTCTATCATCTCATAGCGACACTCAGAAGTATCGAATTTAACCAATGACGTAAATGTTTATACTACATACCTGGCTGAAGCACAAGTGGTTTTCGTAATACTATATAGTCTGACAAAGAATCTAGGATGAAAACACATATTCCTTGAAATTCCACTGGCATATACGATTTGCACTTGTATCAAATTTAGAAATAAAGGAAAACGTTTGTAACCAACTGCACATTCAACAGTGCAAGCGCAATCGGGATTATCTCGGCCTTTTTCGTCAAGTCAAGAGAGAAACCTATGATTTGATTCGACACATTTAAGAACCATATTTGGTCCTACCTTTGTTCACATGATACGATAGGGTGGAGGAAGAAGATAAAGTCACAAAGTCGTAAAATAGGTACTCCACCCTGCCAGAGACGAGGCGGCACACAATAAAATTTATATTCCTGCAATGCACGCAATGGTTGGAAGGTACAGACATACACCGCACAAGCACGCAAGGGTTGTAAGGTAGACATAGACCGCACACGCACGCAAGGGATGGAAGGCATAGACATACACCGCACACGCACGCAAGGGGTGGAAGGTACATACATACACAGCACACGCACGCAAGGGGTGGAAGGCACAGACATACACCGCACGCTCAGGCAAGGGTTCGAAGATACACACACAGACACACACATACACACATACATACATACATATACATACATACACACGTACACACACATACGTACACACACATTCACACACACGTAAACACACACGTATACACACGTACACACACACGTACAAAGGTACACACACACGTCCACACACACGTACACACAGATACGTACACACACACGTACACACACACGTCCAAACACACGTACACACACACGTACACACACACGTACACACACACGTCCACACACACGTACACATACACGTACACACACACGTACAAACACACACGTATACACACACGTACACACACACGTACACACACAATTCCACACACACGTCCACACACACACGTACACACACACGTACACACACGTACACACACATACACACACACGTACACACACACGTCCACACACACGTCCACACACACGTACACATACACGTACACACACACGTACACACACGTACACACACACGTACACACACGCGTACACACACACGCGTACACACACGTACACACACACGTACACACACACGTACACACACGTACACACACACGTCCACACACACGTACACATACACGTACACACACACGTACAAACACACACGTATACACACACGTACACACACACGTACACACACAATTCCACACACACGTCCACACACACACGTACACACACACGTACACACACGTACACACACGTACACACACATACACACACACGTACACACACACGTCCACACACACGTCCACACACACGTACACATACACGTACACACACGTACACACACGTACACACACGTACACACACACGTACACACACGCGTACACACACACGCGTACACACACGTACACACACACGTACACACACGTACACACAGACATGTACACACACACGTACACACACACGTACACACACGTACACACACCAGTGCACTCAAGTAAGGACACACGAACACACACACGTACACACACACGACCACACACACGTACACACACGTACATACACACGTACACACACATACACGTACTCACACACACCTACACACACGTACACACACACAAACACGCACACAAATACGCACACAAACACGCACACGTACTCGTAGACACGTACACACACACGTACACACACGTACACACATACATGTACACATACACGTACACACATGTACACACATGTACACACACACGTACACACACACGTACACATACATATAATATACATATACAAATGCACACATATGCACACAAACATACATACACACTTACACACAAATCTGCATATATACAGACACACCTACATATATACAGACACACCTACATATATACAGACACACCTACATACACACATCCAATACTCATATACACGTACAATACACACATACAATACAGACATACACACATGCAATACACACATACAATACAAACATACACACATTCAATATACACATACACACATGCAATACACAGATACACACAGACATACATACAATACACACATACAATACACACAATCATACAAACAATACACACATACAATATACACTTACACACATACACACATACAATACACACATACACACATACAATACAAACATACAGACATACAATACAAATACACACATACAATAGACACATACAATACACACATACACACATACAATACACACATACACACATACAATACACACATACACAATTACACATATACAATACACACATACACATATACATATATACACATATACATATTTACACATATACATATCTACACATATACATATCTACACATATACATATATACACAAATACATATACATATATACACATATACATATACACACATTCAGATACATATATACAGATATAAACCTATACATATATACGCATATACATATATACACGTATACATATATACACATATACATATATACACATATACATATATACACATTCAGATACATATATACAGATACATATATACAGATACGTATATATACATAAATATGCACATATGCACACGCACATATATATATATATATATATATATATATATATATATATATATATATATATATATATATATATATATATATATATATATATATATATATGTCAAAACAGACCATCTTTTAGTAGCTGATGTTATCCACAATGTATGACTACAAAAGCTATTGTGTAAATTTAGTAACTTGATTGCATATTATTTACTTGTGTATGGATAGGATGAACTGTCAACTTTCTTGCAACAAAGCATGCGAATTACTAAGATATTTTACGATTTATCAATGTTAGGATTTATAACGTATTATACCTATGCCTTCATTACTGCGAAACATAACAAACTTAGATCGGTGCGTAAACAGTTCAGGTATGTGGCCTTTTAGATTGTTTCCAGCAATATCATTTTCGTTAAGGTGCACTTTACTTACTTGATCTTTAATCTGTGTAAAATGCTGATAATAGTCAACCTGTTTTAGCTTAGTAAACATAAACCTTTCTTCAAAAACTAATCGGTACACTATACATTGAAATTTTGTAATGTTGCTCCATATTCAAATACCCATTTTTAAACTGATAATTATCTGCATTGTATTGACTAAAGTAAAACTGGAAAAATAGTATTACGGTCGCGCATCGGCTGATACATTGCATACGCGTATTTAATTTTCGTGTTCCTCAACACGTGCCATATTAAAGGTGTATGCCACCAGTATAAATATTGTTCTAACACAGTATCTTGTATGCCTTTTATAATAGTTTTATTTTTCAGTGTTTAAGCGGTATACCCTGTATGCTAAAACTGTCTAGCACACAGCAAATATTCAGGTAATATTAAGACCTTAATGATGGGCCTAGGTGACGTCCCTTAAATACTAGTATACTCGCCTTTTCGATCGTTTTGATATTATATTACAATTGTGTATTAGATCCATTTTGTAAGCTTTGGGTCTCCATTTAACACTGAGGTTTACAGGATAAACTCAACGTAGTCTCATTGCATTCCAATGTGGCGGTAGTAAATAAATCTTAGTGGCAAGTGCATGAATGATAGAGATGACTAGCACGAGAAAGACTGTATTGCGGTATACAGTATTATTTCTGAACATACAGCAAGAAGTGCCACGACATACCGCAATTATATTAGACATATATGTATGTATGTATGTATGTATGTATGTATGTATGTATGTATGTATGTATGTATGTATGCATGCATGCATGCATGCATGCATGTATGTATGTATGCTCATTGGTGATAGTCCTTTAATTTTGGATGTTCTTTCTTTGTTATTCCACAGCACACAGTATACATCAATATATACGTTGTGCTTAAAATCCCCCCAAAACACATACAATAAAACGTAAATTCTTTTATAAAAAACATATTTGTTCTAACCTGTTCTTTGTTTTGGTCGAGATTGTTGAACTACCTAATTGACAACCACAATACACCAACTGTGGTAACTTGTACACTTTCTAGCAAATAAAAACTGTTTTTCATAAGAATTGTTCTCGACATGCTTATGTCATTTTCATTTATATTTGTATTTTGATCAATTAATAATTCGCTAAATTGTTTAAATGAAAATTCGGTTCTCAAAACTTGTCATGAGTATGCAAATCGCAATTAAATGTTAAGCTTTTATAACAAATTCAAAGCTATGCGTAACCACATGATCACGATAATTACGTATCAAACGACCGCGAAATATTGGATCAATTCAGGTGCATAGAGAGATGTTCAACTGAATTAACCTCTTCTATTTTTTGGTGTCATGTTGCAGCTGCAGATATAACTGAAGGTAGTATGATCGATGTGATACACACATTTTATTCGAGCCAATATTCCTCTGATTGCTTCAGTGTTTATTGTATTTGCTACATTTGTGTCCACTTGATGAACACTAGCAGCGTGAGGCTAACTAGCTCCACAGAAAGTTCCTATAATGAGAAAGAACTATATTTATCAACACAGAACTTATTTAAAACGTATGTGCATTTATAAAACTTCAGTCTTTATAAGAAGGAAACTGATTCTTTCCTGATACATAATTTATTTTTAAGAATACACAAAACACACTTTTCTCAGTCAAGATCTTGCAAATGCAGTGAGTAACTAAACATAAACAAATTAAAAAGTGAAGTTCATTCATACAAGAAAAATGTGTTATTACAATTTATGTTGTATATATTTTGAACTTATTGATTTAATGTATCAGTGTTATTAGGTCTACGCGCCAAAGATTTGAATTTCCTTAATTTAACCCACTTAAGATATTTATCCGGGATGGAATGTGTTATCAGATACGGTTAAGATATATCGTCGAACTTCAAACAAAAAGTATTTGACAGATACATGGCATTATGAATTATATATCTTGTAATGTTTTGTCTGAAGAAAAGAACAAGTACTTTTAAATCAATACCAGCAATATCGACATTTAACTCTTGTAACGACCAAAATATGAGTGAAAAGGAATTGACTGTGTTTGGGTACTGAACTAGAAGTAATAATTGTGACCCAGTGATACCATACAAATGTAACTCTTGTATCACCAGTGGTACGAGACCAATTTATATTTGGCTAATTTAAATTCGCATGCCAAACCTATTTCGACCTTACTGGTTAAGTCGTTTTGAGTTTCATAGCAAACACGGCGTGCGCCAAAAGGTGTATAGTATTGGTGTTCCACATGTTGCATGTTATGGCTAAGTGCTATCTAGACACCTGGTATATATTTCTCAAAAGGTTGTATATTATTGCGTGTTTATTTGGTAATGACGAAACTACTATTAGAAATATATACAAAATACTCTCTTTTGAGCTTGAAATTAATATTGTTAAATAAGCACGCGAATGCCAAAATCAGAAAAAAACTAACGTATACATTTTAAAGCAAGTGGGTTCATTTTGTAACTTCCTTTTAATATTTTTTTGCATAATATAAACTGCTTTGCACCTCTTCCGATAGAGTGAATTACAATTTTGTTTAAGAACTAAAATGTATGAACTTCCGTTTTGTGTTCTATTTTGTTTGTTTAGACAACTTCAAAAGAAGAAAGAGGAGAGCGCGCGCGCGCGCGCGCGCGTGTGTGTGTGTGTGTGTGTGTGTGTGTGTGTGTGTGTGATTAGGATGTTTAACGTAGCTTTAACAATTTTTTACTCAAATCAATACGATGTCTGCAGTGAGTCTGCTTATAGTGATGCCTAGCACTGGTGCATCATGTTGCAGACATGTAGTATGTTATCCCACCAAGTCACTTGGTCCTGACACCATCCTGACCAGCACTAACGCTAACCTCTCTTTGCTGAGCTCCAAGCGAGGCAGCTGCATGGACAATCTATATTATATCCTTGGTATGACTCTGCCAGGATTGAAACCCACAAACACCCGCATCCGAGGCGGGTGCTCTAACCACATAGACCATCGGACCAAGGCATCAACTCATAACTTTGATCATTATGAATATTTACGTTGATTCTTACAACCGAAATGGATATTCACAAAAGGTTTTTATATCAGGTTTTAATTCTAAAGTGTATAGCAAGGTTAAGGCAACTAATTCCTGAGCAGTGTTACCTTGTTACAGAAGACACCTGTAAATCAAAACTTGTCATACTTCGTCTCTAGTGCACATGTGATATGATGCGTTTAGGTCCAATGTATTGAATATTTAATGATAATAATAATAATATTAATAATTATATATTGCTCTTGTGCTTTAAAATCACAAAATCTCAGCAAACGAAATCATATGTTTAAATGGTTTAAAAATTAAGATAATTAATAAAAGATTTATATCAATATATAAACATCTTTTCAGTTCATTTATATGTGTATGCAAAGACGTTCTCCAAATTACATGACGTCCATGTTTATGAATGTTTGATCAGGACACTCGCGAGTCACATTAATGAAGTGTGTTAATGTAATAACTCCACGTTTGAGATAGTTCTTAAGAACTAAAATGTATGAACTACCGTTTTGTGTTCTATTTTGCTTCTTTTGCCAAGATCAAAAGAAGAAAGAGGCGCGAGCGTGTTTGTGTGTGTGTGTGTGTGTGTGTGTGTGTGTGTGTGTGTGTGTGTGTGATTATGATTTTTAACGTTGCTATAACAGCTTTTCACGGCAAATGCACCAACCAGGAGGATGGTGTCTACATTGCTCGGACCGATAAAAAAACATTAAAATTTATAGATGATTTATTGTCTTCTCGATTGTTCTCCGAAGAAACCAACATGACTTGATTCTAAAATGGCCCTTGCCCATAAACTTCGTCCTTAAAATTACCTCTTAAATAGGACTTTGTAGCTGACCATCTCATTTTAAATCTCAAATGTACGTTTCAGTTAAAACGTTTAAACGTAGTCTTCCATCTATATTGGTTTTTATTGTTCATTTATCGTTTCGATTTATCTTAAGAAATGTAACTAATTTGAAATTGCTTTGCTCGAAACTTACCGTAGAAGCTTTTGACCCACGCTGAAAAAATTCAGGGAGTTCCTGTCAACACACATCCCACTCCACAGGCTTTCAGGAGCATTTGTCAAGTTCTCCCGAAAATCATCCAGTTTTAGTCCTCTATCAACCGTTACAAAATAATACATGTAACTGAGTCTCATCTTATGTAAGTTTTATTTAATCTGGGACATACTACTTTCCGACAATTACATTATGACATATACATCGAACGGTTATGTATTATACTCTTTGAGCGCCTAGTTAAATAAATATAACTGACGAAAGCGAAAAGTTCAAAAGAGAAACCCAAACATTACTAAAGAAAAATGTGAAATCTTGATCCATATTTCGATGAACGTCATCGATATAAACCTTCAATTAAGTTATCCAGTTTTGATCATTCAATTTCTCGCCTTCTTATTTGAAGAAGTTTATTCTTTTGTCTCGTCTCTAGCTACTACTGTCATCAGTACATTTTAATTAATATCATCATTATTAATTAATTTACTAAACTATATTGTATGAACATAATGTAATTATGGTTACGTATTAGCAAAGATTATAATAATATTTTATGTTTTAAGGTTTCACAGTGATGGTAAATTACTGTTTGAATAGTACGAGCCACTGAACTGATTCCCATGTAATACTTTCCTTTTATAAAATTCATTATAGTTCATTACTAAAATACTGGTATAGGCTGCTGTTCACTATGTATAAATCATTCAAAAAGACATTTTTCTTGGGAAAATTAAATAATATCACACTTAGTTTGATGTCTAACATACAGGTAAACTTTCAATCCTTCAAATCAAGGTCGTCATTTGTTTGTCTCCTAATTTTTTAACAATAGGTTATTTTTGCTGATAAGATAAATTGGTGACAAACATAAGCCTTACATAAAGAAAGAAGACTGTTATGCTTCTAATTGATTTAGTTAATGTATAATCGGGATTAAGATATATATGAGTACTAACATGTCTCCCCAATCCACAACTATATACTTTGTTGTTTTTATTGAAGAGGCTGTAAACGGATGGTAAGACCTGTTGAGGTGAATGCGGTGACTCCAAGCAAAGAAATAAAGTTCCTAGGCCCCGTGTTTGACGTAGAACTAATTGGTTACTTTTGTATGTGCTTAGATGTTGAAAAATATCCGACCGAATACACGGTTTTATATTTTCATTTATCAGCCAGTTTTAATGGGTTATTCCATAATGATAGTTAAGTGAAGGAAAAAAATCCAACCTTGGATAGACAAGTAATGAATAAGTAGTGAACGTTATCAAAATAATCAAGAACAAAAGAATCGTCTGAAAACAAACATTTTGTAATGTCCACTCATGGGCACTTATTTTATGTATACGCCTTTGTTCACATTACGCACTATATCATATTTTATCAGTAAATCCAGAAGCTTTTGACCAGTCGAATCCCAAAGCTTGAAAGTTGATAATTTTATTTTATCTGTTTCCATCTGCATTACAAATAAAGACATATCTTGACAACCGAAACTATTTAGGATAAAACTCTTAGTTACGTTAAAGTCTACTTACTAGAGTGTAATAAATATTCTATATCAGAATGTTAAATTTGCGCTAATTAACTCAGAATTGTGCATTACAAATGCATATTTTAATTCACAGAGAAAAAATAAAGATAATGAGTGCATTTATCAATGTTTTACGGAAAACGCTCAGAAAATATTTGTATACTCAAGCCACTCAAGTTTAGTGGATGTGGCGATGGCTGAATTTAGTGATGATTCAAGCGAATTAATGGCAAATTTGTCATGCTCATATTCGTAGTGAGGAATATGAACTCTTAGATTGTTACAAATTTTAAGACAATTCTGCTCACTGAGGTTAAACAGTATTAATTTAAGCCTGAACGAAGTGCAAAGGTGGAGGAGAACATAAACAATAATGAGGCTAATTAGTGCTTGGTCTATATTCTGGAAATTATTATTATTATTATTATTATTATTATTATTATTATTATTATCATTTTGCTGATGATGATGATTATTATTATGATGATTATTATGATTATTATTATTATTATTAATAGTAGTATTATGCCAATTATTATCTTCATCATCATTATTGATATTATTATTATTATTATTATTATTATTATTATTATCATTATTATTATTTCAAACATTATTATTATTTTTCTTTTTATTGTTATTATTATTATTATTAATATTTTATAATCATCATTTTGGCAATTATATTTATTATTATTGTAATTATTTTATTATTATTTGTTTATCGTTATTTCAATTATTATGATTATTATTGTTAGTAGTATTAATATTTTAATCATCTTCATTATAATTATTATTATTATTATTATTATTATTATTATTATTATTATTATTATCTTCATCATCATTATGGCAATTATTATTATTATTGTTTTTGTTGTTGTTGTTATTATTATTATTAATGTGTTAAGGACTTAATACATAGACTGTGAGAGGTATATAGATAATACTTTATTAATTTTATGACCCATTTGTTCTTGTAAACCGTAATGAAATACACACGACGAATGTACCTTGGGTGTGATTACTACCCTCAACAGATAGTAAAATTGAAGAATTTAATTAAAAGTAAAGGTATCCAAGTGTTCAGCAAACATATATTTTCTCTGGGGGTTTAGGTTTATAACACTTGTGGTAAAGGATGTATACATATATATGGCAAAACAAATCTTGAGAACAATAATAGTAATAATAATAATACATAATAATATTAATTAAAATACAGGAAATTAATTTCAGATCCTTTTCATGTGTGATTGTAGAAAACATTGTATTTCATTGATTTGGATAATTTCGTATTCAGTTTTAGTGGAAAGAATTAGTAAATAAGTTATTTGTACTTAATTCTCCATCAGACAGTTCCAATTTTGATTCTTTTGTTCCCGATGGCGTAAATTTGAATGGTATATATGAATATTTGAATATGTGTATTGAGTGTAACATAAATAATTAGAGGGCAATTTTTTATTTAAATTATTCATTGGAATTAGGAAGTTCTCGTTGATTTTTAATTTACAAGTTAGTTTGGAACTACAGTGAACTCACCCCAAAACTATCTGAATTGCATCATTGTTGATACATCAATACATTAATGACTATTTAATTCATTCGGTATATTCTACACTTCGGACTTGTGAAAGGATGTTTGGAATGTTTTGTGATTGAATTCACAGTACTATAAGTGTTTCTTTAATTTTCATTTTGTAATTTAGAGAAATAGGTAGTTTCTTGATTTAATCCAACTCCGTGGTTTCGCTTCTTTCTGTTACGGCCTTTCCACAAACTGGATGAGATATTTACATATAACACTGTAGTATAAATGACTTGATCCGGCCATGTAAATAGGGAATTATTGCCTATCTGGTAGTTAGAAATATTTGTAGAAAACCTCAACCGAACACCTATCAATTTGATTAATGCTTTTAGAAGCATGGTTTCCTTGTCTATATAACGATTTAATTGGACAGCGGATGGTTAAGATAACAACCGATAAGCTCCAGTACACTTAGTTAATGTTGTTCTTACCCCCACACACATAAAATGGAAGGATCCAGTAGCCCGGCAACAGATTCATTACAAAATATTCTCGACAATATTTCGGGCACCTTCCCACCTAATTGCAAGATTTTTGGAGATGGTTCGTTGAAGAAAGGCTCGAACACGCAAAGGTATACTCAATAATTTAGGCTTTTTTTACACCAAAATTCTGGTCAAAGTAGCAGCACGTTGCTGATGTTCTATGAGGAAGAACGAGCATCCTGAAAAACTTCAAGAAAACAGTTTAGGACAAAATAAGAGAATCTGATCTTGCAGCATTCGGCATACTTCTTAATTATTAGAATTTCTAGTATGTCTTCAGTATATTTTTAAACCTGATTTTGTAAAGAAAAGCGTCGTTATGTATTTGCAACCGTTAAATTTATACCACACATGTATAATTGTCATGTAATAATAAAACAAGCTTTTGATCCACTCTTTATAGTGTCATGATGGAAATTATTGACAATATATGTCGATGTTCTCTGCATCAGGACGGCAAATCCTAACATTAACAACTTAATGCTGAGTGCCAAGTGAGACAGTAGTTAGTACAATTTTTGTAAGTCTTTGGTTTGACTCGGTCGGAAATCGAACCCACGACATCCAGCATCCGAAGTTGACGCTCTCGTATATATATATATATATATATATATATATATATATATATATATATATATATATATATATATATATATATATATATATATATATACTGTATGTATGTATGTATGTATGTATGTAATGGAGGAAATAAATATGATTATAAGAATACTATTAGTGAAACAATATTGTAATAAAAAATGACAAAGTACTTAGTCACGTTCAAGTAACGGATAAATTAACGTTTACCTAAAGATTAATCTGCGTCTTAATTCCTATAAAGAGATGGCTCAGGTGTTCTAGCGAAGGGAGCGCCGTCTCGATGCGCGAGGTCACGAATTCAAACCTCGACCATTGCGGTAAACCTGTAGCAGTATTCTTTAATATTTACTTAAGGAATCTAAAAAAATTAACATTTGTTTACCGTGTTGATAGTTATTCGCTGTAAAGATGGCTGTGCTAGGCTGTTTAATATTCAGTGTATTTGTGTCGCTTATTTTAATAAAGATATTTCAGGTCGGCGAATCTAAATATTGACATTAGGTCTAAAATAATAATTACTTTCAATACATTGTGTGGCAGCTACAGAAGACTGTAAGAACATTCTGTGGCAGAATTAAGCATGTTTTACAAATTCCGGGAATGCATTTGCAAAAACTCGTATTTCCAACATGTAATGATGTATGCAATGGTAGAGTTATTTCTGTATATTATACGAGTATTTAAGTGGTTATGGGTTTGGTCAATTCAAAGTTTAAACTATACTTATTAATTTTATTAAATCCGACCATATAGAGTATTATCTTAATCTGATTTACATCTTGGACTGTTTATACCTTTAATATTTTGCGCACTTTAGTCATAATTTGTTATATATTGTCCGTTTACAAAGTTTTTCCCGATATTCCAACATCAAAATATTAAAGAAAATTAAGTTACATAACCTGAAGTTTTAAGTTCAGAAGCCATCTGTGATCCAAAGTAGTATTTGTCATTGAAAATATGAAAGTGAAAATGTACGAATACCGAGTTAATCAGCTAATGAAATGGATAATACCGGATTCGCATTGGTGTATATTAGGATGATGAGAAATTACGACGGACTACGAAGTATAATATGATTTAGATGTGTCTGGTTCCATTGATTTATCATAGATCATTCAGATGAACATACGGTTACAAAATGTCTAACGCGATACTCATGCCTGATATCAATCGCTAGTTTTTTGTTTGTTGTTTGTTTAACTCTGCCTTATAGTGTGGCAACATACTAGATTTGATATATCGCGCATATCTGTAAGTGTAGATAAAATAATAAGGAAGTGTCATACGTGTTTTACGTGGACGCGTGCCACACCTTGTGACAAGGCATTTCACCTGAGAGACCTTGTTAAATTGTGATAAGAGTAGCTAATATATAAAAGGTAGGATTTGTTGGTAAGAAACAGGATCGAAATAGTATAGTTTAATGCATTGCAATCTGGCGGAATACATTATATCGTGTCGCTGTACAACATAAATCGCAGCAGAAGCGCCAATCGCCATTATTGACTCTTTCAAAGGCTCGTGCGTATAGCAAGTGGTGGAAAGGCATCTCAATTCAAATATAGCATTCTCTAAGGTAATTATTGTTCTCATATGTATTTTACTTTAATAGGATTCAAAGGTATTTGTCGAATTTGGCACTCAAATTCTTATATATTTTATCCCGTTTCTTTGTTTCATTTCTTCAGATTTGTTGTTTTTCCAAAAATATTCCAAGACATTGTTTAATGCGATGCTTCAATATTTACTCAAGTATACATTTCCAATTTACATGGTTTTAAAAAATTTAACTTTTTTAATCCAAATTTTTTGGGGTTTCTTGTACGATTCATTTTTTTTTAAAAATGTGTTCAGACGAGACAGTGTATACATACTTATTCAGCAGTGTATAAATAGGTATTCAACAGAATATACATAACTATTCAGCCTCATCTAATTTCCAATGTCATAATTGAATGATATGATGTAAAGTCAGTTTTATTACAAAACATGTTCAATATGCACCAGTGTAGCAGCATTGTACGAATATCTTTGGCAGTAATGGAAGAGATTATTCGCATTGGCCTGACCATTCCAATGCTTGATCAGGAGCTCCCGCTATCTGGTAGTAATCTGAATCGACCACGAAATCAAATGTTGTATGAGTGGAGAGTTTGAATGTTGCATAGATTTGACGCTGAAGAGTTTGTCAGCGACAAGCATTTGAGGGTCTGTTTCTCTTGAGAACAGTCATTCACAAATGTAACCTCCAATAGTTACAATAACCATAAAGGTTATGGGGTTTCTAAATGCTGAAATGAAATTGAAAGTTTTTATATATTATAGAATGGTTTTATCGCCAATGATTGTCGTATGTATGTATGTATGTATGTATGTATGTATGTATGTATGTATGTATGTATGTATGTATGTATGTATGTCCTCTGTGAAATATATTTGTCTGGATTTAATTAAAATAATTTCTGAATACAGCACAAAAGAATCATGAACACAAAAGGAAATATGTACAAAGCACAAGAAAACAATATTGTATATTAACTTTAAATTCGGGCTTTTAGATAAGGGAAGAATCAGTATGCGTTCAAATCAATTAGTTTAATCTAATAAGTTTGTGACTATCATATTCACGGGCTTCTTGGGTAAAAAATCTGCATTTCTAATATAATCATGCCTGTTGAGAACTTTCATCTTCTTTGAGGGTTACTAATGTTTTCATGATTCGCTCTCATGCTACCATAAATCTGAAGTATTGTAGAACTTTGGGATAACTTAACATTTTGCTACAGTTTCAGATTTTAAATATTATAAGTAATATTTCAAAATAATTGTGTTTTAGAGCTTTATGATAAGTATAAAATTTAAAAAAATAGTATACCAAATTTATAAAAGATTTAGATTTTGCGAACAAAATATTAAATCAAAATTACCAAGACGCTTTAACATTTAATTTATTCATGTTTCAGGCACTTTTTTATTGCTTGTTAAAATACGTTGCAGAATGCAATTTAATTGGTGTTATCATCTTCTAATTAGACATTCGTGTAACTCTTCTAAGTAGACATTCGTGTAAATAGATGTATGTTCACGTGTAAGTTTATTCATTAAGACATTTCATGAATAATGCATAGAGTTGCTAGAGAGCATTACTTTTGCAACGTTCGGATGGTGCAGTAACGAAAAGACATTCAATTGATTTCAGTTGCAAAAATGGAAGAAAACATCCATATTGGGTCTACCATTCGCATTGCTGAACATGAGTTGTTATCATCAAGTAGTACCCTGCAACGATTACAAGGTAAACTGTTTTCTGTAATGAATCGCGAAGTGTCTGATATGTTTACCACTCAACAGTTTGTGGACAACAAGTAATTGATGCTGATGCAGGGTCTTACTTGTAGATATCAAAATATATACGTTTCCAACATATTAAAATGTTATATGTCACATGCGACTGAATGGATGCATAGTGTAAATATACGGAAATTTTCAAATAAATCGTTGTAACATCTATAAATCACAACTTATTTCCACTTTATGTTACTTGAATGTAGAGACTCAGAGAAAAAGAAAGCGTAAAAAGCAGCCGTTTATATTTCGGACTCGTGAACAAAATTTGTAATGAGTGTGATTATTAGCACATGGGCGCATTGGAGACGTACATATCAGCGAATATGACATATAGTATACGAAATTATGATTTTTCAGATAAAATATTAATCCAAAATTACCAAGACGCTTTAACTTTTAATTTATTCATGTTTCAGGCACTTTTTTATTGCTCGTTAAAATACGTTACAGAATGCAATTTAATTGGTGTTATCATCTTCTAATTAGACATTCGTGTAACTAGATATCTGTTCTCGTGTAAATTTATTCATTAGGAAATTTCGTGAATTATGCATAGAGTTGCTAGAGAACATTACTTTTGCAATGTTCGGATGGTGCAGTATCGAAAAGACATTCAATTGATTTCAGTTGCAGAAATGGAAGAAAACATCCATATTGGGTTCACCATTCCCATTGCTGAACATGAGTTGTTATCATCAGGTGGTACCCAGCAACGATTACAAGGTAAATTGTTTTCTGTAATGAATATCGGAGTGTCTGATATGTTTACCACTCAACAGTTTGTGGACAACAAGTAATTGAGGGTCATGCAGTGTCGTACTAGTAGATATCAAAATATATACGTTTCCAACTTTTTAAAATGTTATATGTCACATGCGACTGAATGTATGCATGTTGTAAACATACGGAAATTTTCAAGTAAATCGTTGTAACATCTATAAATCACAATTTCTTTCCACTATATGTTACTTGAAGGTAGAGTATCAAAGAAAAAGAAAGCGTCAAAAGCAGCCTTTTATATTTCGGACTCAACAGTTTGTGGACAACAAGTAAATTGAGGGTTATGCAGGGTCGTATTAGTAGATTTTAAAATATATACGTTTCCAACATTAAAATGTTATTTGTCACATGCGACTGAATGGATGCTTATTGTAAATATACGAAAATTTTCAAATAAATCTTTGTAACAGCTATAAATCACAATTGTATGTTACTTGAAGGTAGAATTTCAGAAAAAATAAAGAAAACGTCACAAACAACCTATTTTTTTTTATCTCGGTCTCGTGAAGAAAATATGTAGTGAGTGTGATTATCAGCACATGGGCAGATTGAACACGAACATATCAGCTAACATGACATACAATTAAATGGAATTTGCGCTGGGAATGCAGAAAAGATTGTTACATAATGTTACGAGTCTAACGTCTTAAATTGATAAATAGAAAAGATAAAAAACCAGCACTGTTTTTAAATTTTAAAAAATGATTTATCTCCTTATAACGAATGTTAAAAAAATAAAAGCACATACTGTATTGTGAAGTAAATCCCCCAAAGTGCGAAAACGTTTAGCACAAATCCAAATGAATGAAGATCTATTTGAGTTCAAGTGGTAACCCACATAAGTTACAATAATGTGCTGATGTGCCAATGACCTGGGGTGTTTTGGGGTGATAATAATCTTTTGATGTATCACGATAATATAATCACAAATGATAACGCGAATTCACTCTAATTTCAGATTTTCTAATTTAAGAATATTATTAAGAAGCACTTTGTTTTTTTCAGTGTGTGATAATTTGAGTATATAAATCAACACAAATGAAAGATTGAACACAACAGTAACAATGATTCTGATTCGTATGTTACGACAAGAATGAGTAATTCTCAGGTAAAATATGTTATATATTATTTTACTTCACGTAGGTCACAGTTACCATGTTCTTGAAATAACATCGATATAATGGAAACTTCCATTATAGTAGATTCCTGGGTCAAATCCAAACTACAGACGTGACATCGTTTACTATATTGATCTGAATATATAACACACACTCTTAGAAAAATATTAGCACTGTATTATGTCGTTCATACATAAATGTTCCTGATCAAGTACATTATGAACCTAAGTTTGGACAAATTCAGGTACAAAATACAAATGTAAGTAACATATAATCATGAAGAAAACCCAAAAAATAATACAAAATCAAATATATAGATCCATATATTTCCTAACTAACTTGATATGCTACGCAAAACATGTATATATCAAGAACAAACTGACTACGACAAAAACATTAAGAAATTATGAACGAGCTTAAAGATTCCCACAGTCCCATGAGGGTATTTCTATGTATATACACAAATGCGTATCAAATTTCGATTGTCTATCGGAAGTGGTGTTTGCTTAGTATACTCAAACACAAAGTTTTCGACACAAGTATCTAAGTTCAAAATGTAAAAGAAAATGTGAATATTGTAAGACTGCTACAAATGTCTTACGTTAGTCCTGCCCACTAGCCTGCATCTTTTATAACGTGCACGCAGTACATCGACCAACTTGGGAGTGTTTCAGATGCTGTGCGACCTTTATCTCTCAGTATTTCAAGGTTATTTTTTGTAAGGAATATCTTTGTGGAATATCTGACAGTGTTAGTAAGACATTGAAAGGAATTTAGTTATATTGTTGTTGACTGTTGCATTAATGTACTGAATAAAAACATGATAATGGAACTGGACTAATTGCCTCTTCTTGTGTAAGGTGTTTTTGTAGGATTTACAGATGACTAAGAAAATATATAGTGGCTTCTTCCACAATTAAAGGTAACAAACATATTTTTAAAGGTTGATACTCTTTTTTTTAAAGAAATTTGTATTAGTATTGTCAGTAAATCAACATAATGTTAAATTTTGTTATTTGTGTTGTAACAAATTATAGTCATATTCAGCTCTTTTATCAAGCAATTTTAGAACCGATCTGAAAATCACAGGGACATACATTATATAACAATGCTCTTAAGAAACGTTGTTAATACATGTAATTCAGTTGGAATGGAGAGTTTGTTTAAACTTTTACCGATTTTATAAACGTTTCCAGGCAGTAAAGTAAACTAAGCCGTTGACACTTCAAAATGTTGCATCCTTAATGAGCACGGTACAAACCACCTAGATGTAACGCAAATGTCATACATGAGCTTTTCGTATAAATTAGGATATATATATATATATATATATATATATATATATATATATATATATATATATATATATATATATAATTTTAAAAGTACACGCGTGTCTATCATTTTGAAAACGTTGAACAGTGCAAATTTACATACGTGCATATCTCACAATTGCACTACTGGCATAGATTGTCCAAATTATATACCCTGTCAATTTAAGTCTAACTCTCCGTTCAATGACGCAAATACGCTCTTATTTAAATGTATATACACCGTGTAAAGACACGTGTATTTGAACAAGGTCATAGTGTTTCTTCCTAATGTTTATGTCACTGGACAGGAAAAATAAGTATTAAGTACAAACAATCTACATTTCGTCTGAGCTAACTCACCGTTTATATGCATTGGCAGCATGTGACAACGATGTATGGAACTTATTTAAGATCTCATTTACATATAACTTAAAAAGAAAGTGACGCTTCAGCGAGAACTCAGAAACGCTTATATAGGTTTATGCTAAAATTAGACTGTAAATGTAGAGCATACAATGATTCAAAATATGCTTCCGGTATAAGGTTATCTTGGTTGTTTTTATAAGCGGTGGGTGCGAATACTGAAGATCCAGAAACTTACATTTTTATTCAGTTAAACGATTTCATCATCTTTTTTTCTTAATAACCAAATTATGTGGAGTACCAAATTTAATTGTAATATATCAATTGTCATACAGGGTAACACGTGCTAACATTATTGTCATTTGGATATATTTTATTTTACAGCCCGAAACAGGAACTGCAGAGACTAATGTCCTGTAGATTTTGCCGACAAACCTCATCAGTCATGTTATCGCGTGTTGACGTTTGATTCGTACAAAATGAACTAACTCAGTAATTGTTTGTCCCTTTTGTAAAATATTCATTCAACGCAGATATCGCATCCACCTGTATCCGCCTTTTTAAAAAAGAAGTGATACAAAACAAACGTAAAGATGGATTTTCTTCTAGATGAATTTTACCTTTGGAATTTTCTATCCAATTAAATCCTATGTTGATTCAGAGTTGTTCATAGTCAGTGGAATATGAGTAGATAGAAAAACAATGGGCAACTTTGGTACTAAAATTATGTACAGTTTAGTAAGAAGCTACACAATTAAACACATTTACGATGAAATCGTACATATGTACATGATATCCGGATTACTTATTAAGTGAAATACAGGATGTTAATTTTCAGATGCTTTTCATGTTTGATTGTTGAAAATATTGTATTCCATTGATTTGGATTATTTCGTATTAAGTTTCAGTGGATACAATTAGTACATAAATTATTTGCACATCAGACAGATTCCAATTTTGATTTCTTTGTTCCCGATGGCGTAAATTTGAATATTATATATTTATATTTCAATATGTGTATTGAGTGCAACATATATAATTAGAGAGCAATTTTGTATTTAAATTATTAATTGTAATTACGAAGTTCTCGTTGATTTTTGATTTACTCGTTAGTTTAGAACTGCAGTGAACTCACCCCATAACATTCTGAATTGCATCATTGTTGATACATCAATACATTAATGACTATTTAATTCATTCGGCATATTCTACACTTTGGACTTGTAAAAGGATGTTTGGATTGTTTTGTGATTGAATTCACAGTTCCATAAGTGTTTCTTTAATTTTCATTTTGTAATTTAGAGAAATAGGTAGTTTCTTGATTTTATCCAACTTCGTTGGTTCGCTTCTTTCTGTTATGGAATCTAATAAATAACAGGTAGTCGTGACAGGAACTAAGTTTTGATATAACGTTCAATGCTGTCGGTTGTTTTCAATAGCGTTTATCTTGTCAATATTTCACTTAAACAGTCTTTCTCCACGTTCTTTACTACATTAACAAACTATATACGATTTGGTCTTCTCAAGTTCAATATGTGTGGTTTATTTGCATTATATCTAAAACCCTTGTCATTCTTTACTTGTATATGAGTGTTTTTATATTTTAATCATCATTTTTCATTATTTGATTGGACTTAAAATCGGCATATGGCTGTTTAAATCTAAACGGAAATAAAACAGCTGAGATCACACGATCAAGGATGCAAATGAAATCGTGATATTTTCAAACGGTTTTATAATTGAATGAACATTTCTGCAATAAAAAAAAATCTTTCAAAAAATACGATTTTTATTTTTTCCTAAGCAAGAGTATCTTTGTATGAAACAATCATAATGTAATGCTGCAACTTTTACCAAATGCCTAAATTTGTATATAGTTTACACTGACCAAAACAATGATGTTTGATCAAAAACTATTAGACACTTAACTTTTCTGTTATTAGGCGTATATATATATATATATATATATATATATATATATATATATATATATATATATATATATATATATATATGTCGATGCCCTCTGCATTCGGAAGGTGTGTACCGGATATTGGACCTGACCTTAAAGACACATCTGTCCCAGTTTCCATTCCATAGAAAATGCAAAATGAAATCTTCGAGATCGTGCTTCGAATTTCTCCGAAAGGCTCTTAGTTTAACTTATTATTTTCCTGAATTTTATTTACAGATTTCATACTATCTGTCTTTTTAAAAAGAAAATGAATATAATATTATTGTCAGTCTTTTAACCATTAGTAATAAGACATTAATGTCTGCTCAAGGGGCTCTAGTTTATTTTGTTTCATCGAAATTAAACAAAATGTTGGTGTCAGGAAATTGTATCGTATGTCATACTACGACTCTTGAAAAAGTCTCCTTTGCATTCAAATAGTCCAGGGCTGAATTATCACTATGGTAAATAAACGTTATTATATTGTTGTGGTGGTTTTCGTTGTTGTTGTTGTTGTTGTTGTTGGGTTTAACACCATGTTTTAGTACACGAAAGGCTATGCATGGCGGCCAGTATTAATGGTTAAGGAAGAACACGGGAGAAAAAAAAAACGGAAAAACCACCAACCTACGAGAAGCTACTGACGAGCTTTCTCACATACCCACTTTGGCCGAATCTGAGACTCGAACCTACGCAGAATGAGGTGAGATGACAGTTATCTGTAACGGAGAGGGCTTTAAACCACTCGACGTGGGTTTTGTTTGTTTTCTTTTAAAGTTCTTTTTTATATATAAAAAATTGGAGTTTACCAGAATTGCTATTTATTGTTCAGGGATGCAAGATTTTTGATTTTGATTTTACACCTTTTAGTAACCAAGGGCTCTAGACTGTAACTATTACTGTCTGACCTTGAAGGGGCAATTTTCGAGCTCTGACTACGGACGCTGCCAGGGCCGTAAAGAGCCATCACAGGCCCTGGTGTAAGAAATACCCGGGCTTCCCCTAATCCTTGTTTAAAATTAAACACAAAATGTTCTTTATTAAAAATAAGCGTTGTTTGGGCCGAGCCCTGGGGATTCATTCTTTTTTCAACGCCCTGCTGTTGTCGGACCTTAGGATTAATTCTTCCCCCCCCCCTCCCGCCGTTGTCGGTTCAAGACGCAACTTATGTTTAGATTAGGAAATAATGCCATTAAATAATATGTTGAACTCTGTACCAATAAACACGACGCCTGACCTTGAATAGTGGAATTTATGCGCTCTGACTAGACGGAGCTTATTCTTCTCTTAGGTAAGAATGCCATTCATAAAGACGGTTAAACTGGGTCGTATGTACTCAATACATAGTAACTGTCTCTAAAGAGGCGGAGCTTAGCCAGTCATTTCGGATCTCTCCATAACACTGCGTGTGTCAGCTCTGAATACGGGCGTAGCTTTCGTTTAGAAAAGAATGTCATTCAGTAAGACTGTTCCGTTAACAATGTAAACTGAAAAACAGTGCTTTATTACCATGAATGGTGGAATCCCCATTTTAACGCTGTATCACAACAATAAACTTTTCTGTTTAAATTATTTATTGTGAGTTTTAAATAACAACATGTATGTCCAATCGCTTTTTGAAGAGTATGCGAAATGCAGCAGGTAAATGTCTACGTGTGAAAGCGTGTCAAAATATCAATTCCAAAATTTATATAAAAGAAATTAATATATTATACAGGTTAGATAATCTTAAGTTTGTACTCGATGAAGATTCGAACCTAGGTCCGCGGTAAACGGCACTCATGAGATCATATTCCCTCATAATCTAAGCACACATTAGACCCCCCCCCCCGCCCAAAAAAAAATTGATGTTATTCAATTGGTGTTATATGCCCTCTTGTACAGATACACTCGCATGACGACCTAGCAATTAATTCTCAATTAATTCTCATGCTTCTATACCATCATTCGGGATTCCTACGAAAGATATGAAGGTAAATATAATTAATAGCATGATAGTATTATTTGTATTACAATATTAATTATACCTACTAGTATCAAACGTTCTTCTATATAATCCAGGAATAGCACTTTTATTTCTATCTGGTGTAGCTTTCTATCTCTCTCTCTCATTCATACATACAAACTAACGTACATACATACATACATACATACATACATACATACATGCATGCATGCATGCATGCATGCATGCATGCATGCATACATACATACATACATACATACATACATACATACATACATACATACATACATACATACATACATACATACATACAATAAAAATTGATTATACACTGAAAATGAAACTGATTCTGATTAATTAAATATACGGTGAGAAAATTCATGCACCTGAGTCCCAGTAAATCTGCTTTCCTGAGTCAGCTGATATTTTGTAACATATTATGTAAACAAATCTTAGTAAAATCAAATAACATTCACGGGACACAAGGTTCAAACTGCTAGTGACGAAAGATTTCTCAAATACACTATGGTATAAACAAACTAAAGTGTACCATGACCGAATATTCATCGCACCTGTTTACTCTAATTACAGTAACTGATATGAAGGATAAATGCCATGCACAGGTATTTCAATGGTAATTTGACTCTAGTGCACGCACAGAAAACAGTTCAGAGCCGTTCACTATGAATCTGTCTGAGTGAAATGGTAGAATGCTATATATACTTCAGAGATGGGAAGATTTGTTGAGTAATAATTATATCAGTTTCTCAAAACCTTTGCAATAGACAAATATTTTCTTAGAAAAAGCGGTTCAGCAATGATTGATATGCGTAAGTAGTCATTTTCAGACATTCTAGCAGGGACGATAATATAATTATCAGGTAAAGAGTATTTTCAGATTGAACATAGTTTCGATTTAATATATGAAGAATGAACGCGCGCGCGCACACACAGACACAAACACACAGACACAGCTATATATCGATATCTGCATGTAAATGATTATATTATATATTTTGATGGGCCTATTTTACCATGCAGATTTTATAGATTTATTCTATAACACAATAGACGTAGGAACGAGGTTTGAGTGGGGTGAGTATTTTGATAAGCTCTTTTTTGAATACAAAATGTGACTCATATCATTAAGGAGGAAAGGCATAAACAAGCAGGCGAGCATATTGGGGCGAAAAGAATTAGGCAAACATGTGGCGTGGGTGCCCACGGAGCCTTTGCATTCTGATTGTTTGCAAGGCAAATTTTAAACCATCGAACTGAAATAATAATATATAATAGGAAACATTCCATGTCCTCCTTACCCAAACACACTGACCCTGTTGGATCTGTTCCTGTATATCGGTTGCTACAAATATGACAACGATATATCTTTCTTTTAATATCCAATCTAATGGTTCTGTTAATATGAAGCATATGTTTTGGGTACTGCCACTTTGATTGACGTCAGTAACCCACTGACATTTTAATAATTTTTAGGTGAAGGAGTTGGCGGGCTGGGAGTTTTGTATTATTCAGGATATGTTTTTTGTTGTTTAAGATATATCAGAAACTATTTAGGACCTTTTCATACAAGTCCCAGCGGCCTCTCCCACACAAATTCTCAACGATTGGTCTCTTTTAATGATGTGTTGATCAAATTGAAGCAATGACACTCAGGGAATTTTTAAGATGAATTTGTGCCAACAATTACTTTGTTCTTTTCTTAATAAGAGGCCACGAAACCGCCAATATTGCAATGACTTTTTCATGACCTATGACATGGTATAAAAGTAATGACACAATCTGATTAAAAGTTCATGGTTTGAACGGCACAATTGCACTATATATATTAGCAGTATGAATTCCAAAGGGGACCGTCATCCCTTAGAACCTAAGATTCCGGCGCCATTGACCACAGCGGCCATTCCTGAAGATATTCGACGATAACATTCATAATATGGCATACCCTTCTTTAAGCCAATCACCTGACTTAATCATAAGTAGGTCTGATATAGAATCGACGGGTTGTTATAAATCCAAAAAAATGTATTATCTGCCAGAATATGATACAAGAATATCTTATATATTTACAACTTTCAATGCCGATAAATGGAAACAAGTTATTTTTTTGAAGAGAACTTACTCCAATAAATGCATCCAGCTCCCTGCATATGTGTACGTGACGTCATTTCCATCAGTACAGAACTAGACAATGTAAGGACTATTTTTCCGTTATTCAATATATTATGGATATCTAATGTAAATAATTTGATAATAGAACTCGCATTGTTATTATTATGTCGTTTAAAACTGACGTTTGCGTACACATAATAAAAATGAAATATTTTGAAAAATGTTATCAATACATAGTCAAACTTTGCCTATGCAAAGCAAATTAAGTGAAAGGATTATGTAAATGAGTGCATATAAGTGAAAGCGGGCAAACAAACTTGGCTTTGTGTAAACGTTTATAAATATAACATATCTTGTTCATTACATCTACATTTAAATCAAACTAATTGATGCTATTAACATATGTCTCATTTCTCTAACCAAAAGTGCCAAGGCTTCATTTCTTGATGGCAACGGTGGCATCTACATTATCAACGTGAAAAGTCTGTGTTACATTTTTTATTATATTGTAAACATATTTTATTGCCTTAATTTATATAAAAGGATACGCTACAAGATCTGGCAACTGAAATATCCTTTTCTCTGTACGTCAAAAGTATTTCAATATATTGTGATATGTCAACATTGTAGCAAAAACTAAGTGTGTATGAGAGAGAGAGAGAGAGAGAGAGAGAGAGAGAGAGAGAGAGAGAGAGAGAGAAGAGAGAGAGAGAGAGAGAGAGAGAGAGAGAGAGAGGCACAATCACAGCAATATTAATTTGAAAACTTATATTTTTTCCTCTTTTCAACTATACGTTTTTTATCATATAACACGAACGTTTATACTCACGAACATAAATGAGGCTATGTCGCAATCTAATATTCTGGATCACTGACAGTTCAGATGTAATCCTGTAACCCTTTTGGATGGGAAACGTGCAACGTTTTAGGGGTTGATTAATATATAATAATTGATATAATAATTTAAAATATTGAAACAAAATGTGCAAGCAAAGAACGACTGCGTTAGTGGGGAACATAACCAAAACGAAAGGCCCTCCCACGACTAAAATCTTTAAAAGTACCAAAAATAAGGACGGATTGTTGGAAGCAGATAAACTGAGAGAAAATGAAAACATGTATTATACTGAAACGTAATATGTGGATACTGAAACTGTTTATTAATGCCACACATGTACTATGTGATACCTGAAATCGCTGACATCGTGATAGCAGCATTTTTATGATAAAAAATAAATAATAAAAAAGTGTAAATGAGTGCCAAGAGGAGAAAATATGGAATTTGATGCGGATTGATCTAAATGTATATTCTTAAGAAATGATCGGGCTTTGAACATGAAAAGTAAGATTTTGTTGTTGTTCTTTAAGGTTTGAAAAAAGAGAAAATCTTATCCATAACTGTATCTTATATTGAAAGCGACAGTGGTCGGTGACACGATTTGTATATTTGTAAGGTTGATTTCTTATTGGTAAGATTGATTGCTTACGAGACGGAAGGAGAATAAACGGTTTTACGCTTCAAAATGTGTCACTGGAATTTCTAATTATTTATGACACGTGACTGACAACCAATGAATATAATGATATTAGAAAAGTACAACATGCTAGAAGAAATGCATACTATAATTGCTTACTTTCCTACCGTGAATCTGTAATAAGTGTAGTAAACTGGTAGTTTCTAACACCTAAAGTACAATAATGTTATCCCTTTATCATACCTGTCCCTCAACCCCAGCCTAAGGATTATTCATTTTAACTGACACGAAGTGGCAGAATGGTGCCAGCCCTCGAACTTAACATAAAACAGATGTCCCCCAACATTATGCAACTTGTTTTTATAATCTTGAAATAAATGATATCACCCATTTGTATGGACTTGTATCACACTTATAACTTCAGGGTAAGTACCTTCGAATTTGGTTCTAGTTTAATTTTAGAGCATTTATTTCACTCTCATTCTGGCAATGATACGCAAGTTAGATATGGCATAGTCGGTATTGATTGAACAGAAATTGATTATGCTTGGTTTTATAATTTGAGCATTATAGTTTGTTTGGTGAAAGTGTAGAGAGAATAATGAGGCATTGTTGCTGGTAACTAGGTGCAATATGTGACCTACTGCACGTTATTCGTTTTACATTTCTTCCTCTCAAGAAAATGCTGGTTAACCTATCGCATAAATTTCACTCGCAGTTCATTCTTTATTAATATATGATTTATTATGATTTAGACACAATCGGATGTTCAATAATAACAACTAACTGCTGTGGGGACTTTAAAGAAAAAATAATTGCAATCCTAGTACATGGTTTATACAGCACAATCATTAGGCATTTCTGAGTTAGTTCCCCTTAACTGTATATCTGGAGGCATGGGTTCGTAAATTTTAGACTGTCAATTCTTTATGGGTGTGACTTTTCAGATATTATTGTTTAAAAATGAAAGTTGTGGATATATTTGTGAATGTTGTGTTTCGGGCTTGTGTTGCTATTGAAATTGATGTGAAGTATGTGGCATGTACGCATCCCATAGTTACTTTGTAGCTAGTGAAATACCATTAGTCGGCTAACCAACTAATGTAGTAGTCATATGGGTTCAAGGCAAGTACAATAGCTCGAAAATGCCTCGATATCAACTATTGTAATGGCACCAATCTATTTAATACACCATATTGCATATAATAAGCACCTAGGAAAAGAGTTAGTATTTTCACTGTAAGTATCTCTCTGTGTAAAAGTAATTGACCTTTTCACGTGATGAATGAAGGTACACATTTTGTGTTGGGGTGCACAATCGTCCGTTACAATAAACTGTCATTGACGTGTCAGGTCAAGTGAACACTATTTTTTTATTCTTTTTTTTAAATATGACTATCTAAAAAGTAGAGATTTTTGCACCACACTGATGTCTTGTAATATTTATGATTTTGTTTATATTAGGTAGTTGCATGCGTGAGTAAATTTGAGCAGCAAAACTGTCCGCTGCACCCGTACAAAAATATACACTGGGTGTTGACTACTTATTGCTGTGGTAATATCTCGCGCCCAAAAGTTCAAAATGGAAGAGCTGCAACAAGCATAGGGTGAGCAGCTGGAGAGATTGTAGGGTTAGCTGGAGAGATCGTTGAGTCAGCTGGATTAATTATAGGATGAGCTGGAGACGGCGAGCTAGAGATAGTAGTCGTCGGGTTCACTTGGACACATATGGCTAGCTTGAGAGATCGTATGATGAGCAGGAGTATTCGTACGGTAAGCTGGAGATATCGTAGGGTGAATTGGAACAATATTAGGGTTCACTAGAGATAGCCAACTGGAAAGATCATAAAGCGAACTCGTAGGGTGTGGGGAATCGTTGAAGTGATCAATTCACAAAATAAAGAAAGTTTCGACCATGACTTGTCTTCATGTGTCTGTTTTCCGTTTGCAGGAAGTAAACACACAAATAAAGGTTGCTCATACAATATATTCATATGATGTATCTACCGATTGTGACTAGTAAACATGAAATATACCAACAACTTACATATGAACAAAACCTAATCAAACAAATATGGCTAACTGTGATAATATACTTTAATTTTCTTTCTTGCCACAGGTTTGAGGCGCCACTGGTTGATTTCTGATTTAGCTCTCTTACAATAGCATCATGAAGTTGACTTTTTCGCATCTTAGCGTGAACATTTCGATGCATTTCGTCCCCTCTAGGCAATTTGGACAGAGGCTTATCGAGTTTCGCATCCATTTGATAGGACGATATTAATGACGAACACATTTTATAGATAGAATAATAAAACATTTAGTTGCGCTAGTTGCAAAGTACAAGGTCCAGACAACTTCAATTTGAAAGCAACAAAAATGCGTCTTTTTGCTGCAGTTTATTATATACGCCGTGAGACATTTTTGTAATTTGGCTTGCATAATGTTAAATAGGTTGTTGGGGGAAGATTTGATTTACTTTTATAAAATATTTTTATAATGAAATTCAAATATATCTTGGCTGTAAGTAAAATCACATGCCCCCATCTGCAAGATGAACGGTCGGTCCCTTAATTGCGCTGCAGAATTGTAATGATTTTAAGAAAGAATTTCATGGAGAAAAAATTGCAACGTTTATTGATGACTTGCTTGATATATGTTCTAGCTGAAAATACAGTGTCAGGACAAGATTTTAAGATCGTTTGCAACTTTCTATCACCATTGACAGTTTGAAATCTCTCGTGAGATCTGATTTACGGAAACCTGCTACAGTATCCAATATTATGAACGTTTACTTGTTACCTATAAGATTGATAATATTGAAATGAATAATTTTCGGTAACTGATTTCTTGTTAGAAAATGATCCGTGAATTATTCACATGAATACTGTTAATTGATTAAGTGGTTTTCAGTTGTTGGTTTTTATCTCTTTCGTTTTGAATCTTTTCCAAACTGTTGAAACAAACCATTCAATTTTATTATTTTTGAAATGTTAAAGCCTTAGCTGGTTCAAACGGTAACTATTCTTTAACGAGCTTATATGAATATATTTCCTCGCACATATATTTTTGTATCTTCGACACAGCCATGTTCCTGAAGTTTTATATAAGTTGCCCATGCGTTCTCGCCCATATTACTGAACAGTTTAAAACGCGTACATATTCATTAAATATAATCAACTCATAGCTTTCGAGTTCGAATTAGCAAAGGAAGAGATGGCACGATCTTGTTGTTTTCTAATTGTCTATACCTTCACAAGGTAAAGTTAGGAGAATTACAGGGTCAATACAAAACTGAAATTAACAAGCAACCATAAATACCACCATGTCCAGCGTTAATTGGTCCATGTTAACCATGTTTATTTTGAGAACCCCTTTGTGAATCCTGAAGTGTTCTAGGTCTTCTTCATTGGGGGATAATTAGCCTTCAATTTTCTAAATTATTTGCTGAAAGCATGTTTCCAAAACATGTATGAAGTACGGCTTGGTTTGTTTCTATACGAATCTTCGTCACCAGAAATGTTGAGCCCCAAGAGTAACCAAAGACAAGGGGCGAATTTAACATATATTAAAGTGTTCAAAACGGGTTATAAACACATAATCTTGAAATCGTACAAGTGTGGTTCCGCAAGGGGTTTTGGGGTTGAAATCTGATTTATCAATCTCGATCTTAATCAATTTTTTCCGATTAGTGTATTGTAGTCGTTCAACCAGCCAGACATCGATGTTGATATTCCCTTGCTTATTCGAAGTAATGATTTTGTTGATTTTTTCCTTCTAATATTTGATAATAAATTAAAACTTTCTAAACTATCAGAACTTAATCAGTTTCTACGATTGTCAGATTTCATTGACTTCGTGGCTGCTATAAACCACAATTTAAAATTAAAAAAGAACTATGCTTATTTTATGCAAACAGCATGGTCTCTTTACTATTCCTCAAATACAATCAGTCACATAAACGTCTTCCTTTGCAAAACATGAAAATTGGGCGCGCGCACACACACAAACACACACACACACACACACAATTGTATCTTCCGGTGAATTTCAGAGATAATGTTAACATGTATTTTACATTAACTTTCAAAAATTCCTTAAAACAACATTTGATACTTTAAACAAGAATGTACTAAAGGAACAAAGTAAAAACCGAATAAGTTAAGCTGCTGGAAAAGGAGAAGCAGACTGTTTCAAATTATGTACGTCGCTACTATTTTAATGTATCATTGTCATCAGATACGAAAATAATAATGTTATGTTAGTGCGTCTTTATATGTTAAGATAATTTAAGAAATGCATTACAACATACGTTATTTTTTTCATTCCATCAAACATTTCACTTATAATCTGCTGCTTGATTTACCCAATCAAGTAATATTTAAGGTGAAACATCAAGACCCACATCTATCATATTGATTTGTCCAAAACAAAAATTCAAAAAGAAGAAAATAATTTTAGCAATATGGAAAGATAATTAAATGTTTTGATGTAGGGAGAGAAATCGTAGCTATTTATTTTCTCCGAACATTCAGGTCTATCAATTTCTTTCCATAATGGTTTACAGCAGAGAACATTTTAAATCAAAAGCCACTAAATAATATAATAACAAGAAAACTACGTTAATAAATATTTGCTAAAACAAGTCCAGACTGCAGCAGATAAAGACGAACTGTACAGAAGAAACAAAAACGTACCTTTCATTAGTTGCCGATTTAATAGCCGGTGCAGGAAATACATCGATCTAACACTGTGTTGTTTCTTGATTTTTTGATTATACAGACAACCACGGTTGGTTTGCTTTACTAATCTAAAACCTTACAAAAATATAAAAATGTTAGGTCACTCGGTAATCACAATACATTTGGAGTTATTATTATTATTATTATTATTATTATTAGCATTATTTATGCAAGTTTCATTATTTTAAATATTATTATTAATATTATCAATATTACTATTATTATGACTATTATACTTATTCTTATTATTTTTTCGTTAGTGTCATTTCAATTGCACAATAAAAAGAGAAGGTCAAACGGAGATGTCTAAACAGTAGATTGTCAAGTTGATGTCATTCATCAGTGAATAGCGGTGTTACAAGTTAATAAATTAATCCCTAGCGTAGCGTTTACGGGACAGGAGGTAGTAGAATACTTCCATGCTCTGTAGCATCTAATGGAGATCGCCTGGAAGTCTATGTATTAAGATGCATTCAGAAACAGCCTCCAAAATGTGTTTCCTACTCGCATTTCATGCGAGAACAACAAAATCCTCCAGAAGATAATGTGTTAAGCATTTAATACTGAGATTGAGAGTTATATAAATAAATACTTTATCAATTCTTTTAAACAGTGATGAAATGCAGACCACGTATGTTCGTTGGGTTTGATTGTTTACTACCCTCCACAGACAGTAAAATTGAGGAATTTTATTGAAAAGAAAAGGTACTCATAGACCTGGTGTATCCAAAGGTTCAGCAAGTATATATTTTCTCTGTGGGTCTTGCTGTATACTACTAGTGGTAAAGGAAGTATGAGAATAATACTAGTAATAATTATAAAACATAATAATAATAATAATAATAATAATAATAATAATAATAATAATACATTGCTGACTATTGTTATGTTAATGTGCTAGAAAATGAAGCACAAAAGTCTAACCATGCATCACATATACATATATTTCATACTTTAAATTGAAATAACATCTCATAAATTGTACCCACAAGTTTGCTATCTAACACAATAATGAATGACGAAGTGTATTTTCCAGGTAAATTGGAGAATATGTGGATTATGATTTTGAATAAGACTGAGGAGGTCAAGATGGATTTCAACATTGAACATCCAATACTTCATACAGTTTTCTTTAATAAATATGTCCTGGAAGGAACATATTGTGTCTACATGCAGCAATATGGAAATTGCAAGGAAATCGTGTCAGAGGATGAACACTTGTAGGCAATATATTCTTACAGTAGTTATGACGAAACTATCAGGCTCAATTTTAGGTCACGTGATTGCTTTATATGCTTGTGAAAATTATGCTTAAAATTCATTTCCATTAAATCCTTCCATTATTAATACAATTAATTATTACTATCACTTTACTCGGGTGTGGAATTTTTTACCCAAACCTTTCATTTTTATAATAATAGATCGTGCCAATATAATTTTTTCAATATCTTGGAAATTCTCCTGCATTTTTTAAAATCCTCTATGATTTCTTTTCCTGAACAAATTCTATACTATGACATTAAAACACATGGCTGTAACAAATTCTATACTATGACATTAAAACACATGGCTGTAACAAATTCTATACTATGACATTAAAACACATGGCTGTAACAAATTCTATACTATGACATTAAAACACATGGCTGTAACAAATTCTATACTATGACATTAAAACACATGGCTGTAACAAATTCTATACTATGACATTAAAACTTATTGCTGTAACAAATTCTATACTATGACATTAACACATATTCCTGGGACAAATTCTATACTATGACATTAAAACACATTGCTGTTACAAATTCTATACTATGACATTAAAACCTATTGCTGTAACAAATTCTATACTATGACATTAAAACGTACTGCTGTAACAAATTCTATAATATGGCATTAAAACATATTGCTGTCTGTTCATGTTCACATTTGATTTATTTACCTTCCTAACACTGATTGTAGTAAAATCTAATTTTATTCTAAAGGCATTGACTCTGAAAACATGAAATAAGTAACAGAAAACCGGGATACATGAAATAACATAATTTTATTCAATTTTATTCATATGCTGTATAATCTATTTTCAGTCATAGTTAAATGGCTGCGTAGAGGTGGTAATACCTGTCTATCAGCTGACTACGGCTTCTTGATCACTTCCTCCAACACGTCCATCAGTTCTTCAACATGGTCTGGAAAAAGAATTGTTCCCCCAATAATTCAAGAAACTGAAAAATGTCATCCTCTGCCAATATTCATACTGACAATTTACCAAAAGGAATGTTTTGATTTAATTGAAAACAAGATATAATCAAATAATGAATGAATTACTATAATAATAATAATAATAATAATAATAATAATAATAATAATAACAACAAAAACGTTTGTTGCGATATTACGATTTCAAATATGTTCTATAAAAAGTGTCTGTGTTAGATTTGTTCTGATTGCAATTTGTTAAGTTCCTGTTGCTGTTTTTCGTTAGTTTTTTCCGTTTGTGTGTGTACGAACAGGGGGGCCAGGGAGGAGGTCGCTGACTATACATTGTGATATGTTAACTCCAACTTTAATACAACTTCAAATAACTTTATCTTACTATGTGTGCTTGTATACGAGTTTTATCAAATGGTATCATTCAGTGTATTAAAAACTGTAATATATACATACCCTCGGCTACATGTCACACATCATCAAAGTGTGTGACTCTCATATTCTCTCTGATCTATTTCTGTTCTGATCATACCTGTCTGTAATAATAGCGTCCACCTACAAACTATGTTTCTGCAGTTTTTTGATGGCTCTAGAAAGTTCCTCTTTCTCAATGTCATAAGTACTCGTCACTTAATTGATCTGAGGATAAGATAAAATAAACGTGTTGCGCAAATTAAAAAATGTGATATCATCTGTACAAAGCTTAAATATGTTTACGAACAATTTAAAAATGGACTTATGCATAAGTAACATTGAAAAGGTAAGCTCAGTTTGCTGCACGAGTATCATGTATGAAGGCTGACAAGTACATGAAATTCTGTATTGCTCCTTCACTTGTTAGACATTTACTTCCTGTGTAGCAGGTGCAATTTTAGATGTGTTTTTGATCATGGTATTTAATACACGTGTCAAGGGTTCTCATAAATATCTGTATCATTTAAAGTGTATCATTGCTTAATAATAATAAAGTGACAAGTGCTTGGTCTACCGAGTCAAACGCTTACATAATAATACTGAGCTTAGTTAAGACAATATTATGTTTCGTTTAATTGTTTGTTTTATTCTTAATTATCCTATCAGTCTGGCATTGAACAGTACTACTACACAACAACGGCTCCTTTGGCCTAGTGGTTAGAGCGTCTGCCGCGGAAACGGAGGTCGTGGGTTAGGTTTCCGGCCGCGTCATACCAACGACTTACACAAATTGTACCAACAACTGATGCCCCAGTGCTAGACATCAATATAAACTGCCTCATTGCAGACATCGTAGCGATATGACTGAAACATTGTTAAATCTACGATAAAAAATTCTCTTCAAACAAAAAAAACTACTACATGATGGTGCATCTATTCCTTGTAATAAGAGAATGAATAATGTTTAATACCTATGCAGTAGGTATGATAGTCACACACGAAGCCTTTTGCATCTCTGACTAATAATTGACAATTGCACAATGCTTACTTTTACAACTAAGGGTTGATCATAAAGTTTGACATATTACCAATACATTGTATTTTTTTCTGCAATATTTTGTTCTTATCATAACTTAATAATTGAAACATATGCTGATACAATTTGTGTGGCCTTAGGAATCCATATCAACTATGAAGCTATACAAATCATGTAAACAGGGAATGAATGAAAATTTCACTATGACCTCAAAATCCACCACAGGATATGTCACACCAGCTAGTGGTTAGAGCGTCCGCCGCGGAAGTGGGAGATCGTGGGTTCGATCTCCGGCCGAGTCATACGAAAGACTTACAAAATTGGTACAACAGCTGCCTGGCTTGACGCTCAGCATTAAGAGGTTAGTTTTAGGACTGGTCGGCCTGGTGTCAGGATAATGTGACTGGGTAGGACATCATGCTACATTGCTGCGGTATGTTGCCCCGGTGCTAGACATCACTATAAACTGCCTCACTGCAGACATCGTAGCGATATAACTGAAAAACTTTTAAACCTTCGTGAAAAAATCCTAATCAAACAGACAGACAAACACACCATATACTGTCTCCGCTTCTCTCTAACGTAATATCTTGCAGGTGTTGGTTCTCAAAAATCTCATTTAGTATCCAAGAAAAGATAATAGAGAAGGTACGTAACATCCAAATATTTGGTTGCACCCATGACACTCTATTTCCTTCTGCTATTTCCGTCTTTAAAGGCACACGACAAATCTGTATGGTTTATTTTTGTCCGGGGATAGTTTTATATTCATCAAGCCACCACACACGTGAACGCCGATATCATTGGATCAAAGGGTAAAAACTTAAATAACATCCATGCATAAGATAACCGTTTCACGATGTAAACTATTTGTACCTTGACACAAAATGGGTAAGAACATGATCGCATCATGTTAGGAATCATTTTGAATGTTTTAAATCAATGAGAGTATACATTAAAACATAACCTTTTGAGCCAATCAGATTTCGGCGTTGACGTGTGTGCCACATAGTTTGGTAACGCTTCAGAATGTACGGGTACCGAGAAGGCTCAGGTTGAAAAGGACCTGTCCAGAAAGGCCAGTAACGGATCAGAAAGGACCTGTACGGAAAAGGTCCTGGTCAGAAAGGATCTGGAAAGAAAAGGCCGTTTACAAGATTGAGTAATAATAATAATAATAATAATAAGACAGCTTTTATACAATACCCATAGATATACGCGTCTAGGTTAATGACATAACTATATTGCGTACACTCTGAGCTGCCAAAACTGAAGAACTGATTAGTGATGGTTAACACCTAGACACAAATAAAGTACAAATAGAAAACACCAGACCTTTACGGATTACGCAGATTGTATTGCCGATATTACGAAAGAATAATGGATCGCCGTGTACTTTTCACACTTTCTTTACCTGTTTCTGTCTCTGATTTATATCATATGTTAACACACGTTTGATAATCGCGTACCTCCGGTCTTAGCAGCGCTTGATGTGCCATACGCCTTTAACAGGTTTAAAAAAAATATAACGATTGCTGAAACGCTCCCTAATACCTACCCCCCCCCCCCCCCGGACGATTATCTGTAAATATCCTATAGGACCAGATAAAATTTACTCCCATAAGGTACATGCACACGCTCATCAACAAATTCTAAGATACTGCATGCAAAACCTATATAAAAGTGACAAAGTCTTTACTGGTGATCACTGATGCTGGTGCTTATGGATTTATTTGTATGCTAACTTTATTACAATCTATTTATTTTCCTTTTAGCATTGCTTTACTAAATTACCTGTAGTGTACACTTTTTCTCAACGACACACAATACGGTATATTTTACTTATTATTTCATCTTGTTTAACTCTAATCTGTTTTCTATAAAAGACTATCAATTTATTAAGACTTATGTAAAAAGATAATAAATTAGTAAAATGGCGTTATGTTCACTGTATTCATTGTGCTCGGGAAGTTAAGTCATGCCGTCATGCGATTGCTTGTGACGTGTATGAGTTTTGGCAACATCGCAAGTACAGCACTGGTAAGTACACTTTTAAATATATTCCTAGTTTCATGTTAATAAGACTATGCTTAAGCTGTAAGGTAATATACAATATTGCCACCAATATCAACTATATTTGATAACATATATGCGTGTTACCCTTAGAACTGGTTACAGTACGGCATGTTATATGAAAACATCGTAATGCTTAAAACTCACGCTTATGCACTAAGTTTAAATTTATATATTTAAAATTGAAAGCGATGATGTGCCTGAGTAGTACTGATGTGTCAACAGTTTCTTCTTGTATCAATAAATATTATTGCAGGTTGAAATTCAGCATACATTCCGAAAAATGTCATTATCCAAGAAATTTATCATATCAGAGGATTTTAATTTTTCCAGTGAACGTAATCAATTAAATAAAATAATAATAATGATAATAATAATCAAAACTTGCTATAGAGTCTAATCTTTAGAACTTCTAAGCGCTTTAAAACATATATAATGATATGACTACAAAAAAGCACCCCAAAACCGCACCATGAAATTAGAAAACATAAAAGCATAGGGAAAATATTTAAGGCAGGCAACATTAATAGGTCTGTTAGTTTGTTCTTGCAGTCGAAAAAGGTGAGTGTTAAGAGCACTCTTGAATGGGATCACTGTGTCTTTCTGTCTAATTTCAATGGGCAAATCATGCCACGTTACTGGGACCTGGTATGCAAAAGATCGTTGTCCATATGACTTCATTTGGATGGTGAGAATGATGAGTATACGATAGTTAGAAGATGAGCGTAAGTGTCTTGCTGGAGTCTACACATGGGTGAGACCAGATAGGTATGTTGGACTGGAGTCCGTCAGTAAAAAGTAGAACAGAGAACAAAATATGTGTTTCATTCTGGATCAAATAGATAGACAGTGAAGGGTACAGAGCAGCGGTGAGTTGTGGTCCGATCGCGACACTCTAAGGATGATCTGAACTACTGTGTTTTGAACTTTTTGGAATTTCTGGAGTAGATATTGCGACGAAACAGCCAGGACTGAGTTATAGAAGTCCAGTTTTGTAAGTACTAATTGTTACAAGTGTGTTAGTGTCATTGACTGAAAGATATTTCCGAATAGAGCTGATTCGTCTCAGCTCAAGATACCCGGCCTTGCATATGTTCATGACATGTTGTTGCTGTTTGAGAGTACTGTCCAGAGTAACACCTAGGTTTCGTACTGACTGTATGAATTTAATGTTAGTGTTGCTAATATGTGAGATATAGAATGTGAATGAAAAAGGTTTTGTGTTGTGATAAGAATGGCCTCAGTTTTATCATCATTAATCTACAGCGTGTTACATGTCATCCATAATTTCACATCAGAATTGCACCTCTTTACTCCTTAGATGGTAGCATCAACTTCAGTTGGGTGGCTAGATTTGTATATTTGGATGTAATCAGCGTACAATTTGTAATACACTGGATGATGATCTATGACATTTGAGAGCGGCTGAGTATATAGAATGAAGGGAACAGGTCCAAGAACAGACCCCTTTGGAACATCACAACATAGATCAACATGGCTGGAGTGTATTCCATTTTCAGATACAATTTGTGTCCTGTTGATTAAGTAGGACTTGAACCACAGTTAGGCTGTATTGTGAATGCTAAATACATGCTGGAGACGATGAAGTAATATACCCTGTTCTATTGTGTCAAATGCTGCAGACATATCAAGGAGGGTGAAAACTTTAATCTTTCCGCTATCCAAAGTAGAGAGAATGTCATTAACTACTTTTAGAAGAGTAATTTCGTTACTGTGGCAAGGGCGCGATACATTGCTTAAAAGACTGTATGAATTCAGATGAGATACAGGTTGGGTTAGACCAACGTTTTCTAAGATTCTTGATATGAACGGGAGATTAGAAACTGAGCGAAGTTTCTTTAACACGTTATGCTCGAGTGTTGGCTTCTTCAGCAGTAGCTTTACAATGGCAGTTTTAAAACATGATCGGTATTACCCAGATGAGAGAGAGAGAGAGAGAGAGAGAGAGAGAGAGAGAGAGAGAGAGAGAGAGAAAGAGAGAGAGAGAGAGAGAGAGAGAGAGAGAGAGAGAGAGAGAGAGAGAGAGGGGAGTATTAATAGCATCAATTAGTGAAGGCAATATTCAATCTAAGCACTCAAGCAGCAGTGAAGTTGGAATTGGATCCAATTGACATGACGTTGGTGCAATCTTCATCACGATTGTCCGTACTAAATCCATAGAGACAGGTTCAACGCTGCTAACGGTTGTCGCTGATATTCTGTATCATACCCGTATGGTGACGATGAGTGAATTGAAATTGTGCTGTCAAGCTTATCTCTAATAATATGTAATTGGTTACTAAATAAATCTGCAAACATCTCAGGAAGGTCTACTGGAGAGAAGGTAGTTGGAAGTGGTGTACATTTGTTCCTTGACATCAGCTTGTTAGTAATCTCGATAAGCCCTTTGCAGCTGGAACATTCCGTGATCTTAATACTGTAGTAGGATGATTTGACTAAGTGGGCTATGTTTGTGACGTTCTTTTTAAGGCTTCATAGATTTGGTTATGAAGAGCGAGTCTGGCGGAGAGGATTTGCCTCTCCGTTTAAGGACGATCTCTTTTGACAGTGAGAAGCTGATCGCTAACGCTGCGGTGCAACGGATAACACTTTTGAATTGATACTCTGCACTTGGTGGCTGGAACATGTTTTTCAAGCAATGAACACATGCAGCTATCCATTTGTTATGCTGTAGGAGGTAAGCAAGTTGTTAGCTTTGCTTGGATGTCATGCATTACTTTGGTTCTTTTTATCTTATGGAAGTTTCTCTTAGTAGCAAATATAGCTGCAGGAATATGGACTGCTAAATGCAGATGGCATATAATGCAGATGTGATCTGATGCAAGTTCATGG
>JARLTB010000280.1:4255000-4256392 GCA_030141615.1 Unio pictorum
TAGATAGACAGACATTTATAGTTATAGATAGATAGACAGACATTTATAGTTATAGATAGATAGACAGACATTTATAGTTATAGATAGATAGACAGACATTTATAGTTATAGATAGATAGACAGACATTTATAGTTATAGATAGATAGACAGACATTTATAGTTATAGATAGATAGACAGACATTTATAGTTATAGATAGATAGACAGACATTTATAGTTATAGATAGATAGACAGACATTTATAGTTATAGATAGATAGACAGACATTTATAGTTATAGATAGATAGACAGACATTTATAGTTATAGATAGATAGACAGACATTTATAGTTATAGATAGATAGACAGACATTTATAGTTATAGATAGATAGACAGACATTTATAGTTATAGATAGATAGACAGACATTTATAGTTATAGATAGATAGACAGACATTTATAGTTATAGATAGATAGACAGACATTTATAGTTATAGATAGATAGACAGACATTTATAGTTATAGATAGATAGACAGACATTTATAGTTATAGATAGATAGACAGACATTTATAGTTATAGATAGATAGACAGACATTTATAGTTATAGATAGATAGACAGACATTTATAGTTATAGATAGATAGACAGACATTTATAGTTATAGATAGATAGACAGACATTTATAGTTATAGATAGATAGACAGACATTTATAGTTATAGATAGATAGACAGACATTTATAGTTATAGATAGATAGACAGACATTTATAGTTATAGATAGATAGACAGACATTTATAGTTATAGATAGATAGACAGACATTTATAGTTATAGATAGATAGACAGACATTTATAGTTATAGATAGATAGACAGACATTTATAGTTATAGATAGATAGACAGACATTTATAGTTATAGATAGATAGACAGACATTTATAGTTATAGATAGATAGACAGACATTTATAGTTATAGATAGATAGACAGACATTTATAGTTATAGATAGATAGACAGACATTTATAGTTATAGATAGATAGACAGACATTTATAGTTATAGATAGATAGACAGACATTTATAGTTATAGATAGATAGACAGACATTTATAGTTATAGATAGATAGACAGACATTTATAGTTATAGATAGATAGACAGACATTTATAGTTATAGATAGATAGACAGACATTTATAGTTATAGATAGATAGACAGACATTTATAGTTATAGATAGATAGACAGACATTTATAGTTATAGATAGATAGACAGACATTTATAGTTATAGATAGATAGACAGACATTTATAGTTATAGATAGATAGACAGACATTTATAGTTTATAGATAGATAGACACGACATTTATAGTTATAGATAGATAGACAGACATTTATAGTTATAGATAGATAGACAGACATTTA
>JARLTB010000281.1:0-155000 GCA_030141615.1 Unio pictorum
TCTTTAATATCATTAAGATGCATTATGACTGAAACAACAAAATGTATGATTGTAAATGGACGTTGTTCTTGTAGGGTTTAACGCCAGTTTTCATCACAAGATATACATGGCGGCCAGTATTAATGGTGGAGGAAGACCCCAGAAAAACTCCAAGAAAACCCAAGAAAAAAACCACTGACTCACGAGAAGCTACTGCCAAGCTTTCTCACATACCCACATGGGATGAATCCATGACTCGAACCCACGCACACAGAGGTGAGATGGCAGTGATCCGTAACAGAGAGCGCTTTTGAACACTGAGCCAGTTATGGTCTCTTAAATGGACGTTGAAATTACAACAAAAGTTTAGTTAATGCCATTTCAAACAATTAACAATTCAGGTGAGAACGGATTATATGTACTATGTACAGGAAATTGGAAAGTGAACAAAAATGTTACACATGAAAATATCGGAATCCATATGCTTACTTGAGTCACTCTTGCCACTAGATCTACCTGTTAATATATAAAATATTTCAAATAATAATGATAGAAACCGTGTTTATTATTTACCTAATGTTGTAATGTATAAAACAATTTGAGAATTACTTTATCTTGTAAAAATTCCCATGTCAAACATGTTTGTATGTTTAATTGATTTTAGAACGGTAAATCTGTTTCTGTATGTGTAAGCGCTGGTTGATAGATAGCATAACTAGATTTCTTAAAGAGAAAACTTTATATGAAATTGTAAAATGCGAAGAAGATAAAATAATGTTTATCATCAATTGTTATTTGTAAAATAAAATACTGGAAACATTTTGGTACTTTGACTGAGTATGTACCATGCATTAAGATCATTATAATTAAACATATCCTTATCCTCTCTTGAGAGAGAAGTAAGAGAGAATTCCTCTCTTTCTCTCTCTCTCTCTCGATCGATCGATCGAGAGAGAGAGAGAGAGAGACGAGAGAGAGAGGAGAGAGAGAGAGAGAGAGAGAGATAAGTCATTAGATAGATAGATACATAGATAAATAGATAGATATAGACCGGACATTCCAAGGATGGAATTCCGGAAAAAAGAGACGCAACGAGTGAAGAAACTGAGAATTGACGAGTTCAGAGTAAAGGGCTAGGAAGTTCAGGAAAAGGATGAAGCGGTCGGAATAGCAATACTCAAGGAAATAGTAAACGTTGGAACACGGTCTAGATAAAGCTGATTCAATCAGTCGCGGTTATTGCACTCTTTCCACCACTCATTCGGATGAAGAAATAAATAAACAATAGACACTGCTATCAACTCCTTATTGATATAACCTAAGTAGAATTGAAATTGCAACTATTAATTGGTTTGATTAAATGTTGTTGACTGTCTTGTCTAAGATGGCTCGTATTGCATTATTTCTTCCCAATAATCTTCCCCAGTTCTCTGATGTTTTTTCTATTCACAAACAGAGGGTCATAATATCAGCTAAGGTCATTAAGTAGAATATCGTAGTTAAATCCAATTAACTATTCATCTGTCAGATATGGAGACGATACATGTTCTTAAGAATAACCTCTTGATATGAAAATCGCAAACATTGACGAAGACTTTCATAATTTTCTTTACCATGAATTGCTATGTTAAAATATTTAATAGAGACAAAATTGGTTTCTGGTAATTGAATTGAATATTTTTTTTTTTCATTTAGATAATATAAATAAACTTAAATTTGTTTTACTCCTATTCAGTGTGAAAGAAATACGTGTATTTCCTTCGCTGATGCAAAGTAAAATACGATGTTAATAATATTTGGCCTTCTTGAATTATTTATTTTCAAATATTCACTTTCACTGCTAAGCGGCATTTACTTAAAATTTTTAAATGATTGGATTTTTCCATAGAAACGCGAAAATAAAACTTGGCAAAGCACCACATTATGTTAATCGGCGTTTATAGTGTCATACACTGTTCAAATTAAAACCTCTCGAAACAAAACAAAAGAAAATACATTTTAATGTCTGGTTATTAATAGCATAACTATATTACTATATCTCAATTACGTCTTTAATATCATTAAAGATGCATTATGACTGAAACAACAAAATGTATGATTGTAAATGGACGTTGTTCTTGTAGGGTTTTAACGCCAGTTTTCATCACAAGATATACATGGCGGCCAGTATTAATGGTGGAGGAAGACCCCAGAAAAACTCCAAGAAAACCCAAGAAAAAAACCACTGACTCACGAGAAGCTACTGCCAAGCTTTCTCACATACCCACATGGGATGAATCCATGACTCGAACCCACGCACACAGAGGTGAGATGGCAGTGATCCGTAACAGAGAGCGCTTTTGAACACTGAGCCAGTTATGGTCTCTTAAATGGACGTTGAAATTACAACAAAAGTTTAGTTAATGCCATTTCAAACAATTAACAATTCAGGTGAGAACGGATTATATGTACTATGTACAGGAAATTGGAAAGTGAACAAAAATGTTACACATGAAAATATCAGAATCCATATGCTTACTTGAGTCACTCTTGCCACTAGATCTACCTGTTAATATATAAAATATTTCAAATAAATAATGATAGAAACCGTGTTTATTATT
Organism: Unio pictorum; assembly: GCA_030141615.1. Classification (NCBI taxonomy): domain Eukaryota; kingdom Metazoa; phylum Mollusca; class Bivalvia; order Unionida; family Unionidae; genus Unio; species Unio pictorum. The sequence continues at coordinate 2,580 of JARLTB010000281.1, forward strand.
TACCTAATGTTGTAATGTAAAAAAAAATTTGAGAATTACTTTATCTTGTAAAAATTCCCATGTCAAACATGTTTATATGTTTAATTGATTTTAGAACGGTAAATCTGTTTCTGTATGTGTAAGCGCTGGTTGATAGATAGCATAACTAGATTTCTTAAAGAGAAAACTTTATATGAAATTGTAAATTGCGAAGAAGATAAAATAATGTTTATCATCAATTGTTATTTGTAAAATAAAATACTGGAAACATTTTGGTACTTTGACTGAGTATGTACCATGCATTAAGATCCTATAATTAAACATATCCTTATCCTCTCTTGAGAGAGAAGTAAGAGAGAATTCCTCTCTTTCTCTCTCGATCGATCGATCGATCGAGAGAGAGAGAGAGAGAGAGAGAGAGAGAGAGAGAGAGAGAGAGAGAGAGAGAGAGAGAGAGAGAGAGAGATAAGTCAATAGATAAATATATACATAGATAGATAGATAGATATAGACCGGACATTCCAAGGAAGGAATTCCGGAGAAAGGAGACGCAACGAGTGAAGAAACTGAGAATTGACGAGTTCAGAGTAAAGGGCTAGGAAGTTCAGAAAAGGATGAAGCGGTCGGAATAGCAATACTCAAGGAAATAGTAAACGTTGGAACACGGTCTAGATAAAGCTGATTCAATCAGTCGCGGTTATTGCACTCTTTCCACCCACTCATTCGGATGAAGAAATAAATAAACAATAGACACTGCTATCAACTCCTTATTGATATAACCTAAGTAGAATTGAAATTGCAACTATTAATTGGTTTGATTAAATGTTGTTGACTGTCTTGTCTAAGATGGCTCGTATTGCATTATTTCTTCCCAATAATCTTCCCCAGTTCTCTGATGTTTTTTCTATTCACAAACAGAGGGTCATAATATCAGCTAAGGTCATTAAGTAGATATCGTAGTTAAATCCAATTAACTATTCATCTGTCAGATATGGAGACGATACATGTTCTTAAGAATAACCTCTTGATATGAAAATCGCAAACATTGACGAAGACTTTCATAATTTTCTTTACCATGAATTGCTATGTTAAAATATTTAATAGAGACAAAATTGGTTTCTGGTAATTGAATTGAATATTTTTTTTTTCATTTAGAAAATATAAATAAACTTAAATTTGTTTTACTCCTATTCAGTGTGAAAGAAATACGTGTATTTCCTTCGCTGATGCAAAGTAAAATACGATGTTAATAATATTTGGCCTTCTTGAATTATTTATTTTCAAATATTCACTTTCACTGCTAAGCGGCATTTACTTAAAATTTTTAAATGATTGGATTTTTCCATTGAAACGCGAAAATAAAACTTGGCAAAGCACCACATTATGTTGATCGGCGTTTATAGTGTCATACACTGTTCAAATTAAAACCTCTCGAAACAAAACAAAAACAAATACATTTTAATGTCTGGTTATTAATAGGCATAACTATATTACTATATCTCAATTACGTCTTTAATATCATTAAAGATGCATTATGACTGAAACAACAAAATGTATGATTGTAAATGGACGTTGTTCTTGTAGGGTTTAACGCCAGTTTTCATCACAAGATATACATGGCGGCCAGTATTAATGGTGGAGGAAGACCCCAGAAAAACTCCAAGAAAACCCAAGAAAAAAACCACTGACTCACGAGAAGCTACTGCCAAGCTTTCTCACATACCCACATGGGATGAATCCATGACTCGAACCCACGCACACAGAGGTGAGATGGCAGTGATCCGTAACAGAGAGCGCTTTTGAACACTGAGCCAGTTATGGTCTCTTAAATGGGACGTTGAAATTACAACAAAAGTTTAGTTAATGCCATTTCAAACAATTAACAATTCAGGTGAGAACGGATTATATGTGCTATGTACAGGAAATTGGAAAGTGAACAAAAATGTTACACATGAAAATATCGGAATCCATATGCTTACTTGAGTCACTCTTGCCACTAGATCTACCTGTTAATATATAAAATATTTCAAATAAATAATGATAGAAACCGTGTTTATTATTTACCTAATGTTGTAATGTATAAAACAATTTGAGAATTACTTTATCTTGTAAAAAATTCCCATGTCAAACATGTTTGTATGTTTAATTGATTTTAGAACGGTAAATCTGTTTCTGTATGTGTAAGCGCTGGTTGATAGATAGCATAACTAGATTTCTTAAAGAGAAAACTTTATATGAAATTGTAAAATGCGAAGAAGATAAAATAATGTTTATCATCAATTGTTATTTGTAAAATAAAATACTGGAAACATTTTGGTACTTTGACTGAGTATGTACCATGCATTAAGATCATATAATTAAACATATCCTTATCCTCTCTTGAGAGAGAAGTAAGAGAGAATTCCTCTCTTTCTCTCTCTCCTCTCTCTCTCGATCGATCGAGAGAGAGAGAGAGAGAGAGAGAGAGAGAGAGAGAGAGAGAGATAAGTCAATAGATAAATATATACATAGATAGATAGATAGATATAGACCGGACATTCCAAGGAAGGAATTCCGGAAAAAGGAAACGCAACGAGTGAAGAAACTGAGAATTGACGAGTTCAGAGTAAAGGGCTAGGAAGTTGAGAAAAGGATGAAGCGGTCGGAATAGCAATACTCAAGGAAATAGTAAACGTTGGAACACGGTCTAGATAAAGCTGATTCAATCAGTCGCGGTTATTGCACTCTTTCCACCACTCATTCGGATGAAGAAATAAATAAACAATAGACACTGCTATCAACTCCTTATTGATATAACCTAAGTAGAATTGAAATTGCAACTATTAATTGGTTTGATTAAATGTTGTTGACTGTCTTGTCTAAGATGGCTCGTATTGCATTATTTCTTCCCAATAATCTTCCCCAGTTCTCTGATGTTTTTTCTATTCACAAACAGAGGGTCATAATATCAGCTAAGGTCATTAAGTAGATATCGTAGTTAAATCCAATTACTATTCATCTGTCAGATATGGAGACGATACATGTTCTTAAGAATAACCTCTTGATATGAAAATCGCAAACATTGACGAAGACTTTCATAATTTTCTTTACCATGAATTGCTATGTTAAAATATTTAATAGAGACAAAATTGGTTTCTGGTAATTGAATTGAATATTTTTTTTTCATTTAGATAATATAAATAAACTTAAATTTGTTTTACTCCTATTCAGTGTGAAAGAAATACGTGTATTTCCTTCGCTGATGCAAAGTAAAATACGATGTTAATAATATTTGGCCTTCTTGAATTATTTATTTTCAAATATTCACTTTCACTGCTAAGCGGCATTTACTTAAAATTTTTAAATGATTGGATTTTTCCATTGAAACGCGAAAATAAAACTTGGCAAAGCACCACATTATGTTAATCGGCGTTTATAGTGTCATACACTGTTCAAATTAAAACCTCTCGAAACAAAACAAAAACAAATACATTTTAATGTCTGGTTATTAATAGCATAACTATATTACTATATCTCAATTACGTCTTTAATATCATTAAAGATGCATTATGACTGAAACAACAAAATGTATGATTGTAAATGGACGTTGTTCTTGTAGGGTTTAACGCCAGTTTTCATCACAAGATATACATGGCGGCCAGTATTAATGGTGGCGGAAGACCCCAGAAAAACTCCCAGAAAACCCAAGAAAAAAAAACACTGACTCACGAGAAGCTACTGCCAAGCTTTCTCACATACCCACATGGGATGAATCCATGACTCGAACCCACGCACACAGAGGTGAGATGGCAGTGATCCGTAACAGAGAGCGCTTTTGAACACTGAGCCCAGTTATGGTCTCTTAAATGGACGTTGAAATTACAACAAAAGTTTAGTTAATGCCATTTCAAACAATTAACAATTCAGGTGAAGAACGGATTATATGTACTATGTACAGGAAATTGGGAAAGTGAACAAAAATGTTACACATGAAAATATCGGAATCCATATGCTTACTTGAGTCACTCTTGCCACTAGATCTACCTGTTAATATATAAAATATTTCAAATAAATAATGATAGAAACCGTGTTTATTATTTACCTAATGATGTAATGTATAAAACAATTTGAGAATTACTTTATCTTGTAAAAATTCCCATGTCAAACATGTTTATATGTTTAATTGATTTTAGAACGGTAAATCTGTTTCTGTATGTGTAAGCGCTGGTTGATAGATAGCATAACTAGATTTCTTAAAGAGAAAACTTTATATGAAATTGTAAAATGCGAAGAAGATAAAATAATGTTTATCATCAATTGTTATTTGTAAAATAAAATACTGGAAACATTTTGGTACTTTGACTGAGTATGTACCATGCATTAAGATCATATAATTAAACATATCCTTATCCTCTCTTGAGAGAGAAGTAAGAGAGAATTCCTCTCTTTCTCTCTCTCTCTCTCTCTCTCTCTCTCTCTCTCTCTCTCTCGATCGATCGAGAGAGAGAGAGAGAGAGAGAGAGAGATAAGTCAATAGATAGATAGATACATAGATAGATAGATAGATAGATAGATATAGACAGGACATTCCAAAGATGGAATTCCGGAAAAAAGAGACGCAACGAGTGAAGAAACTGAGAATTGACGAGTTCAGAGTAAAGGGCTAGGAAGTTGAGAAAAGGATGAAGCGGGTCGGAATAGCAATACTCAAGGAAATAGTAAACGTTGGAACACGGTCTAGATAAAGCTGATTCAATCAGTCGCGGTTATTGCACTCTTTCCACCACTCATTCGGATGAAGAAATAAATAAACAATAGACACTGCTATCAACTCCTTATTGATATAACCTAAGTAGAATTGAAATTGCAACTATTAATTGGTTTGATTAAATGTTGTTGACTGTCTTGTCTAAGATGGCTCGTATTGCATTATTTTCTTCCCAATAATCTTCCCCAGTTCTCTGATGTTTTTTCTATTCACAAACAGAGGGTCATAATATCAGCTAAGGTCATTAAGTAGATATCGTAGTTAAATCCAATTAACTATTCATCTGTCAGATATGGAGACGATACATGTTCTTAAGAATAACCTCTTGATATGAAAATCGCAAACATTGACGAAGACTTTCATAATTTTCTTTACCATGAATTGCTATGTTAAAATATTTAATAGAGACAAAATTGGTTTCTGGTAATTGAATTGAATATTTTTTTTTCATTTAGATAATATAAATAAACTTAAATTTGTTTTACTCCTATTCAGTGTGAAAGAAATACGTGTATTTCCTTCGCTGATGCAAAGTAAAATACGATGTTAATAATATTTGGCCTTCTTGAATTATTTATTTTCAAATATTCACTTTCACTGCTAAGCGGCATTTACTTAAAATTTTTAAATGATTGGATTTTTCCATTGAAACGCGAAAATAAAACTTGGCAAAGCACCACATTATGTTAATCGGCGTTTATAGTGTCATACACTGTTCAAATTAAAACCTCTCGAAACAAAACAAAAACAAATACATTTTAATGTCTGGTTATTAATAGCATAACTATATTACTATATCTCAATTACGTCTTTAATATCATTAAAGATGCATTATGACTGAAACAACAAAATGTATGATTGTAAATGGACGTTGTTCTTGTAGGGTTTAACGCCAGTTTTCATCACAAGATATACATGGCGGCCAGTATTAATGGTGGCGGAAGACCCCAGAAAAACTCCAAGAAAACCCAAGAAAAAAACCACTGACTCACGAGAAGCTACTGCCAAGCTTTCTCAACATACCCACATGGGATGAATCCATGACTCGAACCCACGCACACAGAGGTGAGATGGCAGTGATCCGTAACAGAGAGCGCTTTTGAACACTGAGCCAGTTATGGTCTCTTAAATGGACGTTGAAATTACAACAAAAGTTTAGTTAATGCCATTTCAAACAATTAACAATTCAGGTGAGAACGGATTATATGTACTATGTACAGGAAATTGGAAAGTGAACAAAAATGTTACACATGAAAATATCGGAATCCATATGCTTACTTGAGTCACTCTTGCCACTAGATCTACCTGTTAATATATAAAATATTTCAAATAAATAATGATAGAAACCGTGTTTATTATTTACCTAATGATGTAATGTATAAAACAATTTGAGAATTACTTTATCTTGTAAAAATTCCCATGTCAAACATGTTTATATGTTTAATTGATTTTAGAACGGTAAATCTGTTTCTGTATGTGTAAGCGCTGGTTGATAGATAGCATAACTAGATTTCTTAAAGAGAAAACTTTATATGAAATTGTAAAATGCGAAGAAGATAAAATAATGTTTATCATCAATTGTTATTTGTAAAATAAAATACTGGAAACATTTTGGTACTTTGACTGAGTATGTACCATGCATTAAGATCATATAATTTAAACATATCCTTATCCTCTCCTTGAGAGAGAAGTAAGAGAGAATTCCTCTCTTTCTCCTCTCTCTCTCTCTCTCTCTCTCTCGATCGATCGATCGAGAGAGAGAGAGAGAGAGAGAGAGAGAGAGAGAGAGAGAGAGAGATAAGTCAATAGATAGATATATACATAGATAGATAGATAGATATAGACCGGACATTCCAAGGAAGGAATTCCGGAAAAAGGAAACGCAACGAGTGAAGAAACTGAGAATTGACGAGTTCAGAGTAAAGGGCTAGGAAGTTCAGAAAAGGATGAAGCGGTCGGAATAGCAATACTCAAGGAAATAGTAAACGTTGGAACACGGTCTAGATAAAGCTGATTCAATCAGTCCCGGGTTATTGCACTCTTTCCACCACTCATTCGGATGAAGAAATAAATAAACAATAGACACTGCTATCAACTCCTTATTGATATAACCTAAGTAGAATTGAAATTGCAACTATTAATTGGTTTGATTAAATGTTGTTGACTGTCTTGTCTAAGATGGCTCGTATTGCATTATTTCTTCCCAATAATCTTCCCCAGTTCTCTGATGTTTTTTCTATTCACAAACAGAGGGTCATAATATCAGCTAAGGTCATTAAGTAGATATCGTAGTTAAATCCAATTAACTATTCATCTATCAGATATGGAGACGATACATGTTCTTAAGAATAACCTCTTGATATGAAAATCGCAAACATTGACGAAGACTTTCATAATTTTCTTTACCATGAATTGCTATGTTAAAATATTTAATAGAGACAAAATTGGTTTCTGGTAATTGAATTGAATATTTTTTTTTTCATTTAGATAATATAAATAAACTTAAATTTGTTTTACTCCTATTCAGTGTGAAAGAAATACGTGTATTTCCTTCGCTGATGCAAAGTAAAATACGATGTTAATAATATTTGGCCTTCTTGAATTATTTATTTTCAAATATTCACTTTTCACTGCTAAGCGGCATTTACTTAAAATTTTTAAATGATTGGATTTTTCCATTGAAACGCGAAAATAAAACTTGGCAAAGCACCACATTATGTTAATCGGCGTTTATAGTGTCATACACTGTTCAAATTAAAACCTCTCGAAACAAAACAAAAACAAATACATTTTAATGTCTGGTTATTAATAGCATAACTATATTACTATATCTCAATTACGTCTTTAATATCATTAAAGATGCATTATGACTGAAACAACAAAATGTATGATTGTAAATGGACGTTGTTCTTGTAGGGTTTAACGCCAGTTTTCATCACAAGATATACATGGCGGCCAGTATTAATGGTGGAGGAAGACCCCAGAAAAACTCCAAGAAAACCCAAGAAAAAAACCACTGACTCACGAGAAGCTACTGCCAAGCTTTCTCACATACCCACATGGGATGAATCCATGACTCGAACCCACGCACACAGAGGTGAGATGGCAGTGATCCGTAACAGAGAGCGCTTTTGAACACTGAGCCAGTTATGGTCTCTTAAATGGACGTTGAAATTACAACAAAAGTTTAGTTAATGCCATTTCAAACAATTAACAATTCAGGTGAGAACGGATTATATGTACTATGTACAGGAAATTGGAAAGTGAACAAAAATGTTACACATGAAAATATCGGAGTCCATATGCTTACTTGAGTCACTCTTGCCACTAGATCTACCTGTTAATATATAAAATATTTCAAATAAATAATGATAGAAACCGTGTTTATTATTTACCTAATGTTGTAATGTATAAAACAATTTGAGAATTACTTTATCTTGTAAAAATTCCCATGTCAAACATGTTTATATGTTTAATTGATTTTAGAACGGTAAATCTGTTTCTGTATGTGTAAGCGCTGGTTGATAGATAGCATAACTAGATTTCTTAAAGAGAAAACTTTATATGAAATTGTAAAATGCGAAGAAGATAAAATAATGTTTATCATCAATTGTTATTTGTAAAATAAAATACTGGAAACATTTTGGTACTTTGACTGAGTATGTACCATGCATTAAGTTCATATAATTAAACATATCCTTATCCTCTCTTGAGAGAGAAGTAAGAGAGAATTCCTCTCTTTCTCTCTCTCTCTCTCTCTCTCTCTCTCTCTCTCTCTCGATCGAGAGAGAGAGAGAGAGAGAGAGAAAAGTCAATAGATAGATAGATACATAGATAGATAGATAGATAGATAGATAGATAGATAGATATAGACAGGACATTCCAAAGATGGAATTCCGGAAAAAAGAGACGCAACGAGTGAAGAAACTGAGAATTGACGAGTTCAGAGTAAAGGGCTAGGAAGTTCAGAAAAGGATGAAGCGGTCGGAATAGCAATACTCAAGGAAATAGTAAACGTTGGAACACGGTCTAGATAAAGCTGATTCAATCAGTCGCGGTTATTGCACTCTTTCCACCACTCATTCGGATGAAGAAATAAATAAACAATAGACACTGCTATCAACTCCTTATTGATATAACCTAAGTAGAATTGAAATTGCAACTATTAATTGGTTTGATTAAATGTTGTTGACTGTCTTGTCTAAGATGGCTCGTATTGCATTATTTCTTCCCAATAATCTTCCCCAGTTCTCTGATGTTTTTTCTATTCACAAACAGAGGGTCATAATATCAGCTAAGGTCATTAAGTAGATATCGTAGTTAAATCCAATTAACTATTCATCTATCAGATATGGAGACGATACATGTTCTTTAGAATAACCTCTTGATATGAAAATCGCAAACATTGACGAAGACTTTCATAATTTTCTTTACCATGAATTGCTATGTTAAAATATTTAATAGAGACAAAATTGGTTTCTGGTAATTGAATTGAATATTTTTTTTTTCATTTAGATAATATAAATAAACTTAAATTTGTTTTACTCCTATTCAGTGTGAAAGAAATACGTGTATTTCCTTCGCTGATGCAAAGTAAAATACGATGTTAATAATATTTGGCCTTCTTGAATTATTTATTTTCAAATATTCACTTTCACTGCTAAGCGGCATTTACTTAAAATTTTTAAATGATTGGATTTTTCCATAGAAACGCGAAAATAAAACTTGGCAAAGCACCACATTATGTTAATCGGCGTTTATAGTGTCATACACTGTTCAAATTAAAACCTCTCGAAACAAAACAAAAACAAATACATTTTAATGTCTGGTTATTAATAGCATAACTATATTACTATATCTCAATTACGTCTTTAATATCATTAAAGATGCATTATGACTGAAACAACAAAATGTATGATTGTAAATGGACGTTGTTCTTGTAGGGTTTAACGCCAGTTTTCATCACAAGATATACATGGCGGCCAGTATTAATGGTGGAGGAAGACCCCAGAAAAACTCCAAGAAAACCCAAGAAAAAAACCACTGACTCACGAGAAGCTACTGCCAAGCTTTCTCACATACCCACATGGGATGAATCCATGACTCGAACCCACGCACACAGAGGTGAGATGGCAGTGATCCGTAACAGAGAGCGCTTTTGAACACTGAGCCAGTTATGGTCTCTTAAATGGACGTTGAAATTACAACAAAAGTTTAGTTAATGCCATTTCAAACAATTAACAATTCAGGTGAGAACGGATTATATGTACTATGTACAGGAAATTGGAAAGTGAACAAAAATGTTACACATGAAAATATCGGAATCCATATGCTTACTTGAGTCACTCTTGCCACTAGATCTACCTGTCAATATATAAAATATTTCAAATAAATAATGATAGAAACCGTGTTTATTATTTACCTAATGTTGTAATGTATAAAACAATTTGAGAATTACTTTATCTTGTAAAAATTCCCATGTCAAACATGTTTATATGTTTAATTGATTTTAGAACGGTAAATCTGTTTCTGTATGTGTAAGCGCTGGTTGATAGATAGCATAACTAGATTTCTTAAAGAGAAAACTTTATATGAAATTGTAAATTGCGAAGAAGATAAAATAATGTTTATCATCAATTGTTATTTGTAAAATAAAATACTGGAAACATTTTGGTACTTTGACTGAGTATGTACCATGCATTAAGATCATATAATTAAACATATCCTTATCCTCTCTTGAGAGAGAAGTAAGAGAGAATTCCTCTCTTTCTCTCTCTCTCTCTCTCTCTCTCTCTCTCTCTCTCTCTCTCTCTCTCTCGATCGATCGATCGAGAGAGAGAGAGAGAGAGATAAGTCAATAGATAGATAGATACATAGATAGATAGATAGATAGATATAGACAGGACATTCCAAAGATGGAATTCCGGAAAAAAGAGACGCAACGAGTGAAGAAACTGAGAATTGACGAGTTCAGAGTAAAGGGCTAGGAAGTTCAGAAAAGGATGAAGCGGTCGGAATAGCAATACTCAAGGAAATAGTAAACGTTGGAACACGGTCTAGATAAAGCTGATTCAATCAGTCGCGGTTATTGCACTCTTTCCACCACTCATTCGGATGAAGAAATAAATAAACAATAGACACTGCTATCAACTCCTTATTGATATAACCTAAGTAGAATTGAAATTGCAACTATTAATTGGTTTGATTAAATGTTGTTGACTGTCTTGTCTAAGATGGCTCGTATTGCATTATTTCTTCCCAATAATCTTCCCCAGTTCTCTGATGTTTATTCTATTCACAAACAGAGGGTCATAATATCAGCTAAGGTCATTAAGTAGATATCGTAGTTAAATCCAATTAACTATTCATCTATCAGATATGGAGACGATACATGTTCTTAAGAATAACCTCTTGATATGAAAATCGCAAACATTGACGAAGACTTTCATAATTTTCTTTACCATGAATTGCTATGTTAAAATATTTAATAGAGACAAAATTGGTTTCTGGTAATTGAATTGAATATTTTTTTTTTCATTTAGATAATATAAATAAACTTAAATTTGTTTTACTCCTATTCAGTGTGAAAGAAATACGTGTATTTCCTTCGCTGATGCAAAGTAAAATACGATGTTAATAATATTTGGCCTTCTTGAATTATTTATTTTCAAATATTCACTTTCACTGCTAAGCGGCATTTACTTAAAATTTTTAAATGATTGGATTTTTCCATAGAAACGCGAAAATAAAACTTGGCAAAGCACCACATTATGTTAATCGGCGTTTATAGTGTCATACACTGTTCAAATTAAAACCTCTCGAAACAAAACAAAAACAAATACATTTTAATGTCTGGTTATTAATAGCATAACTATATTACTATATCTCAATTACGTCTTTAATATCATTAAAGATGCATTATGACTGAAACAACAAAATGTATGATTGTAAATGGACGTTGTTCTTGTAGGGTTTAACGCCATTTTTCATCACAAGATATACATGGCGGCCAGTATTAATGGTGGAGGAAGACCCCAGAAAAACTCCAAGAAAACCCAAGAAAAAAACCACTGACTCACGAGAAGCTACTGCCAAGCTTTCTCACATACCCACATGGGATGAATCCATGACTCGAACCCACGCACACAGAGGTGAGATGGCAGTGATCCGTAACAGAGAGCGCTTTTGAACACTGAGCCAGTTATGGTCTCTTAAATGGACGTTGAAATTACAACAAAAGTTTAGTTAATGCCATTTCAAACAATTAACAATTCAGGTGAGAACGGATTATATGTACTATGTACAGGAAATTGGAAAGTGAACAAAAATGTTACACATGAAAATATCGGAATCCATATGCTTACTTGAGTCACTCTTGCCACTAGATCTACCTGTCAATATATAAAATATTTCAAATAAATAATGATAGAAACCGTGTTTATTATTTACCTAATGTTGTAATGTATAAAACAATTTGAGAATTACTTTATCTTGTAAAAATTCCCATGTCAAACATGTTTATATGTTTAATTGATTTTAGAACGGTAAATCTGTTTCTGTATGTGTAAGCGCTGGTTGATAGATAGCATAACTAGATTTCTTAAAGAGAAAACTTTATATGAAATTGTAAATTGCGAAGAAGATAAAATAATGTTTATCATCAATTGTTATTTGTAAAATAAAATACTGGAAACATTTTGGTACTTTGACTGAGTATGTACCATGCATTAAGATCATATAATTAAACATATCCTTATCCTCTCTTGAGAGAGAAGTAAGAGAGAATTCCTCTCTTTCTCTCTCTCTCTCTCTCTCTCTCGATCGATCGAGAGAGAGAGAGAGAGAGAGAGAGAGAGAGAGAGAGAGAGAGAGAGAGAGAGAGAGATAAGTCAATAGATAGATAGATACATAGATAGATAGATAGATATAGACCGGACATTCCAAGGAAGGAATTCCGGAAAAAGGAGACGCAACGAGTGAAGAAACTGAGAATTGACGAGTTCAGAGTAAAGGGCTAGGAAGTTCAGAAAAGGATGAAGCGGTCGGAATAGCAATACTCAAGGAAATAGTAAACGTTGGAACACGGTCTAGATAAAGCTGATTCAATCAGTCGCGGTTATTGCACTCTTTCCACCACTCATTCGGATGAAGAAATAAATAAACGATAGACACTGCTATCAACTCCTTATTGATATAACCTAAGTAGAATTGAAATTGCAACTATTAATTGGTTTGATTAAATGTTGTTGACTGTCTTGTCTAAGATGGCTCGTATTGCATTATTTCTTCCCAATAATCTTCCCCAGTTCTCTGATGTTTTTTCTATTCACAAACAGAGGGTCATAATATCAGCTAAGGTCATTAAGTAGATATCGTAGTTAAATCCAATTAACTATTCATCTATCAGATATGGAGACGATACATGTTCTTAAGAATAACCTCTTGATATGAAAATCGCAAACATTGACGAAGACTTTCATAATTTTCTTTACCATGAATTGCTATGTTAAAATATTTAATAGAGACAAAATTGGTTTCTGGTAATTGAATTGAATATTTTTTTTTTCATTTAGATAATATAAATAAACTTAAATTTGTTTTACTCCTATTCAGTGTGAAAGAAATACGTGTATTTCCTTCGCTGATGCAAAGTAAAATACGATGTTAATAATATTTGGCCTTCTTGAATTATTTATTTTCAAATATTCACTTTCAATGCTAAGCGGCATTTACTTAAAATTTTTAAATGATTGGATTTTTCCATTGAAACGCGAAAATAAAACTTGGCAAAGCACCACATTATGTTAATCGGCGTTTATAGTGTCATACACTGTTCAAATTAAAACCTCTCGAAACAAAACAAAAACAAATACATTTTAATGTCTGGTTATTAATAGCATAAATATATTACTATATCTCAATTACGTCTTTAATATCATTAAAGATGCATTATGACTGAAACAACAAAATGTATGATTGTAAATGGACGTTGTTCTTGTAGGGTTTAACGCCAGTTTTCATCACAAGATATACATGGCGGCCAGTATTAATGGTGGAGGAAGACCCCAGAAAAACTCCAAGAAAACCCAAGAAAAAAACCACTGACTCACGAGAAGCTACTGCCAAGCTTTCTCACATACCCACATGGGATGAATCCATGACTCGAACCCACGCACACAGAGGTGAGATGGCAGTGATCCGTAACAGAGAGCGCTTTTGAACACTGAGCCAGTTATGGTCTCTTAAATGGACGTTGAAATTACAACAAAAGTTTAGTTAATGCCATTTCAAACAATTAACAATTCAGGTGAGAACGGATTATATGTACTATGTACAGGAAATTGGAAAGTGAACAAAAATGTTACACATGAAAATATCGGAATCCATATGCTTACTTGAGTCACTCTTGCCACTAGATCTACCTGTCAATATATAAAATATTTCAAATAAATAATGATAGAAACCGTGTTTATTATTTACCTAATGTTGTAATGTATAAAACAATTTGAGAATTACTTTATCTTGTAAAAATTCCCATGTCAAACATGTTTATATGTTTAATTGATTTTAGAACGGTAAATCTGTTTCTGTATGTGTAAGCGCTGGTTGATAGATAGCATAACTAGATTTCTTAAAGAGAAAACTTTATATGAAATTGTAAATTGCGAAGAAGATAAAATAATGTTTATCATCAATTGTTATTTGTAAAATAAAATACTGGAAACATTTTGGTACTTTGACTGAGTATGTACCATGCATTAAGATCATATAATTAAACATATCCTTATCCTCTCTTGAGAGAGAAGTAAGAGAGAATTCCTCTCTTTCTCTCTCTCTCTCTCTCTCTCTGTCTCGATCGATCGATCGAGAGAGAGAGAGAGAGAGAGAGAGAGAGAGAGAGAGAGAGAGAGAGAGATAAGTCAATAGATAGATAGATACATAGATAGATAGATAGATATAGACCGGACATTCCAAGGAAGGAATTCCGGAAAAAGGAGACGCAACGAGTGAAGAAACTGAGAATTGACGAGTTCAGAGTAAAGGGCTAGGAAGTTCAGAAAAGGATGAAGCGGTCGGAATAGCAATACTCAAGGAAATAGTAAACGTTGGAACACGGTCTAGATAAAGCTGATTCAATCAGTCGCGGTTATTGCACTCTTTCCACCACTCATTCGGATGAAGAAATAAATAAACGATAGACACTGCTATCAACTCCTTATTGATATAACCTAAGTAGAATTGAAATTGCAACTATTAATTGGTTTGATTAAATGTTGTTGACTGTCTTGTCTAAGATGGCTCGTATTGCATTATTTCTTCCCAATAATCTTCCCCAGTTCTCTGATGTTTTTTCTATTCACAAACAGAGGGTCATAATATCAGCTAAGGTCATTAAGTAGATATCGTAGTTAAATCCAATTAACTATTCATCTATCAGATATGGAGACGATACATGTTCTTTAGAATAACCTCTTGATATGAAAATCGCAAACATTGACGAAGACTTTCATAATTTTCTTTACCATGAATTGCTATGTTAAAATATTTAATAGAGACAAAATTGGTTTCTGGTAATTGAATTGAATATTTTTTTTTTCATTTAGATAATATAAATAAACTTAAATTTGTTTTACTCCTATTCAGTGTGAAAGAAATACGTGTATTTCCTTCGCTGATGCAAAGTAAAATACGATGTTAATAATATTTGGCCTTCTTGAATTATTTATTTTCAAATATTCACTTTCACTGCTAAGCGGCATTTACTTAAAATTTTTAAATGATTGGATTTTTCCATTGAAACGCGAAAATAAAACTTGGCAAAGCACCACATTATGTTAATCGGCGTTTATAGTGTCATACACTGTTCAAATTAAAACCTCTCGAAACAAAACAAAAACAAATACATTTTAATGTCTGGTTATTAATAGCATAACTATATTACTATATCTCAATTACGTCTTTAATATCATTAAAGATGCATTATGACTGAAACAACAAAATGTATGATTGTAAATGGACGTTGTTCTTGTAGGGTTTAACGCCAGTTTTCATCACAAGATATACATGGCGGCCAGTATTAATGGTGGAGGAAGACCCCAGAAAAACTCCAAGAAAACCCAAGAAAAAAACCACTGACTCACGAGAAGCTACTGCCAAGCTTTCTCACATACCCACATGGGATGAATCCATGACTCGAACCCACGCACACAGAGGTGAGATGGCAGTGATCCGTAACAGAGAGCGCTTTTGAACACTGAGCCAGTTGGGGTCTCTTAAATGGACGTTGAAATTACAACAAAAGTTTAGTTAATGCCATTTCAAACAATTAACAATTCAGGTGAGAACGGATTATATGTACTATGTACAGGAAATTGGAAAGTGAACAAAAATGTTACACATGAAAATATCGGAATCCATATGCTTACTTGAGTCACTCTTGCCACTAGATCTACCTGTTAATATATAAAATATTTCAAATAAATAATGATAGAAACCGTGTTTATTATTTACCTAATGTTGTAATGTATAAAACAATTTGAGAATTACTTTATCTTGTAAAAATTCCCATGTCAAACATGTTTATATGTTTAATTGATTTTAGAACGGTAAATCTGTTTCTGTATGTGTAAGCGCTGGTTGATAGATAGCATAACTAGATTTCTTAAAGAGAAAACTTTATATGAAATTGTAAAATGCGAAGAAGATAAAATAATGTTTATCATCAATTGTTATTTGTAAAATAAAATACTGGAAACATTTTGGTACTTTGACTGAGTATGTACCATGCATTAAGATCATATAATTAAACATATCCTTATCCTCTCTTGAGAGAGAAGTAAGAGAGAATTCCTCTCTTTCTCTCTCTCTCTCTCTCTCTCTCGATCGAGAGAGAGAGAGAGAGAGAGAGAGAGAGAGAGAGAGAGAGAGATAAGTCAATAGATAGATAGATACATAGATAGATAGATAGATATAGACCGGACATTCCAAGGAAGGAATTCCGGAAAAAGGAGACGCAACGAGTGAAGAAACTGAGAATTGACGAGTTCAGAGTAAAGGGCTAGGAAGTTCAGAAAAGGATGAAGCGGTCGGAATAGCAATACTCAAGGAAATAGTAAACGTTGGAACACGGTCTAGATAAAGCTGATTCAATCAGTCGCGGTTATTGCACTCTTTCCACCACTCATTCGGATGAAGAAATAAATAAACGATAGACACTGCTATCAACTCCTTATTGATATAACCTAAGTAGAATTGAAATTGCAACTATTAATTGGTTTGATTAAATGTTGTTGACTGTCTTGTCTAAGATGGCTCGTATTGCATTATTTCTTCCCAATAATCTTCCCCAGTTCTCTGATGTTTTTTCTATTCACAAACAGAGGGTCATAATATCAGCTAAGGTCATTAAGTAGATATCGTAGTTAAATCCAATTAACTATTCATCTATCAGATATGGAGACGATACATGTTCTTAAGAATAACCTCTTGATATGAAAATCGCAAACATTGACGAAGACTTTCATAATTTTCTTTACCATGAATTGCTATGTTAAAATATTTAATAGAGACAAAATTGGTTTCTGGTAATTGAATTGAATATTTTTTTTTTCATTTAGATAATATAAATAAACTTAAATTTGTTTTACTCCTATTCAGTGTGAAAGAAATACGTGTATTTCCTTCGCTGATGCAAAGTAAAATACGATGTTAATAATATTTGGCCTTCTTGAATTATTTATTTTCAAATATTCACTTTCACTGCTAAGCGGCATTTACTTAAAATTTTTAAATGATTGGATTTTTCCATTGAAACGCGAAAATAAAACTTGGCAAAGCACCACATTATGTTAATCGGCGTTTATAGTGTCATACACTGTTCAAATTAAAACCTCTCGAAACAAAACAAAAACAAATACATTTTAATGTCTGGTTATTAATAGCATAACTATATTACTATATCTCAATTACGTCTTTAATATCATTAAAGATGCATTATGACTGAAACAACAAAATGTATGATTGTAAATGGACGTTGTTCTTGTAGGGTTTAACGCCAGTTTTCATCACAAGATATACATGGCGGCCAGTATTAATGGTGGAGGAAGACCCCAGAAAAACTCCAAGAAAACCCAAGAAAAAAACCACTGACTCACGAGAAGCTACTGCCAAGCTTTCTCACATACCCACATGGGATGAATCCATGACTCGAACCCACGCACACAGAGGTGAGATGGCAGTGATCCGTAACAGAGAGCGCTTTTGAACACTGAGCCAGTTATGGTCTCTTAAATGGACGTTGAAATTACAACAAAAGTTTAGTTAATGCCATTTCAAACAATTAACAATTCAGGTGAGAACGGATTATATGTACTATGTACAGGAAATTGGAAAGTGAACAAAAATGTTACACATGAAAATATCGGAATCCATATGCTTACTTGAGTCACTCTTGCCACTAGATCTACCTGTCAATATATAAAATATTTCAAATAAATAATGATAGAAACCGTGTTTATTATTTACCTAATGTTGTAATGTATAAAACAATTTGAGAATTACTTTATCTTGTAAAAATTCCCATGTCAAACATGTTTATATGTTTAATTGATTTTAGAACGGTAAATCTGTTTCTGTATGTGTAAGCGCTGGTTGATAGATAGCATAACTAGATTTCTTAAAGAGAAAACTTTATATGAAATTGTAAATTGCGAAGAAGATAAAATAATGTTTATCATCAATTGTTATTTGTAAAATAAAATACTGGAAACATTTTGGTACTTTGACTGAGTATGTACCATGCATTAAGATCATATAATTAAACATATCCTTATCCTCTCTTGAGAGAGAAGTAAGAGAGAATTCCTCTCTTTCTCTCTCTCTCTCTCTCTCTCTCGATCGAGAGAGAGAGAGAGAGAGAGAGAGAGAGAGAGAGAGAGAGATAAGTCAATAGATAGATAGATACATAGATAGATAGATAGATATAGACCGGACATTCCAAGGAAGGAATTCCGGAAAAAGGAGACGCAACGAGTGAAGAAACTGAGAATTGACGAGTTCAGAGTAAAGGGCTAGGAAGTTCAGAAAAGGATGAAGCGGTCGGAATAGCAATACTCAAGGAAATAGTAAACGTTGGAACACGGTCTAGATAAAGCTGATTCAATCAGTCGCGGTTATTGCACTCTTTCCACCACTCATTCGGATGAAGAAATAAATAAACGATAGACACTGCTATCAACTCCTTATTGATATAACCTAAGTAGAATTGAAATTGCAACTATTAATTGGTTTGATTAAATGTTGTTGACTGTCTTGTCTAAGATGGCTCGTATTGCATTATTTCTTCCCAATAATCTTCCCCAGTTCTCTGATGTTTTTTCTATTCACAAACAGAGGGTCATAATATCAGCTAAGGTCATTAAGTAGATATCGTAGTTAAATCCAATTAACTATTCATCTATCAGATATGGAGACGATACATGTTCTTAAGAATAACCTCTTGATATGAAAATCGCAAACATTGACGAAGACTTTCATAATTTTCTTTACCATGAATTGCTATGTTAAAATATTTAATAGAGACAAAATTGGTTTCTGGTAATTGAATTGAATATTTTTTTTTTCATTTAGATAATATAAATAAACTTAAATTTGTTTTACTCCTATTCAGTGTGAAAGAAATACGTGTATTTCCTTCGCTGATGCAAAGTAAAATACGATGTTAATAATATTTGGCCTTCTTGAATTATTTATTTTCAAATATTCACTTTCACTGCTAAGCGGCATTTACTTAAAATTTTTAAATGATTGGATTTTTCCATTGAAACGCGAAAATAAAACTTGGCAAAGCACCACATTATGTTAATCGGCGTTTATAGTGTCATACACTGTTCAAATTAAAACCTCTCGAAACAAAACAAAAACAAATACATTTTAATGTCTGGTTATTAATAGCATAACTATATTACTATATCTCAATTACGTCTTTAATATCATTAAAGATGCATTATGACTGAAACAACAAAATGTATGATTGTAAATGGACGTTGTTCTTGTAGGGTTTAACGCCAGTTTTCATCACAAGATATACATGGCGGCCAGTATTAATGGTGGAGGAAGACCCCAGAAAAACTCCAAGAAAACCCAAGAAAAAAACCACTGACTCACGAGAAGCTACTGCCAAGCTTTCTCACATACCCACATGGGATGAATCCATGACTCGAACCCACGCACACAGAGGTGAGATGGCAGTGATCCGTAACAGAGAGCGCTTTTGAACACTGAGCCAGTTGGGGTCTCTTAAATGGACGTTGAAATTACAACAAAAGTTTAGTTAATGCCATTTCAAACAATTAACAATTCAGGTGAGAACGGATTATATGTACTATGTACAGGAAATTGGAAAGTGAACAAAAATGTTACACATGAAAATATCGGAATCCATATGCTTACTTGAGTCACTCTTGCCACTAGATCTACCTGTTAATATATAAAATATTTCAAATAAATAATGATAGAAACCGTGTTTATTATTTACCTAATGTTGTAATGTATAAAACAATTTGAGAATTACTTTATCTTGTAAAAATTCCCATGTCAAACATGTTTATATGTTTAATTGATTTTAGAACGGTAAATCTGTTTCTGTATGTGTAAGCGCTGGTTGATAGATAGCATAACTAGATTTCTTAAAGAGAAAACTTTATATGAAATTGTAAAATGCGAAGAAGATAAAATAATGTTTATCATCAATTGTTATTTGTAAAATAAAATACTGGAAACATTTTGGTACTTTGACTGAGTATGTACCATGCATTAAGATCATATAATTAAACATATCCTTATCCTCTCTTGAGAGAGAAGTAAGAGAGAATTCCTCTCTTTCTCTCTCTCTCTCTCTCTCGATCGATCGATCGATCGAGAGAGAGAGAGAGAGATAAGTCAATAGATAGATAGATACATAGATAGATAGATAGATATAGACCGGACATTCCAAGGAAGGAATTCCGGAAAAAGGAGACGCAACGAGTGAAGAAACTGAGAATTGACGAGTTCAGAGTAAAGGGCTAGGAAGTTCAGAAAAGGATGAAGCGGTCGGAATAGCAATACTCAAGGAAATAGTAAACGTTGGAACACGGTCTAGATAAAGCTGATTCAATCAGTCGCGGTTATTGCACTCTTTCCACCACTCATTCGGATGAAGAAATAAATAAACGATAGACACTGCTATCAACTCCTTATTGATATAACCTAAGTAGAATTGAAATTGCAACTATTAATTGGTTTGATTAAATGTTGTTGACTGTCTTGTCTAAGATGGCTCGTATTGCATTATTTCTTCCCAATAATCTTCCCCAGTTCTCTGATGTTTTTTCTATTCACAAACAGAGGGTCATAATATCAGCTAAGGTCATTAAGTAGATATCGTAGTTAAATCCAATTAACTATTCATCTATCAGATATGGAGACGATACATGTTCTTAAGAATAACCTCTTGATATGAAAATCGCAAACATTGACGAAGACTTTCATAATTTTCTTTACCATGAATTGCTATGTTAAAATATTTAATAGAGACAAAATTGGTTTCTGGTAATTGAATTGAATATTTTTTTTTTCATTTAGATAATATAAATAAACTTAAATTTGTTTTACTCCTATTCAGTGTGAAAGAAATACGTGTATTTCCTTCGCTGATGCAAAGTAAAATACGATGTTAATAATATTTGGCCTTCTTGAATTATTTATTTTCAAATATTCACTTTCACTGCTAAGCGGCATTTACTTAAAATTTTTAAATGATTGGATTTTTCCATTGAAACGCGAAAATAAAACTTGGCAAAGCACCACATTATGTTAATCGGCGTTTATAGTGTCATACACTGTTCAAATTAAAACCTCTCGAAACAAAACAAAAACAAATACATTTTAATGTCTGGTTATTAATAGCATAAATATATTACTATATCTCAATTACGTCTTTAATATCATTAAAGATGCATTATGACTGAAACA
Source organism: Unio pictorum (assembly GCA_030141615.1). Lineage (NCBI taxonomy): Eukaryota > Metazoa > Mollusca > Bivalvia > Unionida > Unionidae > Unio > Unio pictorum. Next base: position 24,319 of record JARLTB010000281.1, read on the forward strand.
ACAAAATGTATGATTGTAAATGGACGTTGTTCTTGTAGGGTTTAACGCCATTTTTCATCACAAGATATACATGGCGGCCAGTATTAATGGTGGAGGAAGACCCCAGGAAAACTCCAAGAAAACCCAAGAAAAAAACCACTGACTCACGAGAAGCTACTGCCAAGCTTTCTCACATACCCACATGGGATGAATCCATGACTCGAACCCACGCACACAGAGGTGAGATGGCAGTGATCCGTAACAGAGAGCGCTTTTGAACACTGAGCCAGTTGGGGTCTCTTAAATGGACGTTGAAATTACAACAAAAGTTTAGTTAATGCCATTTCAAACAATTAACAATTCAGGTGAGAACGGATTATATGTACTATGTACAGGAAATTGGAAAGTGAACAAAAATGTTACACATGAAAATATCGGAATCCATATGCTTACTTGAGTCACTCTTGCCACTAGATCTACCTGTTAATATATAAAATATTTCAAATAAATAATGATAGAAACCGTGTTTATTATTTACCTAATGTTGTAATGTATAAAACAATTTGAGAATTACTTTATCTTGTAAAAATTCCCATGTCAAACATGTTTATATGTTTAATTGATTTTAGAACGGTAAATCTGTTTCTGTATGTGTAAGCGCTGGTTGATAGATAGCATAACTAGATTTCTTAAAGAGAAAACTTTATATGAAATTGTAAAATGCGAAGAAGATAAATAATGTTTATCATCAATTGTTATTTGTAAAATAAAATACTGGAAACATTTTGGTACTTTGACTGAGTATGTACCATGCATTAAGATCATATAATTAAACATATCCTTATCCTCTCTTGAGAGAGAAGTAAGAGAGAATTCCTCTCTTTCTCTCTCTCTCTCTCTCTCTCTCTCTCTCTCGATCGAGAGAGAGAGAGAGAGAGAGAGAGAGAGAGAGAGAGAGAGAGAAAAGTCAATAGATAGATAGATACATAGATAGATAGATAGATATAGACCGGACATTCCAAGGAAGGAATTCCGGAAAAAGGAGACGCAACGAGTGAAGAAACTGAGAATTGACGAGTTCAGAGTAAAGGGCTAGGAAGTTCAGAAAAGGATGAAGCGGTCGGAATAGCAATACTCAAGGAAATAGTAAACGTTGGAACACGGTCTAGATAAAGCTGATTCAATCAGTCGCGGTTATTGCACTCTTTCCACCACTCATTCGGATGAAGAAATAAATAAACGATAGACACTGCTATCAACTCCTTATTGATATAACCTAAGTAGAATTGAAATTGCAACTATTAATTGGTTTGATTAAATGTTGTTGACTGTCTTGTCTAAGATGGCTCGTATTGCATTATTTCTTCCCAATAATCTTCCCCAGTTCTCTGATGTTTTTTCTATTCACAAACAGAGGGTCATAATATCAGCTAAGGTCATTAAGTAGATATCGTAGTTAAATCCAATTAACTATTCATCTATCAGATATGGAGACGATACATGTTCTTAAGAATAACCTCTTGATATGAAAATCGCAAACATTGACGAAGACTTTTATAATTTTCTTTACCATGAATTGCTATGTTAAAATATTTAATAGAGACAAAATTGGTTTCTGGTAATTGAATTGAATATTTTTTTTTTCATTTAGATAATATAAATAAACTTAAATTTGTTTTACTCCTATTCAGTGTGAAAGAAATACGTGTATTTCCTTCGCTGATGCAAAGTAAAATACGATGTTAATAATATTTGGCCTTCTTGAATTATTTATTTTCAAATATTCACTTTCACTGCTAAGCGGCATTTACTTAAATTTTTTAAATGATTGGATTTTTCCATTGAAACGTGAAAATAAAACTTGGCAAAGCACCACATTATGTTAATCGGCGTTTATAGTGTCATACACTGTTCAAATTAAAACCTCTCGAAACAAAACAAAAACAAATACATTTTAATGTCTGGTTATTAATAGCATAACTATATTACTATATCTCAATTACGTCTTTAATATCATTAAAGATGCATTATGACTGAAACAACAAAATGTATGATTGTAAATGGACGTTGTTCTTGTAGGGTTTAACGCCAGTTTTCATCACAAGATATACATGGCGGCCAGTATTAATGGTGGAGGAAGACCCCAGAAAAACTCCAAGAAAACCCAAGAAAAAAACCACTGACTCACGAGAAGCTACTGCCAAGCTTTCTCACATACCCACATGGGATGAATCCATGACTCGAACCCACGCACACAGAGGTGAGATGGCAGTGATCCGTAACAGAGAGCGCTTTTGAACACTGAGCCAGTTGGGGTCTCTTAAATGGACGTTGAAATTACAACAAAAGTTTAGTTAATGCCATTTCAAACAATTAACAATTCAGGTGAGAACGGATTATATGTACTATGTACAGAAAATTGAAAAGTGAACAAAAATGTTACACATGAAAATATCGGAATCCATATGCTTACTTGAGTCACTCTTGCCACTAGATCTACCTGTTAATATATAAAATATTTCAAATAAATAATGATAGAAACCGTGTTTATTATTTACCTAATGTTGTAATGTATAAAACAATTTGAGAATTACTTTATCTTGTAAAAATTCCCATGTCAAACATGTTTATATGTTTAATTGAATTTAGAACGGTAAATCTGTTTCTGTATGTGTAAGCGCTGGTTGATAGATAGCATAACTAGATTTCTTAAAGAGAAAACTTTATATGAAATTGTAAAATGCGAAGAAGATAAAATAATGTTTATCATCAATTGTTATTTGTAAAATAAAATACTGGAAACATTTTGGTACTTTGACTGAGTATGTACCATGCATTAAGATCATATAATTAAACATATCCTTATCCTCTCTTGAGAGAGAAGTAAGAGAGAATTCCTCTCTTTCTCTCTCTCTCTCTCTCTCTCTCTCTCTCTCTCTCTCTCTCTCTCGATCGATCGATCGATCGAGAGAGAGAGAGAGAGAGAGAGAGAGAGAGAGAGATAAGTCAATAGATAGATAGATACATAGATAGATAGATAGATATAGACCGGACATTCCAAGGAAGGAATTCCGTAAAAAGGAGACGCAACGAGTGAAGAAACTGAGAATTGACGAGTTCAGAGTAAAGGGCTAGGAAGTTCAGAAAAGGATGAAGCGGTCGGAATAGCAATACTCAAGGAAATAGTAAACGTTGGAACACGGTCTAGATAAAGCTGATTCAATCAGTCGCGGTTATTGCACTCTTTCCACCACTCATTCGGATGAAGAAATAAATAAACGATAGACACTGCTATCAACTCCTTATTGATATAACCTAAGTAGAATTGAAATTGCAACTATTAATTGGTTTGATTAAATGTTGTTGACTGTCTTGTCTAAGATGGCTCGTATTGCATTATTTCTTCCCAATAATCTTCCCCAGTTCTCTGATGTTTTTTCTATTCACAAACAGAGGGTCATAATATCAGCTAAGGTCATTAAGTAGATATCGTAGTTAAATCCAATTAACTATTCATCTATCAGATATGGAGACGATACATGTTCTTAAGAATAACCTCTTGATATGAAAATCGCAAACATTGACGAAGACTTTCATAATTTTCTTTACCATGAATTGCTATGTTAAAATATTTAATAGAGACAAAATTGGTTTCTGGTAATTGAATTGAATATTTTTTTTTTCATTTAGATAATATAAATAAACTTAAATTTGTTTTACTCCTATTCAGTGTGAAAGAAATACGTGTATTTCCTTCGCTGATGCAAAGTAAAATACGATGTTAATAATATTTGGCCTTCTTGAATTATTTATTTTCAAATATTCACTTTCACTGCTAAGCGGCATTTACTTAAAATTTTTAAATGATTGGATTTTTCCATTGAAACGCGAAAATAAAACTTGGCAAAGCACCACATTATGTTAATCGGCGTTTATAGTGTCATACACTGTTCAAATTAAAACCTCTCGAAACAAAACAAAAACAAATACATTTTAATGTCTGGTTATTAATAGCATAACTATATTACTATATCTCAATTACGTCTTTAATATCATTAAAGATGCATTATGACTGAAACAACAAAATGTATGATTGTAAATGGACGTTGTTCTTGTAGGGTTTAACGCCATTTTTCATCACAAGATATACATGGCGGCCAGTATTAATGGTGGAGGAAGACCCCAGGAAAACTCCAAGAAAACCCAAGAAAAAAACCACTGACTCACGAGAAGCTACTGCCAAGCTTTCTCACATACCCACATGGGATGAATCCATGACTCGAACCCACGCACACAGAGGTGAGATGGCAGTGATCCGTAACAGAGAGCGCTTTTGAACACTGAGCCAGTTGGGGTCTCTTAAATGGACGTTGAAATTACAACAAAAGTTTAGTTAATGCCATTTCAAACAATTAACAATTCAGGTGAGAACGGATTATATGTACTATGTACAGGAAATTGGAAAGTGAACAAAAATGTTACACATGAAAATATCGGAATCCATATGCTTACTTGAGTCACTCTTGCCACTAGATCTACCTGTTAATATATAAAATATTTCAAATAAATAATGATAGAAACCGTGTTTATTATTTACCTAATGTTGTAATGTATAAAACAATTTGAGAATTACTTTATCTTGTAAAAATTCCCATGTCAAACATGTTTATATGTTTAATTGATTTTAGAACGGTAAATCTGTTTCTGTATGTGTAAGCGCTGGTTGATAGATAGCATAACTAGATTTCTTAAAGAGAAAACTTTATATGAAATTGTAAAATGCGAAGAAGATAAAATAATGTTTATCATCAATTGTTATTTGTAAAATAAAATACTGGAAACATTTTGGTACTTTGACTGAGTATGTACCATGCATTAAGATCATATAATTAAACATATCCTTATCCTCTCTTGAGAGAGATCCGACTCTCTCTCTCTCTCTCTCTCTCTCTCTCTCTCTCTCTCTCTCTCTCTCTCTCTCTCTCTCTCTCTCGATCGATCGATCGATCGAGAGAGAGAGAGAGAGAGAGAGAGAGAGAGAGAGATAAGTCAATAGATAGATAGATACATAGATAGATAGATAGATATAGACCGGACATTCCAAGGAAGGAATTCCGTAAAAAGGAGACGCAACGAGTGAAGAAACTGAGAATTGACGAGTTCAGAGTAAAGGGCTAGGAAGTTCAGAAAAGGATGAAGCGGTCGGAATAGCAATACTCAAGGAAATAGTAAACGTTGGAACACGGTCTAGATAAAGCTGATTCAATCAGTCGCGGTTATTGCACTCTTTCCACCACTCATTCGGATGAAGAAATAAATAAACGATAGACACTGCTATCAACTCCTTATTGATATAACCTAAGTAGAATTGAAATTGCAACTATTAATTGGTTTGATTAAATGTTGTTGACTGTCTTGTCTAAGATGGCTCGTATTGCATTATTTCTTCCCAATAATCTTCCCCAGTTCTCTGATGTTTTTTCTATTCACAAACAGAGGGTCATAATATCAGCTAAGGTCATTAAGTAGATATCGTAGTTAAATCCAATTAACTATTCATCTATCAGATATGGAGACGATACATGTTCTTAAGAATAACCTCTTGATATGAAAATCGCAAACATTGACGAAGACTTTCATAATTTTCTTTACCATGAATTGCTATGTTAAAATATTTAATAGAGACAAAATTGGTTTCTGGTAATTGAATTGAATATTTTTTTTTTCATTTAGATAATATAAATAAACTTAAATTTGTTTTACTCCTATTCAGTGTGAAAGAAATACGTGTATTTCCTTCGCTGATGCAAAGTAAAATACGATGTTAATAATATTTGGCCTTCTTGAATTATTTATTTTCAAATATTCACTTTCACTGCTAAGCGGCATTTACTTAAAATTTTTAAATGATTGGATTTTTCCATTGAAACGCGAAAATAAAACTTGGCAAAGCACCACATTATGTTAATCGGCGTTTATAGTGTCATACACTGTTCAAATTAAAACCTCTCGAAACAAAACAAAAACAAATACATTTTAATGTCTGGTTATTAATAGCATAACTATATTACTATATCTCAATTACGTCTTTAATATCATTAAAGATGCATTATGACTGAAACAACAAAATGTATGATTGTAAATGGACGTTGTTCTTGTAGGGTTTAACGCCATTTTTCATCACAAGATATACATGGCGGCCAGTATTAATGGTGGAGGAAGACCCCAGGAAAACTCCAAGAAAACCCAAGAAAAAAACCACTGACTCACGAGAAGCTACTGCCAAGCTTTCTCACATACCCACATGGGATGAATCCATGACTCGAACCCACGCACACAGAGGTGAGATGGCAGTGATCCGTAACAGAGAGCGCTTTTGAACACTGAGCCAGTTGGGGTCTCTTAAATGGACGTTGAAATTACAACAAAAGTTTAGTTAATGCCATTTCAAACAATTAACAATTCAGGTGAGAACGGATTATATGTACTATGTACAGGAAATTGGAAAGTGAACAAAAATGTTACACATGAAAATATCGGAATCCATATGCTTACTTGAGTCACTCTTGCCACTAGATCTACCTGTTAATATATAAAATATTTCAAATAAATAATGATAGAAACCGTGTTTATTATTTACCTAATGTTGTAATGTATAAAACAATTTGAGAATTACTTTATCTTGTAAAAATTCCCATGTCAAACATGTTTATATGTTTAATTGATTTTAGAACGGTAAATCTGTTTCTGTATGTGTAAGCGCTGGTTGATAGATAGCATAACTAGATTTCTTAAAGAGAAAACTTTATATGAAATTGTAAAATGCGAAGAAGATAAAATAATGTTTATCATCAATTGTTATTTGTAAAATAAAATACTGGAAACATTTTGGTACTTTGACTGAGTATGTACCATGCATTAAGATCATATAATTAAACATATCCTTATCCTCTCTTGAGAGAGAAGTAAGAGAGAATTCCTCTCTTTCTCTCTCTCTCTCTCTCTCTCTCTCTCTCGATCGATCGATCGATCGAGAGAGAGAGAGAGAGAGAGAGAGAGATATAAGTCAATAGATAGATAGATACATAGATAGATAGATAGATATAGACCGGACATTCCAAGGAAGGAATTCCGGAAAAAGGAGACGCAACGAGTGAAGAAACTGAGAATTGACGAGTTCAGAGTAAAGGGCTAGGAAGTTCAGAAAAGGATGAAGCGGTCGGAATAGCAATACTCAAGGAAATAGTAAACGTTGGAACACGGTCTAGATAAAGCTGATTCAATCAGTCGCGGTTATTGCACTCTTTCCACCACTCATTCGGATGAAGAAATAAATAAACGATAGACACTGCTATCAACTCCTTATTGATATAACCTAAGTAGAATTGAAATTGCAACTATTAATTGGTTTGATTAAATGTTGTTGACTGTCTTGTCTAAGATGGCTCGTATTGCATTATTTCTTCCCAATAATCTTCCCCAGTTCTCTGATGTTTTTTCTATTCACAAACAGAGGGTCATAATATCAGCTAAGGTCATTAAGTAGATATCGTAGTTAAATCCAATTAACTATTCATCTATCAGATATGGAGACGATACATGTTCTTAAGAATAACCTCTTGATATGAAAATCGCAAACATTGACGAAGACTTTCATAATTTTCTTTACCATGAATTGCTATGTTAAAATATTTAATAGAGACAAAATTGGTTTCTGGTAATTGAATTGAATATTTTTTTTTTCATTTAGATAATATAAATAAACTTAAATTTGTTTTACTCCTATTCAGTGTGAAAGAAATACGTGTATTTCCTTCGCTGATGCAAAGTAAAATACGATGTTAATAATATTTGGCCTTCTTGAATTATTTATTTTCAAATATTCACTTTCACTGCTAAGCGGCATTTACTTAAAATTTTTAAATGATTGGATTTTTCCATTGAAACGCGAAAATAAAACTTGGCAAAGCACCACATTATGTTAATCGGCGTTTATAGTGTCATACACTGTTCAAATTAAAACCTCTCGAAACAAAACAAAAACAAATACATTTTAATGTCTGGTTATTAATAGCATAACTATATTACTATATCTCAATTACGTCTTTAATATCATTAAAGATGCATTATGACTGAAACAACAAAATGTATGATTGTAAATGGACGTTGTTCTTGTAGGGTTTAACGCCAGTTTTCATCACAAGATATACATGGCGGCCAGTATTAATGGTGGAGGAAGACCCCAGAAAAACTCCAAGAAAACCCAAGAAAAAAACCACTGACTCACGAGAAGCTACTGCCAAGCTTTCTCACATACCCACATGGGATGAATCCATGACTCGAACCCACGCACACAGAGGTGAGATGGCAGTGATCCGTAACAGAGAGCGCTTTTGAACACTGAGCCAGTTGGGGTCTCTTAAATGGACGTTGAAATTACAACAAAAGTTTAGTTAATGCCATTTCAAACAATTAACAATTCAGGTGAGAACGGATTATATGTACTATGTACAGGAAATTGGAAAGTGAACAAAAATGTTACACATGAAAATATCGGAATCCATATGCTTACTTGAGTCACTCTTGCCACTAGATCTACCTGTTAATATATAAAATATTTCAAATAAATAATGATAGAAACCGTGTTTATTATTTACCTAATGTTGAATGTATAAAACAATTTGAGAATTACTTTATCTTGTAAAAATTCCCATGTCAAACATGTTTATATGTTTAATTGATTTTAGAACGGTAAATCTGTTTCTGTATGTGTAAGCGCTGGTTGATAGATAGCATAACTAGATTTCTTAAAGAGAAAACTTTATATGAAATTGTAAAATGCGAAGAAGATAAAATAATGTTTATCATCAATTGTTATTTGTAAAATAAAATACTGGAAACATTTTGGTACTTTGACTGAGTATGTACCATGCATTAAGATCATATAATTAAACATATCCTTATCCTCTCTTGAGAGAGAAGTAAGAGAGAATTCCTCTCTTTCTCTTTCCCTCTCTCTCTCTCTCTCTCTCTCTCTCTCTCTCTCTCTAGACTGAGATAAGTCAATAGATAGATAGATACATAGATAGATAGATAGATATAGACAGGACATTCCAAAGATGGAATTCCGGAAAAAAGAGACGCAACGAGTGAATAAACTGAGAATTGACGAGTTCAGAGTAAAGGGCTAGGAAGTTCAGAAAAGGATGAAGCGGTCGGAATAGCAATACTCAAGGAAATAGTAAACGTTGGAACACGGTCTAGATAAAGCTGATTCAATCAGTCGCGGTTATTGCACTCTTTCCACCACTCATTCGGATGAAGAAATAAATAAACAATAGACACTGCTATCAACTCCTTATTGATATAACCTAAGTAGAATTGAAATTGCAACTATTAATTGGTTTGATTAAATGTTGTTGACTGTCTTGTCTAAGATGGCTCGTATTGCATTATTTCTTCCCAATAATCTTCCCCAGTTCTCTGATGTTTTTTCTATTCACAAACAGAGGGTCATAATATCAGCTAAGGTCATTATGTAGATATCGTAGTTAAATCCAATTAACTATTCATCTATCAGATATGGAGACGATACATGTTCTTAAGAATAACCTCTTGATATGAAAATCGCAAACATTGACGAAGACTTTCATAATTTTCTTTACCATGAAATGCTATGTTAAAATATTTAATAGAGACAAAATTGGTTTCTGGTAATTGAATTGAATATTTTTTTTATATAAATAAACTTAAATTTGTTTTACTCCTATTCAGTGTGAAAGAAATACGTGTATTTCCTTCGCTGATGCAAAGTAAAATACGATGTTAATAATATTTAGCCTTCTTGAATTATTTATTTTCAAAAATTCAATTTCACTGCTAAGCGGCATTTACTTAAAATTTTTAAATGAATGGATTTTTCCATAGAAACGCAAAAATAAAACTTGGCAAAGCACCACATTATGTTAATCGGCGTTTATAGTGTCATACACTGTTCAAATTAAAACCAGCAGCAGATGATGTGAACAGACCAACCCTTTTTAGGCGTCAATTTAATTTAGCAAACTGAGGCTTCCCAAAATTGCTTATATAAGCGTCAATTTAGTAAACTGAGGCTTCCCTGAAAATACTTAATTAATTTTTTTAATAATTTGAGCAAAGAATAAAAAAAATTTTTTAAAAAAAAAGGACGCCATATAGTTTGCTTTCACCCCCTCTGCTGCTAATGCGCTAACAATTTTTTTACGATGAAAGTCTTAGGACGAAAATCATTTGTTGAAAATCGAAGATTTTTACGATTTCACAAACAAACTAATTTGCAAAACCTCACCTCGCAGATCAATCAAATTATTAGATTGGTCAGTGAGTTTGAAATTAATTCTCGTTAACGAATTATTATGACATCGCATATAGACTGGATTAGTTGGGTCTTCAATAATTAGAAATCCTGGAGGAGCCGTTGGTGCAAAGGAATATAGAATATATCCCTGCTGAGCTTGATTTGATTGCTCAAGATTTATTTGATAGCTTCCTTCGATAACGTCACATACTAAATTCAATGATATCACCGAGGATATATTTACGTTGTTCGGAGCGATATGTCTCCCACCACCATCTTGGTCGTTATTAAACGTCAGAATATTTGTTTGTTGTCGTGATAATTTCCTCCAATCGTCGTGGATTTTCTTAAACCCAATATCGATGGCATAACTGAGATATTTTTTTAATTCATCGGGTTTATACCCGGGAATTTGAAATGTTTGAATATCCTCTACGCGGATATTGTATGATTCCCTAAATATCCCCTTATGACTTTCGTTCATTAATACTTCTTGAATAATTTGCGTATGAAATGTTTCCATATCGTTGATGATTTTGTTACCCGTTTGTACTACGCTAATAAACTCGTCTTTGGTGAGAGAGCCGGATTTAAGGGATATTAACAATAATGAAAAATCATTATTCATCGCTGTTAAATTTTCTTCGATTAAACCAACGCGAATAAAGTAATTAGAGATGAGAGAATAATCTTGATAACTTTTCAATGGATTATCAGGTTTTATCACGTTGGAGACATAATCAGATTTTTTTGGTTCTGGTATATCAACGGTTTCTCGTCGAGGTGGTAGTTCGGGCCATCCTAACACTGATCTTATAGAACTCTGATAAATATCTACAACATACCCAGGGGAATTAATCTCAATCGCAGATGATAACGTCGGCTCGTGAACCGTTATAGCGATTTTTGATTCTTTTCCAGTGATAGATTTAATTCTTCGTTGTAATTCATTATTGATTTGTTCGATTTGATATGACCCTGTTGGTAACGAGACAACGTTCCAGTCTGGGGTTCCGTCTTCACGATTTTTCCACGCGAGCACCAAAGAATTATTTGGTTGTTGACCACCAAATGCTACCGATCTGATATTGGGCCAGCTATGATACACTCGTAGTTTTGCTAACGCGATTTCGCTCACGGGAACGGGAATCGGGAAATTCACACTGAATTCAGGACGCGTTGAGGTTACTGATATCATGCTTGTTTTCACCGGTGTTGTATTTGTTACTATTTGTTGAAGTAGTTCTTGCGACGACATTGTTATTATTATTATCCCGCTCTAATTTTAGCATTGTCTGTTTATACAATTGAGCCATCGTTGAGAATTCGCTATCTGATATTGTTGTGTCATCGAGTGACGATGATATCAACGAGGATAATTGCGAGTAACCGGCAGATGCAATGTGAAATTTAATTACATAATCGTTTAGTTTACTCTGGCTACACGATGATAGTTTTTTTGTGATCCCGGTTAATATACCCGCAATTGTAGCCACCGCGGAAATAGCGATTGGAACTACGACCGGAGCAATCATTGTAACCGAAGACAGTATTATCCCAGCAGCAGTGATTACTCCCGACACCGAGTACACGGTGATATCAACTGCGGTTATTCTTCGTTGGTATTTTTTTATTTTTTTTTGATACTCCTCACAGCACAAGCTGAGTTTAGTTTGAAATTCTCTGACCTGATCATAGCGATACTGATACACTGAAGGGATCGTCATTTTATTTTAAAAGCGCTAGCATTTTCAATTGTGATTTCAGTTTAATTGTTTACTTAAATCCACTACGAATTCTACGTACCACGTTACTGAAACCCTGACTAGATTTCTATCTGTGGTCGTTATCGTGAATTGTTCAGATACATCCTTGTCGATGATCGTTGATACTGTATTATTGACTCCAGATGAACTACTTGATGATATATTAAATTGAGTCGGTGATACTATTGTTAATCGATAAATACCCTTAACTGCTGCGGTTACGTTTAAAATGTTGTTTGTGGGAGTCCACATAAATGAACCGTGTTGAATCGTATATACGATATTGTTGGTGCTCTTATGAGGAATTTTTATTTTTTCAACAACGCTTATCATCCTCGCTGCATCCTCCTTCATTGCGTTGTTAAATGTTTTTAGATCATCGATGTTTTTTTTAATATCAGGAAGGGTTATTTCAATTTTATCAAATGGGGTTCCAATAAACTTGTCAATGATGTTTTTACGAAACATTGAAAACTGTTTCACGTGTTTTTCATATTCGGATTGAAGAGCTGCTAGTTCCAACATAGAATCTTTTATCGAGGTGAGTTTTGGTGTGGTCACTGGTGGATTTCCAAAAAATTCTAGCAGGGGTTTGTCAATTTGGTCAATTGTATTTCTTTGTGTTTCACTAAACTGATCAAATACAACTATATGATCGTCATACTTATCATTGAGCGATTTCAATGAATTCGCCGTGTTATCGAATGTTGCTAATTTATCCGTAATTGTTGTAACAAGTACACCTGGTTTGAGTTTACCCTGATCGGAAAATAACGCGATAGCATCCTCTGCTGCATCTCGTCGTTTAACCAAAATATCATCGAGAGAGACATTACTAGTTTTCAATTTACCCTGACGATCGCCAAATACAACTATTTCACCAGGATCAACACTGGCTAGGTTTAACGTTTCGGCTATTTCATCTTCGATTAGTTTTTTAACATCCTTGATTTTATCAAGGGTTTCAACTCCACCAGGTTCGGGTTTCTTCAGCGTTGATAAAGGTCGTCCCCAAATATCAATCATTGTTATCATAAAAATCCTTTCTCTGTCTAAATCCGATGGATTTTCAATCTAAAATTCGTAGAATTTTCAAAGATTTTCAATCCAATGGATTTTCAATCTAAAATTCGTAGAATTTTCAAAGATTTTCAATCCAACGACCGCTAGTATACTCATTCACTACTACATGGGGTGGTTTCATCAAAGATTTTCGTGAAATAGCATCAAGTACGTTTAATACTTCATTGCCACATATGGGTGGGTCAAGCATTGTTTGCGTTGGTAACGTGGAATACCAACGGGGTATTTTTAATTTACTTACATAGCGGTTAAATTCTTTCGGCGGCGCTAATCCATATGAGTCAAAATAAATAATCCCGCGTGGATCAATCGCGTATGCAACCCAGTGAGTTCCAGGTCCATCGATGTTATCTAGATTAATAATGCCGGTTTCAACGTGATTTGGTTGTGCCGGTAACTGATCTTTCATAAAAACACCTCTGAAGTTTTTAATCGCGAGTTTTTTAGCGGCATCAATTAAATCAAAATTGGACATAGGAATCATTGATTCCGGAACCATAGGTTCCTCAATCGAAGATTTCTGAACTAGTAAACCGGTCATAGTCTCAGGCCCGATCCGTGAACGGATCTCCCGCTGTACTATAAATACGGGGTTCCTGGTAGTCTTAGACCCTTTCCTTTTTTTTTACCAGCGCGGACGGATCCACCTGTTGCTTTCTTTAGTGCCATCCCTGCCGCGGTACCAACGGCTCCTAACGCTGACGCTTTAGCCACCGCTGGGGCCGCTGCGGCAATCAACCCTGGAATCAACCCTAACAACGGGAATATACCACCAGTCTTTTCCATGTTTTTAATCGCGCTCGCAGAAAGAGTAACCTGAACTCCCTTTTTTTCTTTAAACGCTTTATTAAAATGATTAATCTGAGTTTTCGTCAGCGATAGTTTATTCCCTCCGCCATTCATTTGATTAGGTTTCAGCGTTATTGTGGTTCCGCATTGCTTAGCTGATTTGGATTGTAATTTTTTTAACTGACCAGGTGTCAACGTAACATTGATATTACTATACGACATTATACAAAACAGATTGATTCTAAATCGCAAGCGATTCAATCAAAGATTTTCCACTGGTGCATCTACCAGTCTCATTCGTCCACCAACGCCCTCGAGTATCATTGATTTATCACTGAGAATGACAGCAACCGCTCTATAATTAGCAATACCACCAGGACGGGTTACACGAGCTCGGAAGTGTATATCAACGACGGACTGTCTCATCAAGTCAAGATGTTCCAACGAAAAGTAATAAATCGGATATAGACTTTTAAAATCCAAGTGTGATATTTGTAGACCAGTATCGACATTTTGATCGCGTCCCATATACGACAGCAACCGATGATAAACTCGTGCAATATGATTGTTTTCGTAGTTAAGTTGTATATCCTCTGATGGTTCTTGCTGTCCGTTTATTCTCAGCGAGACTTCACTACACCCAATTTGATCAAATATCATGTGGGAACGTTCTTGATCGTTTAATCGCGCAGTATTCTGTAGCGCAATAAAAATATGACGTGGAGCTGTAATACCCTGTTTTGATGCTAGATGCCATGTAAGTGTACCATCAATATTAGAATCCATGGTATCTGTGGACGTTGACAACCAACTTAATAATCTCTTCCCCCCTTGATCCATAAATGATAGTAACCGCGGTTCTGTTGACAACGACGGAGTCAACACTGGCATCCACAGTGTTAGTTTTGATAAAACGACTTTACCAGCGGCAACGCCAACACCCCGCCAGATTGCATAATTATCAGTACCCCTTCTCATTAGCGTTATAGTATGCTTTACTCCATAGATAACTTTTCTGACGTTTCTACAAAATCCAAATATGTGATGGAGCGGAATCGAACATGAAAACTGTCGATTCTGTCCCTGCAACGTTGCTACTCGTGTTGCAAATCCTAGGTTGTAACTGGTAATATTATTTATGACATCAAATTCAGCAGCTGGTCTTACATATCCGGCTGGTGCTGGATCAACTGCAGTAGCTCGTGTTGCTTTAACTCTAGAATACTGGATGTGTTCGGCGTTATCAGTAATATCCTTCGCGAACATCATAGACGGACCCGCTGATCTTGTATAATCATCGGAATATCTCGCTAACCCGATTATTCCGGTAGCAATATCAACCTCTCGTTCAATAGATTCGATTTCTCTTCCATCAATGAGATATCTTGCACTTTCAAATAACGCCATGATGCCATTGTTAACAAACCCAACTCGGATAGTTGGGTCATTTGCATATGGTGTATTAGCTTCAACATCTGTTACGAGTTCACCTTCGACTTCAATAAAGGCTTCAGCGGGTAAAAAGTATTTACTGGTATCATGAACTTGAAGTTCGATTCTCCCCCGAAGATTAGGTTGCACTGCGTGATAAGCAAAAAATTGATAATCACGTACAGAATCATCTTTAAGTACTGGGGCGTCCATGTCAAATGCACTATCAGGGTTTTGTTTGAACATTTTTTATTATATACCCGTTGGTCTAAATTGGAGGCGAAATCTAAAGATTTTCAATTATTTTAAAATAATTCCTAACAGCTTTAAAAAATTCTGAAAGAACTTTTCCCTATGGGAAATCCCATGCAAAATCGACCACTTTACCCGACGAATTTCTTCATAATTCTCACGGAATAATTCCGGTCTTTTCTAAATTTTTCATCGTGAAATCACATTTTTTGTGATTTTATTGCTGATTTTTTGATCATTTTGCTTGGAAAACAATAAAAAATATTCTTAACAGCTTTAAAAAATTCTGAAAGAACTTTTCCCTATGGGAAATCCCATGCAAAATCGACCACTTTACCCTACGAATTTCTTCATAATTCTCACGGAAATCATCAATAAAATCACAAAAAATGTGATTTCACGATGAAAAATCACCCAAAATTCAGTGAAAACTAGTGAAATACAGAATTGAAAATCAAAGATTTTTTATTTATTATAATAATTATTTTTTTATAATAATTTGCAAAGCAATTTCACCGACGTCTTCGACGTTTGTAGAAATTCTTTGAATTTCCAAAGCCGCTTCCCGCAATCATATTTGCTGTTATATTATCCTGGGCATTAGTCATCAACGACTGTAGTTTTCCATCTACTGCGTTATTTATTATTTTACTAACTCGCGCAGGCATAACCTCAGTAGATGGCAGTGAAGTCATTCCTGGTTTTGAAAATCTAGATTGGAAATTCTTCGAATTTCGCCGTCGAACTAGCGCTGTTAGTTTATCCTTAGCGGCTGAAAACGCCTTCCCGGCAAGATCACCAGCGAAATCTCCGATTTTGCTAATACCCTTATCCCTGATAACATCAATTGCTTTCATCGATAATTGTTTTACTAGCGGAGCCACTTTTGGAGCCATTCTTGAAAATAATCCCATTATAGTATTACCGAGACCATCTCCATAGTATGCTCGGTATTTTGGCAATCGTGAGTTTACCACGTAGACGTTAGTTGGTTTATCATGGTTGTAGTGTATGATCATTCTCTATTTAATTGATATTTATCTAATTGCTATGATAACCGTGATGAAAATTCGTAGAATTTTCTACTAACTCTTCAATGAAATCTCGATATGTTGCAATATCCATGATACCACCTTGAAATAACCGCCTACAGATATCAGCAGCTTCATTAATTATTTCCAGTGAGTTATTCCCAGCTCGTTTTCCTCCTACGAGTACTTCTAATCGTGCTATATCACCGAGAATATTGCCAGGACAGAAACTCGAAGAGTTTCCAACGCTAGAGTTTCCAACGCTAGAGTGAAAATCCACAGGTGAATATCCCTTTCCGGTTTTTTTCTTAGCTTTTGCTTCCCTCTTTCTTTGTTTTTCTTCTTGTTGTTGTTGTTTTTCTTGTTGTTGTTGTAAATCATAATCATCAATTCCTCTCATAAACATTTTATACTCCAGTTTTTCTTTTTTAAACGACTAATATCTTGATTCATTTTATACAACCAATCAACCCAGTCAGCTCGTTTTATGCTACTATTTTTATACTCCTCCTTCAAAAAATGTTCTCTTGAATAATAGCTTTGAACAGCAAAATTACCAGAGGCGGTATAATCGTTGGGTTTTATTAATTTAAATTGTCTTATTTGTGTTATACCCACCGGAGTGAATTTGTCTATAAAAGTAACATCACTCTTAGTGGAAACTGCGCCTTCGTCTTCGACGGATTCATCACCACTTTGTCGTTGTATTTCCATCTGAGTTGCCATATCACCTGAAAGTTTTTGTACAGCCTGTTTTGTTTGTTCAGTTTCGATTGCTATTTTTTCAAGTTCACCAAGAAGAGGCCTCTCCACTCGTTTCCCCTCTTCAGGGACATCTCCGTATATAGCTCGTTCAGTAGCTGTTTTCACAACCTCAGTTGCACTAACAATAGGTTTGAAGAGTTGTTGTGTATCCTCTGTAAAATCAGTCTGAAGTAATTGCCGCTGTTGAAGTTTCTCACGTATACGATCACGAAGGGGTAATATTTTCTTAAGAGCGCTAAGTCGCTCCTTTACGTTCCGTGTGGTCAATGATTGTCCTACCATTATTGAAAGAGTATCACTATTGTCAAATTGCTTTGCAATTTCAATTAAAAAATCTTCGATTTTCAAAGCAATTGTCCTCGTTGAGTGGAAATGCTTTCCATCACCAAGTAAAAAAGAAATCACTAAATTGTACACTAACTTGTTATACTTCCTTGTTGTTGTACTGGGTCACACACAATTTTACTTCCTCATAGGTAGTGATTAAACATGTCATATATACCGTATCGGTTACTCTACGCGTGGGGCTTATCACCCTGCTCCATTAACATTTTTAATTGTCTCTCCTTATGATTAATAAGCTTTCTTTGTTCATAATCTAAGCCTAATTGCTTTCGTACACGTTCAACGATGCTACATAATGGTACAAAAACATTAACGTCTTCCGTATTGACTAAACTCTCACGTATAAGTTTTTGTATCCGCTTGGTTAAAAAATATTTCTTAGCGAGGACGTATTTCCCCGTCTGTTCTGCAAATTTTATGTCCTCGAAATCGGTCATAATTTGATCACAATCTAACCCTGAACATATTTTTACATTTTGATCTTTAAGCTTGTTGATTTCAATAATAATCAATTTGAGATTTTCAAGATTCATATTATATAAAAATATATTTGTTGAATTGAAAAATGAATTCTGGACACGCTAAGGTGTTGATCATCTTAGCAGCCCAGAAGCTTAATGCGATTATAGGTGATTATGATTATATACAATGGATGACGACGGCACTTACAACCCCTTAGGCGGTTGTATTATACATATAGGACGGTACATAACAATAGATTATAGGCGATTATGGTATTTACAATGCAATGTACAACAATAGATTATAGGCGATTATGGTATTTACAATGCAATGAATGACGACGGTACAACAATAGATTATAGGTGACACAATGACAATGGATGACGCGGGCTATTTCTACATTCAATTGTAAAACCAAACCTGAAATCGCGAAACTTGGTTTGAATGTCAATAATAACGTTCACACCACGTGTGATTTCAGGTTTGGTTTTACACTTGAATTTCGGCTAAGCCCAATTATAACAAGGACGGATTTGTATATAACTACTCATTACAACGAAGTGACATAAAGAGGTGTAGTGCTTGTAATTATTTGTTTTGTTTATTAGCGATCACTGACAACGTTGAAAACACGCATAATACTTGAAACAGACACTAAAAAAAATGTTTAAATACGACGTGTCTATAAAACAGTTCTGTTAATACTTGAAAAAAGACAAAATTGGTTATATTCTGTTAAGATTCATAATAGCGAAACTAACCAATCAAAATCAATGACTGTGTTTAAGATCCGTAACTCTGTCATTGGTGATTTATCACACGCGCGTTACCTAACGGAGTTATTCCCCGTGAAATCCGTAGGATTTCCATTCACATAAACAAATTGAATACTGTTTTTAAAACGTTTTGAAAAAGCGGTCTTATAAATCCCCTCTGCTACTTTTTGCACCGAGGGAGGGCAAATATCGAAATGCCTACCAGCTGCGTTTATTGATTGAAATACTATTTCCGTGTTATTTTCAGTATTAAACGATCTTACGGGTCTAGCATTTTTCGAGTATTTCCCAGTCCCACCTCGTTTGGTGTTTTCACGTTGTGTAATAGCTTGTAGATTCGATAAAAAATTATGAGTCTTAATACCATCAATGTGATCAATAACAAAACCATCATTGATCAATCCGTTAAATACTTCATAGACGAAACGGTGATTGAGATACATTTTCCACCCAGCGTTAAACATCAAATATCCCATATTATTATACCACCCAACAGATTTCTTGAGTATACAGTGTCTGACAATACCATCACGAGAAGCTTCATAATTTTCAATAACAGGATGTCTTTGAAATTCTTGATTCATTTGTATACTAATACACTTCTATTTGTCTAATTCGTTAATTGGCTGAATTATAACATTGGCAAATCTGCCTATGTAGTCCTGAGCAGTTTTTATGATTTTGCCGTTGGCAACGTCATTGACAGAGTCAGGATTTTTGATTCTTCGCTTGTCATAATAACGCTTCAACTCTCTATAACGCTTACCCCCGCAATTAACGCATAACTGCGACTTGCCTCTTACACCTACCCCGCAATACAGGCAAGCAAGAGGACCTTTTGAACCGTTTCTCACACTTTGCATATGATACCCACAGAATTCATTTCTGCATGATTTGTTACACGGAGTCTTTGATCCAATCATAAGCCATTTGCAATGATTCATTATATAAAAAACTTTTATTTAAATACTTGTTTTAATTATAATATGAAGGAGTTCAAGAGATTATCGAAAATTACGCCTTGGAAAAATGCTAGATTTAATCTCGATAGAATCTCTGATATACCTAAAAGTCTAATAGATGACAAAACCTTGTTGAGTAAAATCAGCGATTGTTTTAATGAATTTAAGCGCGATGGAGCATCTCATACGTGGTCGACATTTCGAATTATTGGTGTCAATGTACCCGTAATTGATGCTACTATGAACGATACAAGAGCAGCTGAGATACTTTCACACCTTGGCAGTAAGAGGTATTTTTTTAGAATAAAATTCATTATCGAAGACGAATGTGGATGGGGATGGGTTATCAGAGATAAATTTGAACCAATCCTCAAGGATAAAAAATTTGTTATTGTGAGTAGAGATTCCAAACCAGGAATTCTAACTGGAATTGACAAACCATACTATGAGAAATCTTACCCTGTAACAGCAGTTGTTTACGGAATATATCAGCTAAATGATAAGCCAAGTATTGCAAAACTAGCACCTATGAAAACAGCGTCAACGACGGAGTCGTCATCATTAAATTGTGTAGCAACACGGTTAATGGAACACTTCACAAATGCATCCCGGGGAAACAAATTAACTGAACAACGACGAAAAAAAATAACCGAATGGGAACTGACAGTGAAACAGCGCGGGGCAATGATTTCTGATATAGCTAAATTAGAAGCATTATTAAAATTTCCAATATCGGTAGCGACGATAACCAGAGAAGTATTATACGAACCGAAATATCAATCGCGAGGAGCTCCAATTGACATTATTGATCATAACAAACACGCGTGGACACCTGCGGTAAATATATTTCCACGAGAACGAATCGTGAGATATATCCCTAAGGAATTTTCCGGGGATGTGTTCTATGAAGAGAAATTATTTGATGCTATTGTTGCGTTGTGTAAAGATGATCCTGTGTCAGTGTGGTTACTTCGCAGCGTTGAAGATCCCGAAATAGGATTTGATCAGTTTGTAAGACCAAATGGAGAATTATATCGCGTTGAAGAACTAGATAACAGAATGAGAAAAATCGCTAATGAATTTTCACCGGAGAGTTTCCATGAAAAACTACTCACGGATAGCTTCACAATTCCATCAGTGGTAGCTCACTTCGCAAGAGAAAAGAACTCATGGCGTCCAACACGAAGTGATTTTCTCGAGGATGTCAAATTGAGTTGCGTCGAATTAGGTCATGAAGGATTGTGGAATATGAAATACTCACGTGATGGTATGATTTCAATTGATATATCCGCGTGTTATCCTGGAAGTTTTCTCGGGTATGGAGAATGCTCTGAGTATTTTAAACGATTTGGACATCCCACACATGAAATGACTCGTGTTGCGATTAATGGTCGTTTGCCTGATTTTGATTTAACCGGGTTCGCTCGTGTGATATCATTTGAACTCGCTGATGGGTTACATCCGTGTAGTTATGTTTGGCTTGGTAGACATATGTCTGAAAAACACTGGATGCCAATAGTGCTATTGAGATATATGATCGATTGTGGTATGCTAATATCGTTAATTGTCAGTGAAGCTATTATATGCTACCACGCGCAGAAGGATGTTTGGTTACCAAAACCCGATCTAGATCGTATAATTGATGAAATTAAAAATCGAAGATTTTCAAAACAGTTTCCTGATGGGAATTGCAAAGCAATTTCATCGAAGATTTTAAATGAAGAAGAAATCATGAATTGGTCTAAGGAGTTATTTGAAATTAAAAACAAAGAAGCCAAAGATTTCGGACGAAAAATAATTGGTAAATTCACTCAAGGTGGAAGATTTGACAATGCAAAATACTCTTCGAGGTTGATCATAGACGTCGCTGAATACGATTTTATTGTAGCGGATTTAACGAAACAGGGAAAACTTGTATATCGTAGGGATGCTTTTCTATCCAATGGTGAGAAATTAGGTACGGTTGTTACCTACTGTGATGGATATAGTTGTCAGTACACACATTTGAGAAGTTCTATGCTCGGTTATTCTATTATTAATCTATTTTCGATGATAAATAGATTTCCAGATACCGCGGTTAGAGTAGCTACTGATTCGATGTATATCCACAACAAATACAAATCAGCTGTAGCGGCAATCACAGATCCCGAAGAAGCGTGGGGGCGTTGGCGATTTAAAAAGGAAAAACTACATGAGTATTGTGAATCCGCAGACGTTGCCATCGACGATAAATACTTGAAAAGCAACCATAATCTCTCAGAGATTCAATCAGAATTTTCTAATGCACCACCGGTATCTGATCCGATATGTAGATACAAGACAGTTTATTTAAACGGCTGTGGTGGATCAGGAAAGACAACTCGTGCAATTGAATTATTTCGTCGGTCAACCATGATTGTCCTAACACCAACTCACAGACTCGCCAGAGAGATGATGCAGCGAGGAGTAAAAGCCTGTACTTATCACAGCTTCTTTCGATGGAAAGGCGATACATGGACTCCTGATCGAATGGGCGATAAATTCATTCCTGAAATCATAATCTGGGATGAAATATGCACGGTATCGTTGACAGTATTACAGATATTTCTTGAATGGTTGTTATTGAAAACTACAAAAGTCGTCATGTGCGGGGATCACGGCCAACCACAGCCATTTGTTGGTGGATCTCCACATGAATGGCTATAGGGATTTGTAGATTATTATGAAGAGATTAATACCGACCATAGATCACTTGATGAACAATTACGAGAATTCAAAGCGCTAATTAGATTACAACCGGATAAAATCCAATGTGAAATAGCGCGTGAAATAATTTCAGAAACTCCCATGAATGATTTTTGGGAAACATGGAGACCAAATGATTTAATAATCGCGAGTAGAAAAATAGTCAGAGACGCGCTTCAGATGAAATTATTTGAATTGCATAAATGTAAATTTGCAACACTTCCAGTTCCACTCTGTTATAGACCTTTTAATACACGAAAGCAGAATATCGACGTTGACATTCCTGGAAAACAACAAAAGCAGAATTTAGTATTAAATGATATTGTGCTGGTTGATATCAGCGTCGTCGAAGATGCATTGCGTGCTGATAAATCCCCATGGACGTTAGGTTACGCAGCAACAATACACTCTTCACAGGGATTAACTATCACAGACACAATTGTTTGGATAGTAGATAATCGCATTGAGTGGTCAAATTTAGTTTATCTCGCAGTATCCAGAGTACGGCGAATAAACCAACTTCGAAGAATTGTTTTCGATGATGAAATCATTGGTGACGATATTATCAGCGCCGATGATATAATCAGAAAAAAACTCTCTGGTTATAAACAACAGGATAAAAAAAATAAACGAGAATTTGACATTGATGCTGAATTAATAATTACGCTAAAGCAACAACAGAATAATCACTGCGCGAGTTGCAATTGTATAATGCGTTGGCAGTATTCGGATAAAGATGCTCGCCAATTCACCGTAGACAGAAAAAATAACAATCTCGGTCATGTCAGAAACAATGTGAGGTTGACTTGTCTTGAGTGCAACAGACGCAGAGGTGTTAGTTAAGACCACGCGGTGGCAATTGAGTATCCTCGGGGATCACTTGCAGTTGTTCCAGAGTAAATCCTCGCTGAGGAGCGGTCAAATCCAGTCTATAGATTGCTGGTCTACCCGTTGATCGTGTTATACCGGATATCTTATGTACAGTGACACTCCAAATAGGATCGGTAGCTCTTTTTTTACCACCCTCAAGCTCTCCTGGTTCGTATTAGTACCTTACAATGACATTACTACCAAGAATTGGTTCGTTGAAATCTTTTTGTGGTTGTACGGGTATATACTTCTTTTTAATAGCGTTGACAGGTTTCATGTTAATTGTTCTAGTAATCTCATTATTGATTGCGGTAACTACACCTGGTAATCTCTTGACCCATTCACGGGATCGTTTATCCTGGATGAATTCTTTCGCGTATTGATATCCAAATAACCGCTCAGCAAGTGTCCGATTAAACCGTTCAACAATTGCCTGATCGCGATGTAGCGCAGTGTGTCCTCGTCTGATGGCGACATTATGATGTTTCATCGTTGTTAAAACAGCGCCTTGAAATTCCTTGCCAGGATCAACTTGTAACAGATTTGGCCAGCGCAGAGGACCTCGTCGATAAATTTTTTCAAATGCAGAAGCTACTTCAGTAGATGATTTTGTCCTTAGCGGTTCTGCTTGTTTGTATCGACTCGCAACATCAACTAACGTTAACGCGTATTTGTAACCGTTGTCATGCGGCAGAAATAGTATATCAGCTTGATGAACTTCATTAGGTGTTGTAACATCAAAATGCGAGAAGTTAATTCGTTTAGGTGCTGGTAGATAAATTTGCCATATTGCCTGTTTAGATAACCAGTTTGCCGCTGTAGTTTTTTTTCACCTTTGATGCGCTAGCGAGTTTACTTATTGCTGCGTAACCTCTCCAGTATCCTCTCGGAGAATAATAAATAGATTCCATATTTTTAATTACCAGCACCTAACATCAATTTACCCTTCATAGCAGATTTTACCAACCACGAAGCCAATTTTTCTTTGAAGGATTTATCAGGAATAGCATTTAATGCATGAATTAATTTCACATCCGCAAGATGTCTGTGTTGAAGATTGCTGCTTTTATAAGCAGCATCATGAGCATGACACGCCTTATCAATAGCGTTTATTGGATACTCGCCGGGTCGGGGCTGATTTTGATCATCAAGTCTGATATCTAATCGTGTTCCCGGTCCACAGTAGCTATATCCTGGAAGGTGCTTTTCTCCTGGATACTTTGCCCACGGTGTTCCTGGGAGTTTTGCTAACTTGGCTGCAATATCATCTCCTCGTTTTTTTTTAAAGGTTTCGTGGAAGTAAATCTAAATTTTTTCGTACTACATTGTACGCATTTACCAGAAAGCGCTGATCGATTATTTTTCGTTGTAATCGTCGTCAAGTCATTTGTGCCAGTACGCGTCCTACATTTCACACAATATAGATCCATAATTTATATATAACGGCATGAATGTAATTGATTATTCAGCTACGAGACGACGGGAACCTATTAAACATCATGCAATGTTACCAAATTCTATTCGCGCGATTATCATCGGACCATCTGGAAGTGGTAAAACACAATTGCTACTTAATTTGATAACGAGATGGATGCAGTGGGATAAGTTGTATATGATTGCTCCGAGTGTAGATGATCAGCGATGTTATGAAGTGTTAAAGGATTTTAACGAAGCCGCGCGAGAAATTAACGGTGATGGTGTTATTGAGTTTATAACCGATATCGAAGAGGCACCTAGCATTGACTCCATCGACGGAAGTATTAACAATTTAGTCGTATATGATGATATCATGTTAGATAATCAAAAAAATCCAGCTAGAATATTTTCTAGAGGCAGACATAAAAACACCGATGCGATATATATCACTCAACGTTACACTCAAATACCAAAAGTGATCAGAGATAACTGCAATATGCTGTGTGTATTTAACGGAGTTGATACTCATACTCTTAGAAATATTTGGCAAACTTGGTGCGGTGGCGATATGGATCATAATCAATTTAAAAATTTCTTTAACCGCGCTCAGACAATCCCACATGGATTTGTGACGATAAATTTATCAGACCCTCGGACAAGATATCGTGTCGGACTTGATCAAATATTTAATTAGTAAAAAAATTGTTAGCGCATTAGCAGCAGAGGGGGTGAACGCAAACTATATGGCGTCCTTTTTTTTAAAAATTTTTTTTATTCTTTGCTCAAATTATTAAAAAAATTAATTAAGTATTTTCAGGGAAGCCTCAGTTTACTAAATTGACGCTTATATAAACAATTTTGGGAAGCCTCAGTTTGCTAAATTAAATTGACGCCTAAAAAGGGTTGGTCTGTTCACATCATCTGCTGCTAAACCTCTCGAAACAAAACAAAAACAAATACATTTTAATGTCTGGTTATTAATAGCATAACTATATTACTATATCTCAATTACGTCTTTAATATCATTAAAGATGCATTATGACTGAAACAACAAAATGTATGATTGTAAATGGACGTTGTTCTTGTAGGGTTTAACGCCAGTTTTCATCACAAGATATACATGGCGGCCAGTATTAATGGTGGAGGAAGACCCCAGGAAAACTCCAAGAAAACCCAAGAAAAAAACCACTGACTCACGAGAAGCTACTGCCAAGCTTTCTCACATACCCACATGGGATGAATCCATGACTCGAACCCACGCACACAGAGGTGAGATGGCAGTGATCCGTAACAGAGAGCGCTTTTGAACACTGAGCCAGTTGGGGTCTCTTAAATGGACGTTGAAATTACAACAAAAGTTTAGTTAATGCCATTTCAAACAATTAACAATTCAGGTGAGAACGGATTATATGTACTATGTACAGGAAATTGGAAAGTGAACAAAAATGTTACACATGAAAATATCGGAATCCATATGCTTACTTGAGTCACTCTTGCCACTAGATCTACCTGTCAATATATAAAATATTTCAAATAAATAATGATAGAAACCGTGTTTATTATTTACCTAATGTTGTAATGTATAAAACAATTTGAGAATTACTTTATCTTGTAAAAATTTCCATGTCAAACATGTTTATATGTTTAATTGATTTTAGAACGGTAAATCTGTTTCTGTATGTGTAAGAGCTGGTTGATAGATAGCATAACTAGATTTCTTAAAGAGAAAACTTTATATGAAATTGTAAAATGCGAAGAAGATAAAATAATGTTTATCATCAATTGTTATTTGTAAAATAAAATACTGGAAACATTTTGGTACTTTGACTGAGTATGTACCATGCATTAAGATCATATAATTAAACATATCCTTATCCTCTCTTGAGAGAGAAGTAAGAGAGAATTCCTCTCTTTCTCTCTCTCTCTCTCTCTCTCTCTCTCTCTCTCGATCGATCGATCGATCGATCGAGAGAGAGAGAGAGAGAGAGAGAGAGAGAGAGAGAGAGAGAGAGAGAGAGATAAGTCAATAGATAGATAGATACATAGATAGATAGATAGATATAGACCGGACATTCCAAGGAAGGAATTCCGGAAAAAGGAGACGCAACGAGTGAAGAAACTGAGAATTGACGAGTTCAGAGTAAAGGGCTAGGAAGTTCAGAAAAGGATGAAGCGGTCGGAATAGCAATACTCAAGGAAATAGTAAACGTTGGAACACGGTCTAGATAAAGCTGATTCAATCAGTCGCGGTTATTGCACTCTTTCCACCACTCATTCGGATGAAGAAATAAATAAACAATAGACACTGCTATCAACTCCTTATTGATATAACCTAAGTAGAATTGAAATTGCAACTATTAATTGGTTTGATTAAATGTTGTTGACTGTCTTGTCTAAGATTGCTCGTATTGCATTATTTCTTCCCAATAATCTTCCCCGGTTCTCTGATGTTTTTTCTATTCACAAACAGAGGGTCATAATATCAGCTAAGGTCATTAAGTAGATATCGTAGTTAAATCCAATTAACTATTCATCTATCAGATATGGAGACGATACATGTTCTTTAGAATAACCTCTTGATATGAAAATCGCAAACATTGACGAAGACTTTCATAATTTTCTTTACCATGAATTGCTATGTTAAAATATTTAATAGAGACAAAATTGGTTTCTGGTAATTGAATTGAATATTTTTTTTTTCATTTAGATAATATAAATAAACTTAAATTTGTTTTACTCCTATTCAGTGTGAAAGAAATACGTGTATTTCCTTCGCTGATGCAAAGTAAAATACGATGTTAATAATATTTGGCCTTCTTGAATTATTTATTTTCAAATATTCACTTTCACTGCTAAGCGGCATTTACTTAAAATTTTTAAATGATTGGATTTTTCCATTGAAACGCGAAAATAAAACTTGGCAAAGCACCACATTATGTTAATCGGCGTTTATAGTGTCATACACTGTTCAAATTAAAACCTCTCGAAACAAAACAAAAACAAATACATTTTAATGTCTGGTTATTAATAGCATAACTATGTTACTATATCTCAATTACGTCTTTAATATCATTAAAGATGCATTATGACTGAAACAACAAAATGTATGATTGTAAATGGACGTTGTTCTTGTAGGGTTTAACGCCAGTTTTCATCACAAGATATACATGGCGGCCAGTATTAATGGTGGAGGAAGACCCCAGAAAAACTCCAAGAAAACCCAAGAAAAAAACCACTGACTCACGAGAAGCTACTGCCAAGCTTTCTCACATACCCACATGGGATGAATCCATGACTCGAACCCACGCACACAGAGGTGAGATGGCAGTGATCCGTAACAGAGAGCGCTTTTGAACACTGAGCCAGTTGGGGTCTCTTAAATGGACGTTGAAATTACAACAAAAGTTTAGTTAATGCCATTTCAAACAATTAACAATTCAGGTGAGAACGGATTATATGTACTATGTACAGGAAATTGGAAAGTGAACAAAAATGTTACACATGAAAATATCGGAATCCATATGCTTACTTGAGTCACTCTTGCCACTAGATCTACCTGTTAATATATAAAATATTTCAAATAAATAATGATAGAAACCGTGTTTATTATTTACCTAATGTTGTAATGTATAAAACAATTTGAGAATTACTTTATCTTGTAAAAATTCCCATGTCAAACATGTTTATATGTTTAATTGATTTTAGAACGGGAAATCTGTTTCTGTATGTGTAAGCGCTGGTTGATAGATAGCATAACTAGATTTCTTAAAGAGAAAACTTTATATGAAATTGTAAAATGCGAAGAAGATAAAATAATGTTTATCATCAATTGTTATTTGTAAAATAAAATACTGGAAACATTTTGGTACTTTGAGTATGTACCATGCATTAAGATCATATAATTAAACATATCCTTATCCTGTCCATGATTCGAACCCACATACACAGAGGTGAGATGGCAGTGATCCGTAACAGAGAGCGCTTTAGAACACTCGGCCAATTGGGGTCCCTTAAATGGACGTTGAACTTACAACAAAAGTTTAGTTAATGCCATTTCAAACAATTAACAATTCAGTTGAGAACGGATTATATGTACTATGTACAGGAAATTGGAAAGTGAACAAAAATGTTATACGTGAAAATATCGGAATCCGTATGCTTACCTGAGTCACTCTTGCCACTAGAACTCCCTGTCAATATATAAAATATCATGTCAAATATATTGTTACGTGCTTAGGCTCGAATAAGCAGCAACACAGAAAGAGTGAAAACTAACAAGCTTGTAAAACTTTAACACTGAATTTATTAGGTGCAATTATTTTCATAAAATAAATAAACTTACGGTTTTAGAGAATCAAATCCAACATTAATCCAATATAGAATTCACAAAAATAATACACTAATGGAAAATAAATGTTCTAATAGTTCCAGGTTCGAATCTTGACGATCTAATCCAAAATGGCTGACGATGTCACGTGATGCAGTTCTTGTTTTACAATTATCTAAATGATATTATGAACACATCCTTTTCCAGATAAATAGAATAATTCCTCTTTTCCAACAAATTGACACAATTTCCAGTACAAGGCAATTAAAATTATAACTCAAACAGAAAACACAACTAATAATATAAAAGCCCAACATGTACTGAATTGTTCTATCCCAAATAATAATTTAAATACGTTTTTTTTACGTAAACAAGTGATCACATGATTTTCTGGAAATTCATAGAAGGTCAAAGGAATTGGCTACCTTCACTAAATCAGGTACTCAAAGAAAGATCTAGATAAGAAATCAATCATTTCCTACCCCCAAGAACTAAAAAATAAAAAATTGTCCTTGAAATTAACCAATAGTTTTAGAAGCTTGTTGACACTGTCTGAAGCAGGGTCAGGAATTAGGTCAGCAAGCCAAGGTCAGAAACTTGTTTACAGAAAAAGAATGGGCATAGAGATTTTTCTATAATAATCTCCCAATTAATGAATTTTTAGGGCTAAATGACAAATTTGGATTTGACATTTAAAAATATATAATTTAAATCAAATATACGTAACAATATAATGATAGAAACCGTGTTTCTTATTTACCTAATGTTGTAATATATAAAACAATTTCAGAATTACTTTATCTTGTAAAAATTCCCATGTCAAACATGTTTATATGTTTAATTGATTTTAGAACGGTAAATCTGTTTCTGTATGTGTAAGCGCTGGTTGATATATCCTTATCCTCTCTTGAGAGAGAAGTAAGAGAACTCCTCTATCGATCGATCGATCGAGAGAGAGAGAGAAACATTTTGGTACTTTGACTGAGTATGTATCATGCATTAGGATCATATAATTAAACATATCCTTATCCTGTCCCTATTCATTACGAACGATATGCGAATATAGTTATTCCTGATGCATAGAAAATTACAATTCTAATAAATATAAGCACACCGAGCTAATCGTTTAGGATATTTATTTTTTTAAAATTAAATTCTCGATTAAAACTTGAGAGTGCAATTTTTTTCTTAGCATCAAAACTTGTTTTTTGTTATTGTTGTGAACACTATTTAAATTAGAAGAAAGCGTTCAATATTAACTTGATTTGATTATCCAATTATTAACGACATAACGAGATTATTAATTCTGATTATGTCGTAAATATCTCCCGAATTTGTATATCTTGACTGGAGAAAATCATTGTGTGCATATATCAATTTAATTCTGAAAACAAAATCTTATGTAATGACATGTCAAACAATGGCAACTTCATTTAACAAAGTTTATCATTTAGTAAGGTAAAAGACGTTATTCTTGAAAAATCAAAATATAACATTGGCGGGAAGATAAGAATAAGTATGTTTACCTGAATCATTGATGCACTCTGTCAAAAGAAAAAAAACAAAATGTCACAGTAATAATGAAATAAACGGCTATATTGTATACCTACGCTAAAGGCATTGGAGAAAACATGTCTAGTGTTTTGATGATACAGTGGGAATGTTGAATTTAGCAGCTTGGTGGCGCTAAACGATGAATAACATACAGAGGTTTCATAAGAACACGTATTTATATGCAAATTGTAAACTGTAAAGAAGGCATTCTGAAACATGTTTTACCAAAAGACTTTCTTTCTGTCATAAAGGTAGAAAATGATGATTGAAATGGAAGAAAATATCTTTGTACGGAAATGCATTTAGTACATGCTTACTTAAATGAGTGCCATTCTAACAGAATGAAGCATAAGAAGTGTCAGAATATATTAAAGATAAAATGTAAGCTCAGTCATGATAGTTTCATTCACATGACACTTTTATCCTCAGTAAATGAAATCCTTCTTAATGTTTTAACCCTCTTATCCTGACGAAGACAACTTTATGAAACAATGTATGACGTGCATCTTTAAATGAATAAATCAATGAGGAAGTACAAGTTATATGCAGGTTTACAATTTTAGCTAAAAGGAAATCATCTAAATAACCAACAGTCTATGATTGTATTTATCACGGGAACAAACACAAAAACCGTCAGAGAGAGAGAGAGAGAGAGAGAGAGAGAGAGAGAGAGAGAGAGATTGTCATACTCTTTTAAATAGTTCAAGCATTATTTCTTGTACATATATTCCATTTGGATGGGTTATTTTATTCTGATACAGAGGCAGAACATTTAAACACCTAAATAGATTATGATCGTGAAGCATACCTTGTCTGAGAGGCTCCACCCATCCATACTGTTCTGCCACTTCGTAAAATTCTTTAATGCATTCTAATTGTATCTTCTTATTTAATGAAAGTTCGTTTATTTCGTCTACCTCATCCATAACTTCAGATTTAAAATCATCTCCTGATCGAAAAGCTAACCTGACAAGTACCTCTGTGATATCACTCCACAATTTTTTTAAATGGTCTATTTTGTATGTCTTTGTGTGTGCTATGATATATTTTCCGAAGAATAATAATCGTACAATATCAGCACCGAATGAAAGATCCGATTTCGCTGGAACTTCATTCCATCCCTGCATCGGTGGATATACTAGACAATTTCGAAAAAGGATGACAAGGAATGGTGTGCCATATGCACTGCTATTTGAAATGTCAAATGACTGGTTCAATTCAGAAAGTTGTTTCTTTGATAACAATTTTGTCAGCGTTTCTTTGAAGCCTGCTGATGCGAAAAGGTCCATGACATGCCGTGAGCCAATGGATTGGAAACGATAGAGTTCTTTCCTAGGCGATGTTTTCAACAAACAAGAACGTTTGTGTCTGTCTCTTTCATTTATTTCGCCTAACCACTTCTTGAACAAATTGCATAATATTTCATGCCATGAATTACAGCTCGTTTGCAATTTGGTGTCATCAATTGCAATTATTTCAGTTTCAGTTTCAAAGGCGTCAAAAAGTTCTTTCAATTCAGGTATTTTGGTAATGTGTTGCTGCGAGTTTTCCTTCCATGAACTCAAACAATGCTTAAAGTCTCTTTCCACATTTTCGAAATACGTTTTAGACTGCATCTTCCAGTCTTCTTGCATCTCCATCCTTTTGCGTTCAAGGTTATTGATGGCTGTTACAAGACACTTTTTGGACAAAGAATTCCATTTTGTTTTTTTCAATTCCACACTGGATAATGCAACGAAGCCATCATAATGTGTCTTCAATATTTTGAGCAGATTTTGCCGAGACTTCTGACACAGTTCATGTAAATCAGACGTCCATTTGTTCCGGGACTCAGATATGATATCTATAGTTATGAGTGTTTCTTTTATCTTTTGGAGCCACGACGAACCAAATTCCTTAATTTCCGATGAACCAGATCTCATGCGTTGTTCAATAGCACTTTCCCATGTTTTAAGCATGGACTTTTCTTCTGGACATGTCAATACTTGGTTTGTTGGAAGTTTCCAGGACATAAGAAGGGGTTTAAAACTTTTTCTACAAGTTTCGTCCCCACCGCTAATGTCTTTAATAAAACTAGACCACAGTTTGGCTGCGTAGCTAATTTTCATTTTTTCTTGCAATTGTTTTAGCCAGACGTTTTCCAAATCATTCAATAAAAGGGTTTGAGCAGTTTCTTCCAGGAGGCGTCGAAGAACTTTAGCTCCAACAAAAAAAATAAGCATTGAAATCCGAACGAAATTCATCCTTCTTTGTCTCATTCTTTGGTATTTTCTTTTTTGGCAGTACATTCAAAGCTTATTTCATTTCTGGTACATTTATCATGCGATCACGTATCTTTGTATTTACATTTTGAAAGATCGACCAAAACGTACTGTTGCGGCAGAATTATATATGGTCCTGAAAATACAGATGTATGGCTTTATATACTACCATCAATAATCAATACATGTTAAGTTAACGTTTGCAACGATTCGTACAATAAACCTTAAACTGAATATAAACATAGAGAAATGAGAAAATGAATGATTGAAAAGGAGATATATACTTGAAAGACATGGATGTAGCAGTCTTCTTTCACCTAAAATGTTTTCCTCTTAATATCAAATTAACAATTTAGCTATCCAAAACGAAAATCATGTTCTAAGGCAACGTTTGCAAACCGATGCCACTTCAAGACTAACACAAAGTATTTCATGCACATACAGTCGTCAACATCTTGCATTATGCCATTACCGCATGTGTATAATGGTTATATACATATGCAATCTCATATTCATGTTAGACTGAGATGTTGAAGTATAATATAAAACTCAGAGAGAGAAAGAGAGAGAGAGAGAGAGATCCTACCAGCGAGTCTGTCTGCAAGGTCCAAATGCCTAATTCATTTTTACCACCCAGGTTTTTAATATGCAATGTCCTCAGACCGTCACCAATAGCGACTCGATAATTAAAACCAAATGGACAAATGAAATTAACCAGTTTGTCCCACGTGATTGAAATCCGAGTGCTCCGTCGTGATCTTTAAATCAATGCAGTTGCTACCTGTCTAGACAGGATAACCTTGAACGAGTTTAGGACACGTTAAAATGTTACAATTTTTTAATTTCAGCGATCATAATAGTAATAAAATTCGGTTGATATATTTGCTTGCTTGTTAAAAACAAATGCAGCTGAATTATTAGTAGAGTTTCTGAAGAGACTGTCATAGCTTGTTGTCATCCTGTTGGTTTACCAGATAGGATAATTTCTACTAATAGCGTCTACACAAGCACTTGAACGTAGCCAAAGGTTGTTATCTTTCTTTAGTCCGTATGGGAATGTTTTATGATAAACAAGGAAACATATGTAGTCTAGCCAGTACAATGGTCGCATATTCCACAACACTTTTGTAAACTCTGTTTCCTGTTGTGATCATACTAACACATTATAATTGCCAGCATGTTTTGCCGATGAAAATTAACTTTTGATAGAGGAAACTGAATAGCACGACATACATACATACATCCATCCATCCATCCATATTATGTGTCTATTCCAACAGGATAACTATGATCTGATTACCTGATTAATTTTGGCGTACATGTTTGTTAGGATTGGTGCATAGTAGTTGTTTGGAATGCCTGACTGATAATAGACAATAATCGTTATCTCCACTTCTCTGTTAATGTCTAGTTCAGGTATCGTTATCAGGGTATGTATTTTACACTATGATACAAAGAAGCGCCTACACCTGTAATTTCAGCAAATAATATACATATATTGTTTACAGTCATTACATTTTGTCAATTTGCCAAATGAAGACTACCACTTCGCTTTACTACGAACAGACAGATGACTGACACAAAATCTTTCCGGTGAGGTCGGGGTGGTTGTGGCTGGAAGACCCCAGTAGAAATAGTATGGATGTTCTGCCGTTCCGAGGTATTCGATCACTATTTGTCTGGAACTTGGTTATCATTTGCAATAAATTATCTACACGTATATGAGCTACGTTTTTATTCTGGATTAGCATACTCGCTAATTTTATCTCATTTCACGACATGCAT
Organism: Unio pictorum; assembly: GCA_030141615.1. NCBI lineage: Eukaryota > Metazoa > Mollusca > Bivalvia > Unionida > Unionidae > Unio > Unio pictorum. The sequence goes on from JARLTB010000281.1 coordinate 59,236, forward strand.
TCAAGACAAATATAACATTCAATCCCGATGAGTTGTTTTTTATATTCGTGTGTGTGTGTGTGTGTGTGTGTGTGTGTGTGCCTGTGTGTTCGGGTGGTATGTATAGTGTAATAACCAGTTTCAGCATCGCCATTAGAAATGGAGAGCAAAATATGCAACACCAGTAAAATATTCTGAAACACACGGCCACACCATTGTTCGAGTTCTCATTAGTGATTGAGTCACGTTTAGTTCATTGATCAGATAAATTCCATATACAAATGCAGTGACACGAAGCGCGTATAGTTCTTACTAGCGTGATAGTTTAAACTGGTCTCTCTTTGCCCCGGCAGCCCTTTCAAAACTGAGCAAGAAGCGCCAGGAACATTGAACTCGTCGTTTGCATCTGAAAACATTGATGAAGCTCTACAAATGTCTTTGTAAATTCTATCCCATGAGGCAAATCTTCATCAAGATGAAACACTAGTTCAAGGGGTTCTACAGTTAAATGTTGGATAGTCGTTGAGAATCTTTCTCATTGTACTATTTGCCAAATACTTGATACGAAGATATTTCCCAATCCTGATGAAAATCATTTAGTTTTAAATGTAAACGCTGTCATGTAAATTATATCCGAATCTGCTAAGATACCTGTATTGTGTTGTTACGTCAAGGGATTTAAAATTAAGTAACTGGAAAAGGCAGCCCAATAAGCATTCAAGCTTCCAAACTATAATTTTGTTTAAGTAATATATAAAATCACAGAGTAAAATATTTAAATTTAACTTACATAATTTGCAGTCTTAGTAATCCCAATAATGCACCAATAATTATGAAATGTTCTGACTATTTCTCACAGTTCCAAGGTAAACCGAACAAATCTTGTATAGTGAGTACGTGCTACCTAAATAACAACAATGAATTCAACAGTTATTAATCCAAATGTGTCTCTTTCAATGTAATCTCATAAACATTGACTGTCCATTAAAGGTCACATGATCCTATGAAGTTTAGTTATAGATTCAGGGTTTTGATTAAAACTACATAATTATAAAGTACTTACTGTTTATATCAATGATTAATAACTTTGCTATATTCGAATATATTATCAATGAATCGTAAGTATGTATCACCGACTCTTGGTAATGCTAGCAATACACTGCATAATAATAAACATAGTTAATGTTTCTTCATTATTGTAACGTTGTCGAGCCGACCTTTTGAGACTAGGTAGGGTTTTAAAGAAATAACAAACACGTTCGGTTAAATAAAAATTATATTAAAAAAATCAACATGATAGGTATATATATATACATATATATATCATATATATATGTATATAATGAGCACACAATACACAAATGAGTCTACTACCCTACTAAATGTCTGTAGTCATCCACTACTGTACTATATATCTGTAGTCATCCACCACTGTACTATATATCTGTAGTCATCCACTACTGTGCTATATATCTGTAGTCATTCACTACTGTACTATATATCTGTATCCAATATACAAAACGTAGCATTACATTGACTATAAACACGATATTCGTATCTGACACAAAATAGTCAATAAATCAAAACATAGGGTTCAATTGACTATAAACACGCTCTTCGTGTCAGACACAAAATAGTCAATAAAACAAAGCATAGCATTCAATTGACTAAACACGCTCTTCGTGTCTCACACAAAATAGTCAATAAAACAAAACATACCATTCAATTGACTAAACACGCTATCCGTGTCTTACATAAAATAGTCAATAAAACAAAACATAGGGTTCAATTGACTATAAACACGCTATTCGTGTCTTACATAAGATAGTCAATAAAACAAAACTACGGACGTTAACACGGCACTTCCTTTCGGTGCGACAGTAGTTCATGTTTGCCCGTCTCCACTCCACCGGTTAACATTGGACTGGAATACTCATCTATTGACTCGTTGACCGGCGAGCTGAATATAAAAATGGACAGTTTTCCAAATAATAAAACGAATTAACGCAATACATAATAAAACGAACGTGCTATTACGAAACTGAACATTTGACTGAAACATTAACCAAAAAGAACGCATTTGACTCACCCAACTTTTTGGCTCTAATTCCCGACAAATGAAACGTTTAGAGGTCTGCTCTAATGTCCACTGCGTCTTAAAATGACCCTGCACTATACCTATATAGTAGTATGCCGTACATGTAAAAAGTGATTCGCGCGAAACCTTCATTTTACGCGCGGCACGTGCGACTCGCTGTTCAGGACAACTCACTTAGAGGAGTATGGTGTACCCTCTATGCCATATCGGGTATTTCGTAACAATTATATAGTATTATTTTATGTTTCAAATAAACAATATCTGAATTACATACAGATTGAACAATAAACTGTTATTATTTCAATATAATTTAAACTTGTAAACAAAATCATTTCTTTCCTGATCATCAACTCTCATTGAATCAATTAAAGAGGTCGCGCGTCAGAGTAATTATACTCTGTTTTAGACGCTTGTTTAGGCGGCATTTATACTGTAACAGAATTGTTACCGAGAGGATGGTGGATTAAATGAACAACACAAACACAATATGTGAAAGAAAATATAAATTTATGAAATAAATTATTAATGAAAAATAATGATGTATCAACACAATAACTCATGCGCTCAACCCACAATTACACTCACAACCATTCACAATACATGAATAAATTAAATATTAATACAAAATAAAACACAGATACAAAGGAATCTCTTGGACTATACACAGATCCAAGCAACCTTTACAAAAGTTTTATTAACGCAAGTATAAATTACGATAATAAACACAAACGACAAACTATACTATCGCACGTATGGATTGCGACAACTAGCACGAACATATACTTGTATTCAATCAAGTTGCTAGCTTTTATTGATATTCATGCAATCCCTTGAAATACTAATGTGATTTGAAATAACTTATGTAAATACAACAATGTATTCAATTGTACTACAATTGCAACACACATATGTGTCTCGACCCTGTATAACCGTACGATTCACCAACAGTTGAATCGCCTCCCAGTTTCCCCAAAGACCTAGGGTTGACCAATACTTTTATCGGCCGTTTGCCCTTCACGGATCCACCACAGTTATACGTACAGACAGCATACAACATCTACTAGAACCAACGGTTCCTCAATGCCCTAGATGTCGCCCCGGATGTTTACAACTTTAGACAGCTCCGACACTCGGACTTCTAGCTTTCCGGATATTTACACGACGTCACGACAGATGTAGACGAACAGACAGTTCGACAGACAGACAGTCAGATACTTCAATTTCGTTTGCACAATTAAACGGCACAATCAATCACATTCAGCTATTATACAGAGATGTTCTACAACAAATCATAGATGTTCCACAACAAATCAGACGATATCAAAGACGTTATCAAAGATGTTCTCAGAGATGCTATCAGCCGACGTTATCAGATGCGTTAACAGCTACGTTATCAGCTACAATAAACAAAACCAGACTAATAATAGTTGTCTCAAAAAATAATCTAAACCGTAGATTACGCTATTGCATTTAAAGTCTATTAGTGACTAGTAATTCCAAATATTCCACGTTTAAAAATCTGCATTGCAATAAAGGCATCATTATACGAAATGATAAACTGAATAAAATTCACAATAAAACGAAATATAAATTTAACACTCACCCCTTTGGCTGGAGATTGAAAGACGAGCTTATCTATCCTATGATTAGATAATTTTGGTCCCGTAATTATTATGAGAAATATTCTGCCTTATATACCCTCAAATAGGTGAGCAGAAATCACAGCAAGATTGCCGTGCACCACGTGAACTAATGTTCTGGATTACATGAAAATAAAAATCAGGCACATGCAAATCGTTTCACGCGGCTTACCTTGGAGAAAACCACTTATTCACCCCAGGTAATGCATGTACGACGAAACAAAGAAAATGGTGAGATTAGCTTGTAAATCAAGAAGAAAATAAATTTAATTTTCGCTTAATTCTGTGACATATACGACCATGACATGTAATTCTGACATCGTCCTTGTCTTGAATAAAATCTTCCTAGAGTTTAAATGTATTTATTTGACATTATTAACTATTTAATTCAACGATATAAATTATAATTTTAAAATATAAAACAATAATAATAATGCAGACTTTGAATAGCGCATAATCTTTAGAAGCTCTAAGCGCTTAACAACATATATAATGATATGACTAGAGAATAACAAAAAACAAAAACCATGACAATGGAAAACATAAAAATGCTGAAAATATGTAAGGTACGAAACATTATCAGGTTTCTAAGTTTGTTCTTGCAGTCGAAAAAGGTGAGTTTTAAGAGAACTCTTGAAATGTATCACTGTGTCTTTGTATCTAAATTCAACGGGCAATTATAACCACATTGCTGGGCCCTGGCATGCAAATTAACGTTGTCCATATTACTTCGTTTTCATAGTGGAGTCAATGAGTATACGATTGCCAGAAGAGGAGCGTTTTGTCGCTGAAATTCTGTATGCTGACGATGAGTCAAGTGAAACTGTGCTGTCAAGCGTATCTCTAATGATTTTGTACTTTATCACGGAAGGAACTTACAAATAGGTCCGGAATATCTACTGGAGAGAAGTTACTTGGAAGCGGTGTACATTGACATTAGTTTGTTAGTTATTTCGAAGAGCTCTTTGCAGCTGGAACTATCCGTGATCTTAGTACTGTAGTGGGATAATTTTCCTAAATGAACTATGTTTGTGACGTTCTTTTTACAGGCTTCATAGATTTGGTTATGAATAGTGAGTCTGGTAGAAAGCCAAAGCCTTTCTGCTTTACGGCGATGTCCTTTAGCAGTGCTAAGCTGGTCTTTAACACTTATATACCACGGAGAACACTTTTGTATTGATACTCTGCACATGGTGGCTGGGGCATGTTTTTGAAACAATGAACGCAGCGAGCTATCGAGTTGTTCTGCTGTAAGAGGTAAGCAAGTTGTTAGGTTTTCTTAGATATCATGCATGAGTTTGGTTCTAATAATCATACAGAGGTTTCTCTTCGAAGCAAATAAAAGTGGCAGGTTAGGGACTCATACATCGAGATGGCATTCAATGCAGAGGTGATCTGATTGAAGTTCATGGGGTACAAGGGTGGATTGCAGAATATTATATTCAGGTCTATGAAGAAACCAGTCTAAAATGTGACCAAGTTTGTCTTTTTCAGTAGGAGGAGGTCGGTAGAGACTGACCTTGGTTCCATTGTGTTGGTGCTGTTTGGACTAGTTCAAACGTTGTGTGGAAGACGTTGAAGGTTGTGTTGTACTTACGACATTTCATTATGGGATTTTTTGTGATGACATCAATTCAACCTCCGTGAGGGTGGCGGTTGAACGACTTGCCTCTACCAAGTTTTATATAGTTTCCAGCGGCCAAAATGATCAGAACCTACTAAAGGCTGGAAGCTATATAATTTGTTATTATTATGTTGCTCTTAAAAACGAGTTTGCGTAAGTCAGTAAAAAAATATTTTTTAACCTTTCTACCTTGCTACATGTTTATTTATGGCATGGAACGAACTGCATCATTTCAACCTGTATATTTTCACCTCTACGGGGCATATTCACGATGACGATTTTACCTAACGTTGAGGGATATAGGAAATCTAAAACTGTGTGAGAGGTGTGAAGTAAGAGGCTGCATTCATGTACCTATGAACATATTGATAACAACATAAGCGAGTCCTTCGCAAATGAAAATGGCTTACCCCAAAACTGGTGGGACATTCGTTTTTACAGAATTGATTTTTGTTTAGCCTGGTGAAGTTAAGATAACGGCAATTTACTGATAACCAGATAAATAAACCAGTTCAAATTTCAAACACTAACTGTACACTGTAATTCATTTCCAGTCTTTACAATGAACTGTTTTACGTAGTAGGCATCTTCTTATACTAAATTAATAACTTAAGAATCCTTTCTTTCAGCTGTAATAAATCTAACGAATTTCGAGTTACAAACACCCTTTTACATATTGTTACATCGTACTAACCATGTGCAAACATAATGAAGAACTGCCAATTAGTCCAACATTATTTAAGCTTTATCAAACACACTGAAATAGTTTCGAATATGCTTAAAGCTGGCATTTCGTGTGGTTCATTACGGTTTGTAGCATTCATATTTCTTCTTTGCTGAGAATATTGAGAAACTGTACATACAAAATGGACTCGTACCTTAGCTACCAAAGGGACAGAGGACGGACATATTAGTTAGGGGAAAAAGACAATATGTGGTTTGCTCAAATTGTATTTTGCCTGAGGATTGAAAATAAGTTGCATGAAGGTTGACATTGGAATAGATTACACAGAAGTGTAACTTCTTGTATATCTGATATACAATTTGGTAACTGTTATAACATTTGGAAAGAACAAAACCCTTGAAGGATTGAGAAAATTGAGATACATTTATATGATAGTGAGAACAAAATCACTAATATTTTAAAAGTAGAACCTAAAACCTCACCTAGTGTTTCTTTGTTGGCGGTCGACAATTCATGTAAGAGTCACAGAGTATGACATATTAGCTTTTGACTAATTTTATATTTGCTTTCTAATTCAAATGTTCTTACCTGATGTTGACGTAAACGGTCTTTAGTACTATACGTAGTCATATGTAAGATATATGCTTAGTAAACCAGAGGATGGGGCGAGGATGAAATCATTTCGATGATTAATTGATAACTAGAGGGCAGTTATATTATTTATATTTTGTATTAACCTAAAGTTAGATTGTGACGACAAAAACTTCGAATATGAAGCTAAAGTCACTGCCAGACTAAATGAGTTTCAATTTATTGTTCTTTCTATAGATGGCGATATAAAAGAACAAGCAATGTTTTCTCAAATACAGCATGAACATTGGTGTGTCATAGTGGTCAGTTACACGTTAGTTTGATTTCAATGACTATTATGATGCCACTAAAATGGTTGTAGCGAATACTGTTAACCTCATTTAAGCTCTAGAGATATCGTTAACAATATTAATCTGGTACATCATCTTCCTCTCTAAATGCACTTACACTAAACTTTGATCTGAAACTAATTGAAAATGAAGTTCGATCCCGTCATGGCGTGACTCCAAACCTGTGATCTGTTTCGTCAATTTTGAACCCATTACGTCACACTTTGGTGCTTGAAAGAAACCATCTGGTGTTGAAAACGATAACTTCAATGTATGGGCAAATACTTCCGTTGTTTCATTAATGTGTGTAATCTGCTTTAAGTATATGAATCTATCACTTTGTTATTATCACACACACACACACACACACACACACTGATATAACGAATTGCGGCATGACAATATATAATGTTCGGGAATTTAATTTAAACTAAACTCTTTATATTGTATTTACGGTCCTTACTGAGTAATATTGATATTTACATGTAATATCTTGATAAAGATGAGAATATTTGATATGGTTTAAGAGTCCTTAATAATTCAATTCCTTCCATATATTTCATTTAACAGACACTCGTAGAAGACCATCCACACACTGTAACTTATATAATTGTTCACGTTCCATTATTAGGTTTAATTGACAAACAATTTGCTCACATAAAAGATATCTTCATTCTGTCCTGTCCGAAAAGTCATCTGCAAGATTTATACTTAATTTGGCATGTTACACTAGTAGGAACCGTAAAATGCAGACAAGCGTGACATCTCTTTCACCCTTTAGCAACTGTACATGGAGATTCATTTCGTCTGGGTGTAGCTATGGAAACATTCTTTCCAATCGTAGGTGACTGATGAGGCCAATCCTTGCACGGATGGTTCATAATGGAAAATGGATGAGTGGGACATCCCACTGAGAGTTGATGGCTCGCGCTTTTCTGACTTGCTTCTTCACATCTGAATCTGCTGTCTTGCTACATGCGCACAACTTGAAGCCGTTGTGCACGGTGGAACGCCAAATTACTCGATCGCATGCAATTGCTCCCAGGAACCAGGGTTTATGTTAAATGTTTTCAATGGAGCTTTCAAATTGTCTTTGAAGCGTTTATCCTGACCTCGCTGTCCTTGCTGTAGCTCGCCATATAAGAGTCTCTTAGGCAACTGGTGGTCTAGTATGCGTAGAACACGCCCCTAGGATCCAGGTTAAAAACCCCACGTTCCAACTGTGAGAAGGCACTCTTATAAACACTTTGTGAATGACAAGACTGGACCATTTACTTATATTGTTAATAATAATAATAATAATAATAATAATAATAATAATAATAATAATAATTATTATTATTATTATTATTATTATTATTATTATTATTATTATTATTATTTCTGAATTATCTAGTGTGTATAATTTCCACAAAATGTTAATTAACATATACGTAATCTATATTATTAGTTCTTTGTTTAGTATCAACAGTTATGCAAAAGTCCTTATCATTATAAAATGTGTTTACTTAAACAGATCGTAACTCTTTAATCAATTCGAAATTCATTAGCCGTTCATCTTTGGTAATGTAGTAGTTGTAATGGGTTTAAATTAGAAAATTATCACAGTAATTTTCTCTCTTCAATTCCACAACGTTATGTGGATGAAAGTTAATAGAATTGATATGAATCATTGCTGATTAAACATCTTTAAATTCTAAGTCTAGGAGATCTAATTATGCAAAGGACTACGTTTAGTTTATCCCATGTGAATTTTCACATAATCATGGAACTGTGTAAAATGATCTTAAGTGTGGTACATTATGTTGTTAGTTAATGCGCATGTCCAGGCAAGTTTAAGGTTGCATTGATAACATGACAATTATACGTTTAATCTAACAGTGCAAATCAAGATCAAAACGATCTTAAATATGTTTTACATAAATCAGCAGATATATTCAGTTTCGAACATTCTGATAAAATGAAGACTGTTATATTATATTTGATTACAGAATTTGGATTTCAACCGTAATTTAACACGTTTAAGTTATTATGGTGTATCATATATTGGATTTAGTATGTTTCCCAAGACGCAAGGTTGTGTAGCCTTGGATGGTATCCTAAACGGCCAATTTACTTAACGTGCACGACTAACAAGTGATCATGCGCATGCTAATATTCTAGCAAAGACAAATGAAAATAATTGTATCCATGCCTTGAACACGTATACATTCTTAAATAATTGTATGAATGGAACCATGGGAGAAGGGTGTACCTATTGTGAAACATATACTGTGTAGACAAGAATATTAATAGATAGACTGAGTTGCACAATTGACACTTCTTCGCTAATCTATATCTTTTTATTATGGCAATCAATAGTACGTCTTCATGTTACATCCAATCTCGTGTCTCATTTTAAAATGAAAAAGTACTACCGAAGATCGTAAAGTTCTATAATGTATATGACCCACACTGGAATCGACACATTATCGTTTGTATACTATTGTGAGCGACTGCTTCCAATTTTTAAAAACAATTATTTCTGATTTAAACTTATCTTAGAATAACCTAAAACAGTGTCACAGCAACCCCCATAACCCCAACCAGTCTATCCTGTGTATGAGACAATTAGATTAATCAAATTCCTTTAATGCATACATCATTGAAAGAAAAGAAAAAAAGTTGAAAATATAGGCATAGAGGACAGTTCGCTTATTTAATGCACATCATGACATACATACATACATACATACATACATACATACATACATACATACATACATACATACATACATACATACATACATACATATAAAATTATCAAATTTTTATATATGAATTTAAAATATCTCTATTAAAGAGGTAATAAATCTATCGGTCAGCCTGTCAATCATAGAAAAAATGTTAATAATGATTGTTGTGCGCAGAACAATCAGACTAAAATGTATGGTTGGCCATCAAAGACCTCGTTGTTCGATTACATTTGTGCTGTACATTTGAGTTAATATAACATTTAATCAATTATTCAGCATTTACATATTATATGACTCTAAGATCCCAATATCCTATGTTAATACCTTAAAGGCATGCAGATACCTGAATTTATATACCTTTCATATTATTTAACATAATTATTTGGTTTTAGCATATGTAAAACTGTACTGATGGAGTCTGATTCAAATTATATATATATATATATATATATATATATATATATATATATATATATATATATATATATATACTGTCCTACGTGAAGAGTTATCATTGATTATGTTCTGTTGACCTCTGAATTAGCCAAGAGAAATGCAGCTTTTTGAATGTGAATAGAATTGTTCGGCACACATTAATGCTCTTCAACCATACTGCTCCCTATCCTAAACATGAAGATATACGACTTCATTCATTGGTTGATACAATATGCGATTATGCAAATAGCATAGGTAACTAGATCGTGTTCCATCAGTGGTCGTTATATGATCCTCACTTAGGAATTTGTAGTTTGGTTTTAATAAGAATTGTCCTGACGGGTATGTAATGAAGTATAGTTTCATGTCATAGCTTGATAGGTGATTATGTACAAGAAGTGTAAGTTTTCCATTCGCAAATTGTACGTATGTATGCGTGTGTGGGTATTTGAATTAGTTTTCGTTTGTACCAAGATTTCACATGAACATTACATTCAAATACATAGTAACCACGGACTTAAATCGTTTAATTTCTCCTTGTAGGTATATGTCATCATTCTCAACTTTTCTCTGCAAGTCACTTTTGGGCTTCTAGGTTGTAAAACATAATCTTCATGAGCATGAACCACATTTCTTTCTTAACTAGTCTATTTAGATCTGACATCCTATCAGATTTACCATCGGTTTTTTCTCTCTCTCTCTCTCTCTCTCTCTCTCTCTCTCTCTCTCTCTCTCTCTCTCTCTCTCTCTCTCTTATGGCAATCAATAGCACGTCTTCATGTTATTAATACATCGTGACTGTTCCTTTTGATAAATAGGCTGAACACTAATTCAATATTTGGTGATCTGTGGCGTAAGTGCGAACCGATTCTTTTGTTGAAATGCAGACAGTTTTCTGAAAGAAGACAAAAAGACGACCTCATTGGAAGTCAGCACAAGTAATTTATTTACATGTTAGATAACGTTTTCCATGGACTCATACCATTTATAAACCTACTATAAAGTTAATGTCACAAATAGTTCCCTGAGCTCCTTACAGACAATCTTACAATCTATTTAAATTGTGTGGATGGCAGACACATATTTTATTCGTTTCGTTAACAAGCCATTACATGTGTATAGATCTGTTCTCTATGATTGCATTCCTTTATGCAATACAGTTATATAAACAAATTATTACAATTAACACATTTTTAAACTAGGCTATGGTTCATTTTGGTATTAATGTTGCTCACGAATAGCAGTATAATATACCAAACATATAGATCATTTGTTATAAGAATAAAGACTTCTTGGAATAACGTATTGCAAAAAAAAAAAAAACGTTATGTTATCATGCAAGTAAATACACACATTATAAAGAAATGTAAGCCTCGCTGTTACAGCTTTGAGAAATTTAAGTTTGATTTATTTAGTCGTATTTTTAATTCTGAGGAGAAACAGAAAACAAAGCGTTGAGGAGCAAGTAATAACTTCTGATCACGGACATAAGTTATGAGAATCTCGATTTTCTGCGAAAAATAAAAAGCAAATAGTGAAAGAAGGAAATAAGTAATAATTGAGAAAGAGAAAGAACGAGTAGTGATGATGTTGATGGTAATTAGTAGTTTGATTAGGATTAGGATTTTTAACGTAGCTTTAACAATTTTTCAGTCATATCGCTACGATGTCTGCAGTGAGGCAGTTTATAGTGATGTCTAGCACTGAGACATCATGCCGCAGACATGTAGCATGATGTCTCACCCAGTCACATTATCCTGACACCAGGCCGACCAGTCCTAACACTAACCTCTTTATGCTGAGCGTCAAGCGAGGCAGCTGTTAGTACCATTTTTGTAAGTCTTTGGTATGACTCGGCCGGGATCGAACCGACGACCTCCCGCTTCCGGGGCGGACGCTCTAACCACTAGGCCACCGGAGCGGTTGTAATTAGTAGTAGTGGTGGTGTTAGTATTATCAAACTCAAAAGCTGTAAATCTGCATGCAGTAATACAACGTCATCGTTGTTGTAATCATAGCAAACTTTCTAATTACACCATCCATGTCTGGTAATACACAACAGCAGTATTGATATTATAGAACAATTTTTTACCCAAAAAACAATCATGTTTTATTCGTTCATATTTTGAGATATACCGTAATGAATCTAATAGCATTCCCCTGTCTTATATCACTACTCCCCTTACATTGCAACATAAATCCCTAACCTTATGTAGATAAGGTTAGGGATTTATGTTGCAATGTAAGGGGAGTAGTGATATAAGACATTTTTCAAACAGTAAGTTATTACTCCACTGAAGAAAGGAAACTACATACCTGGAATAGCTGTTATAATGGTGATCAAAATATAACTTCTATTTCAGGCTTGTTGCTGGGGATTTAATCTATTTTAGACTGGTTTTTGAGGAATTGTTAGACGAATGAAATAATGCTAATATTACTCCAATTACTACCAAAAATTTGAACAGTAAATTGTTTTTCCATAAAATACTCATAATATAATCAGGATAGTCTTAAAAACAAAGATATGAATACAAAAGTGGGTATATAATAACGGCGTTGACTTCTCATTCACCAATGGTCAGGTTTTCACAACTTAATCATACATCTGGAGTAAGATTTAAAATAAACTACCAAAGACTTGTATAGAATATAAACTGATATGACCATGTGACTGTAAACAAACAATACTTGTGTATCTATAATAATAATAATAATAATAATAATAATAATAATAATAATGATGATGATGACTTTGTATTGCGCCTAATCTTTCGAAGCTCTAAGCGCTTTACACCATCAATAATGATATGACTACACTACAGAACAACAAATGACAAAAACAATGAAACTGGAAAACATATAAACATGCTGAAAACATATAAGATACAAAACATGATTAGGTCGCTAAGTTTGTCCCTGCAGTCGAAACAGGTGAGTCTTAAGAGCACTCTTAAAAGGGACTACTGTGTCTTTGTGTCTAATTCCAACGAGCAATTCGCTCTGCGTCACCGGGCCCTGGTGTGCAAACGAACGTTGTCCATATGACTTTGTTTTCACCTTGGGAACAATGAGTATACGATTATCAGAAGAAGAGCGTAAGTATCTAGCTGGTGTATACACATTGGTGAGGCTGGAATAGTATGTTGGACTGGAGTCTGTCGTTGAAACATAGCACACAAATTTTGTGTTTGATTCTGTATCGAATCGATAGCGAGGTCATTTAAAGATGATCCGTGCAGCTGTGTTTTGAACTTTTTGAAGTTTCTGGAGTAAATATTGTAATGAACCATACAGAATTGAGTTACAATAGTCCAATCTTGAAAGTACTAACGAACACATAAGTGTTTTTGTGGCATCAACTGAAAGATATTTACGAATGGAACTGATGTGTCTCAGTTCAAGATATGCAGCCTTGCATATGTTCAAGACATGTTGGTGCAATGTGAGAGTACTGTCTAGAGTAACGCCTAGGTTTCGTACTGACTGTGAGAATTTAATGTTGGTGGTGCTGATATTTATTGTCTGAGGTAAACGATGTGAATCAGAAGGTCTTTGTGTTGTGATCAGAATAGCCTCAATTTTATCATCATTCATCTGCAGCTTGTTACATGTGATCCATGATTTCACATCAGAAATGCACTTCTCTACTCCATGGATGGTAGCATCAACTTCAGTTGTGTGGCTAGACTTGTATATTTGGGTGTCATCAGCATACAATTGGTGCGACACTGGGTGATCATCTATGACACTTGAGAGCGGCTGAGTGTATAGAATGAAGAGAACAGGTCCAAGAACAGATCGCTGTGGAACACCACAGATCCTGCAGATAAATCCAGGAGAGTGAGGACTGTAATCTTTCCACTATCCAAAGCAGAGAGAATGTCACTAAATACTTTCAGAAGAGTAGCTTCCGTACTGTGGCAAGGGCGATATGCAGACTGTACATTGCTAAAAAGACTGTTTGAATTCAAATGAGATACAAGTTGAGTTAGAACAACCTTTTCTAAGATTTTTTTTATATGAATGGGAGATTAGAAACGGGGCGGTAGTTCTTTGAAACGTTATGGTCCAGTGTTGGTTTCATCAGCAGTGGCTTTATGATGGCAGTTTTGAAAAATGATGGGAATTCCCCCGATGAGAGAGAGATATATTAATAACATCAGTTAGTGAAGGCAATATTGGGTCTAAGCACTCAAGCAGCAGTGATGTCGGAATTGGATCAAGTTCACAAGACTTTAGTGCATTTTTCATCACGATTGTCTATACTAAATCAATAGAGACAGGTTTAAATGTTACTGACTGTTGTCGCTGAAATTCTGCATCATAACTGTATGGTGACGAATCAGATGAAATTGTGCTGTCAAGCGAATCTCTAATGGTTTGTACTTTGGCATCGAAGAAATTTGCAAATTGGTCTGGTAGTCTAGTGGAGAGAAGATTGTTGGAATGGTGTACATTTGTTCCTTGACATTAGTTTATTAGTTATCTCGAAGAGCTCTTTGCAGCTGAAAATTTCCGTGATCTTAGTACTGTAGTGGGATGATTTGGTTAAATGAACTATGTTTGTGACGTTCTTCTTAGCGGCTTCGTAGATTTGTTTATGAATAGTGAGTCTGGTGGAAAGCCAAAGCCTCTCTTCTTTTCGGCGATGTCTTTTAGCAGTGCGAAGCTGGTCCTTAACACTGCTATACCATGGAGAACACTTTTTTTAATAGATACTCTGCATTTGGTGGCTGGGGCATGTTTTTCAAGCAATGAACGCAGGCAGTTATCAAGTTGTTCCGCTGTTGGATGTAAGAAAGTTGTTAGGTTTTCTTGGATGTCATGCATGAATTTGGTTCTATTTATCATACCGAGGTTTCTCTTAGTAGCAAATAGAGGTGGAGGGTTAGGAACTGATACGTCGAGATGGCATACAATGTAGAGGTGATCCGATGCAAGTTCGTGGGATACAAGGGTGGATTGCAGAATCATCAGATCTATAAAGAAACCAGTCAAAAATGTGACCAAGTTTATGGGTGGGTTGGTTAACTGACTGTTTAAGATTGGAAACATGAATGGAATCTAGGAGTTTTGACGTGTATGGTTTACCAGGACAGTCAAAGTGAAAGTTGAAATCTCCAAGAATAATTAGGTTGGCACCTATCGAATTTTCATACTCTAGAAGATTTGGAAACTGCTCCAAAAAGAGAGATTCAGTCAGCTTGTTTTTTCTACTAGGAGGAGGACGGTAGAGACAGAAAAAATGGACTGACCTTTGTTCCAGTGTGAGCGTTGTTTGGACTAGTTCAAACGATGTGTGGCAGAAATTCGAAGGTTGTGTTGTACTTAAGGCATTTGAGCATGGAATTCTTTGTAATTACAACAATTCCACCTCCGCGAGAGTTGTGGGGGAACGTCTTGATAAAGTAATCGCTGGGTGTAAAATCCGCACACTTAGGTTCATCACCGGCCGAATGTAACCAAGTTTCTGTCAGGAAGAAGACGTCAATATTCTGGTCATTGATAAAATTAACAATTTCTGTGCGCCTTTCCGGTGATCCTACTGATTGAGCGTTGAATAATGCAATAAGCAAAGGTATCCCTGGGACAGTTGACACAACGGTTGACGATTTAAGAGGAATTTGAACCAGGTTATTAAAATTAACGGCAGAATTTTTAAGTTGTTTATCCGTTACGGGCGAAAAGGAGATAACTGGAACTCTTCACCTGTTCTACACCATCCAACTTTGAAAGAACATTTCCTTTCTCGCTTCCGTTTACATTTAAGAAATGGTGAATGTATTTCCAGTTCGTTCAGTATTGAGCACAATGTTGAATCTATACAGAAAAGTACAAAACATTTAACTTCATATCACAGCATTATCAGGTCAAAGGCCATTTCACCAAGAATGAGCAAATTAACTTGGTCAATCTTTGAAAAGTTATTATTAGTTTGGCAATAATTACTTCAAGAAACATATACACGATCACCTCTTTTTTCTTTCTTTAATGAACATGCCTGCTCAAGTAATGGTTCAAAAGAAAGTCTTCCTTAGTGCATTTCACAATACACTTAGAACAGCACAATACTTACAAAAGCAATATTTCAACAGCAATAATGTTTTAGGAAAAGTAAAATCTACTTAAATGTTATCCATGCTGCATTTTTATATTTTGTAATAGCTTATTTATTTTTATATGTATTTATTTATTGTTATCATAGAACAGTGATGGAAAAATATGTAAAAAATCTAAAGAATATATGTCTGGTCATCTGTGTAAGCAGTAGCCACAAACGATTATTTAGAGTGATAAAATAAGAAGAAAAACGTTTTATTATATTTTCCTTTGCAGGGATCATTCTCTGGACAAATCTTTTCAAGGTTGGTTTCTGGTGTGTACCGGCAGCAAACATGTATCGATCCTTAAGAAGTATAACATTATGTGATGGCGCAAAATTAAGCGAATTCGATACAAAAAATGTTGCTGGTAACACAGTCAGATGCAAAGTTGCCTACATCATCATTTGCTCAAGACAAAATAAAATGTATAATTAATAATTGTTATTTACATTATCCTTAATTTTTTTTTAAATTAAAATTTCCAAAATCCTTACTTTTACTGTAGTTGTTATAACGAACTTTAATACCCTAAAGGAACTCATTGTATTCCATTATTTAAAACAAAAGTAACATTTAAAATGAAACATTTATACCCTGCATAAAATGTACATATCAGCAAAAACATTTCAAAGGTTATCTTCCTGAGCAAAAAATTAATAGAAACAATTTTTTTTCACAAAATATCAGCATTAATTCTTGACATATACGAAAAGGACACCGGATACAGCTAAACAGTAAATAAATGTGTCACTGTATAACTGTGCAAATAAGTATGGCCTTGAAGAGAGGAAAAATAAAAGAAAAAAAAATATGCGAACAATATTATAATGATGACTGCACACATGGGCTGTATTTAAATTTAAACAAATAGACCTGATCTAGTTACTCATAATAAGCACATTATTAAATAATCATATTACTTTGAAAGAAAAACATGAAGTTGACATTTTTTTAAAAAGTAACATGGGGACATATTGCTTTAATGGAGATGCCATTCAAAGAAAAATTTAAATGAATTACCAAAGACCGTTATAGAATATAAATTGATATGACTATGTGACCGTATTCATGATAAATGCAAGTTTAGATTGTAAGTACAAACTATAAATTATGTTAATAATCTTATCCTTATTATAATCAATCGACTTAGATTCTCTCTGGGTGGAAATTGCTTCACTACACCTGCATAAGACATACAGATATCGACAAGGCGGCACATGTCCGAAGAATATAATTTTTAAGTGCGGGTTATCTGTATCATGCCCGTATCAACAACAAATTACTTCAATACTGTTTTAATACATATGCACCATTTCTATTTCCATGTAGTCCATCACGTGCCAAATGCATACTTTGATCAAACAATGGGTTTATAGTCAATAAAATGGCACGTATCACATTCTCGGCTTCTGCTCATAATGCCATCATTTAGTGCAGCACATCCTCTTTGTAAGTCTGGTTGAATAGTCCAGTTACAATGTTAAGATGTAATTTATTCGTTTGCAGCAGCTGATGTATAAAGTCTCTGAAACAACTGAAAGCAATAAATGCAAGAAAAGAAATAACTAAATTGGAAAACAAATGTGACTAACATAGAAACATCTTCTAACAGGGTTAATGTGTTCAACTCTCAAGCTCTAAGCAGAAATTGACATCATATGTTAAGATTTAGGAATAATACACACTATTAATGTATGTTTAGCAATGTAAACATCGTATGCAATGGTAGCAAGTTTTCCCATAAGTGATGTATATGTTACCTAATTAATGGGACCCTCCTTCTCATGTTAAGCCTGCTTATTTGTGATATTTGGTGGAAGGGTAGTAAATAAACATAGCTTCTTGGAAGCCGAGAATACCAGAATCGGTTAAAAGGATAACCAGAATGCTGAATGAAAAGATTGTTGTAGGCTTTAAAGCCATTTTTCAGCACGCGATATGCTTTACATGGCAGCCAGTATTAATGATGCAGTAAGAACTCGGGAAAACCCACGGAAAGAACCACCGACGCACTCGAAGCTACTGGCAAGCTTTCTCACATACCCACATTGGCCGACTCTGAGACTCGAACCCACGCAACCAGAGGTGCGATGGCGGTGATCCATAACATAGAGTGCCTTAAACAACTCGGCCACTTGGGATCTCCGAATGAAATCAAGCTATTGAAACACTTCAATATTTTTATGTTTTTATAAAGTTTGTTAAAGAAACATACTTCAACTTTATCCGATTACGGCATTCCCAGCATAAATCCCATTCTTTGCAAATTAAATGTAGGCCAACATAATTTGAAAAAAGGTCCACATGACTGTGTGAGAATTTGATATTATTAGAAATAAGGCATTTGTCGCGAAATTGAAATCGAGTGGGTATTGGATTAAATGAATAACTCATATACAATGTGTGAAAGATGAAAATGTATTAACTTGATTCGTAAAGAAAAATGTATGATGTAAACATACAATAATTATCACACACTCTCAACATACAATTGATCCAATCGCTCTATACTAACATTCACACATTGAGAATAAACCAATAATATATCTCTCTGATATACAGCTTCAAGAACTTTCGGTTTCAATTAATTGTACACACTAAGATATTCACATAATTTCACGTATAGACTAGGCCTGGGATTCAAACAATCTCAAGTTTTCAAATACGTTTCAAATGTTCTGCACTGTCAGTAAGATTCACAAATCTCCTGGAATTCAACTAAGATTCAAAATAATCTCATGTAAATACAAATATACTAATTTAAACAACAATTGGAATAAACATATGCTTCTTGACCCTTGTAAAGTCGCACGATTCATACACCGATAAACCCCACAGTTTCACCACGTCCCATGGGTTGGCCCACTCTCTTGTATCGGCCGCCCGTACCCTTCATGGATCCACTACATGAACAGCCAGTCATACGTATACACGTACAGACAGCATACAGCACCCTTGAATTAGCTACGTCTACAGTCATGGCTCCAACACATGTACAGAAATACGTACATATATATATATATATATATATATATATATATATATATATATATATATATATATATATATATATATATATAGAGACATCTAGATAGCTCTACTCGTTAGCTAAACTCATCAGTCTCGTTACATCCGTTAGACTAGTTAGACTTAGCCTCGTTAGCCTCGTAAGCTACAATACAACCAAACTGGTAAAAATAATGAGTTCTGGAAAATACTAATACATTAAACTCTTAATAGTAACAACTTGAAATTCACAGTTCACAACGTTTCAAATCTGCGTTGTAATAAATGAATCGTTACACGATATAATACAAACTCAATTAACTTCGCATATCAAATAAAATATAAATTTAATACTCACCCCTATCTATGGCTTATAGAAATACCTCGTGAAAATACGTGCTCTCTTCACCAGATCCAAAGTGACCACTCTTGCTTATACCTTAATCTTGCTTAAATTCATAAGAAAGTGAGTAATATTCAGGGTAAACTACCCGTACATATCGTGATTATGATGTCCGTAGCCGCAAGTAGTTTACGGCTGTGAGACATACGTTGGTTCCGTCGCTTGTCTGGAAAAACACCTGTTCATCCTAGATAGCGTTGTATGCATGCACAACACAAACAGTCAACTATTTCTCAGACATAACAAATTTTTTTTTTAATTGTGACAGCATTAGAGTAAGAACGATCTCTCTAAAATATGATGACTTTATTTATAGTAGCTAAGCACCGATGTAGGCTACAACAAATGTGATATATTTCTGAAATCTGACTTCTAGTTATGATGCTAGGTGACAGGCACTGTTAATTAGGCAGAAAGACCTCCACACCAAAACACAAACATTAGGGCCAATGTTTTAGATGGTAGGACGACTAGTCATTATGGATGCTACAAATGCAAAATAATGTGGAAAATTATGCTGGTCTTGTTCTAATTAGAGAGACTATTTGAAATTCATCAGAAACCAGTTCAACTATGTAAAATCAATATATTAAATATACTATACAACTATATAACAGTTATGTTGCAACTATTTGATTACCAATAATAACATATGTTTTTTAAAGTAAAATTGACAAGGAAAATACCTAGTAAATATGTTCACATATTTTCCAACATCATTAGAACCTTTGTGAAGAATCAGCAAGTCAGGTTGTTAGGCTCGGAGAACATATAACACTTTAGAATTAAAACTGGTGTTGTCTTCAAAACATTTTGCACCAGGAACACACAAAATGAATTCAGAAGAGCACCAAGTTGCTTCAAATTTGAATCACTGGCAATGGTGATGCTTCTCGACATTCTGGCAAGTATGTGGCAGCTATGTAAAATATACAATGAAATAAATACCAACTATTTAAAATAAGAAAATGTCTTTCTTTAAGAAAATGACAATGACATAAACATGAAATGATAAGAAATGTTTACCGCAGATCAAGTGTAATAAAAACGGAAGCTAATCATAAGCACTTCGGAAAACAAACTACTATCTTGGGGTACAAACGTATCAACGCTATCAAAAATAAATATAACTTCAAAAATATTGTCTAGTATATTTACGCAAGCAGTTATAATAATACCTTAACTAATGGTATGTGAATATGCAAGTTAAACTTCCTGCTTAAGAAGTCAGAGGTCTCGCTAGTATTTTAAAACTAGGAGTCTATGACTCCCATTTTGATAAAATTAGGAGTCCCACCAGCATAAGTTGCAGTCCCCTCCCAGAACATGTTGTACTGGGCAGATTAAAAGAATTATAGGTTGCAATTGAGTTTAATTTTCACATTCTGTATAACACATGTACAATCGTGTCAGCCTAGTCGGTGTATCTGGTAATTCCGCACGATATAATATTTTTGCAAACATTGGAGCATGTGCTACTTTGGTTGAAAAATTTACTTTTGACTGAAAAATGCCAGTATAAATATTCCAATGTAATACCTTTCATTTCCATAGTCTTATGCATAAAGCCATACGCAGAATAGTCAGCCATATATTGAGTCATGAAAACATATGGGTCGTATCCCGTTGGTACAAATTTAGTATTATTTTGATTAGAATATTCTGGTGCAATTACCGCATTTTTCTTGGTAAGCACTGATGAATTAGAATGGCTACTATTCCATCCAAACTGTCAGTTCTAGCAACTTTCCTAATTTCATTAAAATCATTATCAGTTTGCCATTTAACCACAGAATATCCGAATTTGCAGACGACGATTTTGTCCAAGTGTTTACGTGTCTTGTTTTCAAGGTATAATGCATTATTTATTTCGCTGCAATCAGATTTGAACACAATAACGGAAGCCAAAGTTTTGATGTAATCTTGTAATAAACACATGCACATCGTGGGGTCCTTCTGCCTCTGAATTTAGTCACTGTAAATTACAGCACCTTTTCCTACCCATGCTGCTAGTTAAAATCTTTGAACTTGCCGCCCACCTATTGCATCGTGTTCTTTTGATGTAGGAAAACAGCAGACATATCTGGGGGTATTTTAACTACTGAATTCTGTAATCGTAAATATCAACACAACTAAATGGATCAAATAATCAACCATATTCTCTAGTCAGTACGTTCTTAAAGTACGACTCG
Source organism: Unio pictorum (assembly GCA_030141615.1). Lineage (NCBI taxonomy): Eukaryota > Metazoa > Mollusca > Bivalvia > Unionida > Unionidae > Unio > Unio pictorum. The sequence continues at coordinate 81,060 of JARLTB010000281.1, forward strand.
CAAGCCTTTGTATCTGCCGCCCAGCTATTTGCGTGGCCAGAGAATTGCATGGGTAATTTTCTGCGTCCCAGATCAAACATTTACGTCTAAATACGCGTAATTAAGCATTTTCGAGAACTCTGGACGTAATCAAATTTAAACATTATGAGATATAAATGAACAATAAACTTAGCATGGTAAGTACGATATCAAATAAATTCAGCCAATATTAAAAAAGAGCAAAAAGGTCAAATTGATAAATGAATGCAAACTGGTCTGGCAGTTGGTAACGTTACTATGGTCTATACAAACTAGTTTGTTAAATTTACGCACTAAGATAAACTGTCGCACAAATCAAAGCATCAGCAGTTGTAATTACATATATGTCTAATATTTTTTAAATATATGCAAAAGAAACAAATGCTCAAATTTGAAAGGCGTCCACACGAATTTTGGTTCAAGCGGAAGCAGGAGGAAGACTTGTTGGTTTCAGGGATTGATCCTGAGGACTGTATTGTACAACCAATCAAAACAATCGTTTTCAGGGCTTTCATTTGCATATCTTAATATACGAATATTTAATGACTGCCAGGATTTCTCCAGTATCACCCCTCTTAATATGCTTATTATTTCTTCTTTTCTATTTCTGTCTTCAATACGTGTGTGACTGTGCTATTCCCAATAACGTACTGCCATACACATCAGTTGTTGAGTCCTTTAGTGAAAGGGGATGATATAAGAACAATGGAAATTAGCATTACAAGATTCATTGGGCACGTATAAGGACAATATCTATAAGGAGGTTGGAATTAATATAGACAACGGTATAGATTGGGCCTGAATATGGATAATAGGAATCTAACAGGTGCGGTGACGCCACAATACTGGACATTGGCAACAATGTTGCAATTGGCTGACCTCAATCGGCTGAAACAGTGATAGCGGGAACAAATACACTGACATAAACATATACATAAGATACATACATACATACATACATACATACATACATACATACATACATACATACATACATGCACGCACGCACGCGCGCACGCGCACACACACACACATACATACATACATACATACATACATACATACATACATACATACATACATACATACATACATACATACATACATACATTCATACATACATACATACATACATACATACATACATACATACATACATACATACATACATACATACATACATACATACATAAACGTAAATCTAAAATGTAAAATTGACTTACAATGTTTTATGCAAGAGAGGAAATCTTTTTGAGGCAATGATATGGCCATGAAAAGGGCCTTTGGCTTAATTTCTTCTTTCTCGTATAACTTCTTATTTTCCTCCACCAACTTCTTATTTTCTTTCCTACATTATTTTTTCTTTTTCGTTTTCTTCTCCTCTTACTCCTTCTCTTCCTCCATTTCTTCCGCTTCTCAATATCTATTACCAACACATAGAATTGTAGAGACAATCAGTTTTAATTCAGGAAAGAAAAAAACGCACATACACAGAAATATACGAGAGTACACAAACACACATACACATACAAACATACGAGTGTACACAAACACAAACACAATCACACACAAACGTGCACATGCACATCTATATTCTTTGGCAACTTGAATAGTCTCATTTCGAGAGATCTGCTTAGCCCTGAGAAGGTCTATTTTCTTAGAATTCCTGATGCACCTCTTAATGCTGGCATCTCTCGGGTTTAGTCCCACAGACACATGGTCAGTCCAGTCCAGCTCCCAATGTATTCGCATGGTTGTGAGCGCAGAGTAAGTTGAGTGGTTTCATCATCACAGTCCTTAATTATCCTTCTTCTATGCCACACTCGGGGATGATGATGTATCTGCGGTTATCGCTGTTTTCCTATCTCCTCGCAGTTTTATGTATGTGGAACAGGGACTCGTGGTATTTGTACTGGTAGTAGCGGTTGTGGTTGTTGTTGAAGATGTCGTAGTGTTGCTGCTAGTGTTTATTTATCATTCAAGATATTATATAAGTGAACTATAATTGAATCATTTACATTGTTAACAAACTATGACAACTTATATGTGAGATATGGAATAACAGAATGAATATCTGTAACGTACTCCATATCAACCAAGCAAAATTAAAACGGGTACGCAATACCAATATGTATTTTATAGTTTCATATTAACACAGAAGAAACTTAATTTATGCTTATTAATGGATGGACCTCAGTTGGTGGAAAATAGAAACTGAATAGCAGGTTTTGCAAATGGAGTAAACAATGCTTTGTTGTAGCAAATTGATTTATGCACGTATTCTTGTTACAAAACCCAGCTATGGATGTACTGTTTTTCTTTTGTATACTAGAGCCATTTGTGGTGTGAAAATAATACCGTAGTTATTTTAATAGGTGGTATTGTTTGTACAATATTAGCATTAGTGTCATCGTTTAACAATCACTTAAAAACCAGCCTAAAATAGACTAGGGCCCCAGCAACAAGCCTGAAAAAGAACAGTTATTTTTAATCACTCGTGTAGCTATTCCAAGTATGTAGCTTCCTTTCTTCATTGGAGTAATAAATTTTGGACCTACCATAATGGATATATTATTATCTACATGCCTCGATAGGTTAGGAATTTATGTTGCAATGTAAGGGGAGTAGTGATATAAGACAGGGAATGCTATTAGATTCATTACGGTATATCTCTAAATATGAACGAGTAATATATGATTGTAGTAAAATTGTTCTATAATATCAATACTGCTGTTGTGTATTACCAGACATGGATGGTGTAATTAGAAAGTTTGCTATGATTGCAACAACGACGACATTTTATTACTGCATGCAGATTTACATCTTTTGAGTTTGATAATACAACTAGGGCATAACCGATTTTTGATCCGAAAATCGGATTCCACCGGATAGTATGAACTTCCGATTAATTGGAGTCGGACAAGGCAGGAACGACCGATTCGGATCATAAAATTAATAAAGTTGAATTTCTATAGCACCGTGTCTAACACTGCGTGTCATTCGATAATGCGTTAATAAAGTTAAATAAGAAGTCAGAAAAGTCCAATATGGTCAACACAACCACGCTGTGAGACAATCTATTTGAACCGACGGGTGAAAACCGGAAATGAAGCCGGATATAGTAAACTACTAAGTAACATGCTAGACACGGCAAAACCAGATACCAGAAACCCGGAAACAGAAGAAAGTTTTTAGAAAAAAATACGGATTTAGCATTTCCGATTAATCGAATCGTATCCGGAATCGGAAAAATTTCATGCCCAAAATCCGGAATCGGATATCGGTAGAAAAATGCTAATCGGTTATGCCCTAAATACAACCTCCACCGCTACTACTAATTAGCATCAACATCATCACTGCCATTTTTTCTCTTTCTCAGTTATTTCTTATTTCCCTTCTTTCGCTATTTGCTTTTTTTTCGTAGAAATTCTAGATTCTCATTACTTATGTCCGTGATCAAAAGTTAATACTTGCTTTTCAACGTTTTGTTTTCTTAAGAATTAAAAATACCACTAAATACATCAAAGTTAATTTTCGCAATGCTGTAACAGCGATGCCTTCATTACTTTAAAATATATGTATTTACTTGCATAATAACATAACGGTTTTTTAATACGTTAATCGAAGAAACCTTTATTCTTATAACAAATGCCATATATGTTTGGTATATTGTACTGATATTCATGAGGAAAAGTAATACCAAAGTAAACCATAATCTAGTTTAAATATTTGTTAATTGCAATAATTTGTTCATATAACTGTATTGCATAAAGGAATGCAAACATAGAGAACAGAGCTATACAAATGTAATGACTTGTTAACGAAATGAAAATAGTATGTGTCTGCCATCCACACAATTTAAAAAGATTGTAAGATTGTATGTAAGGAGTTGAGTGAACCATTTGTGACATTTACCTTTCAGTACGTTTACGAATGGTATGGGTCCACTGAGTACGTTTTAAATAAATTACTTGTGCTAACTTACAACGAGGTCGTGTTTTATGTCTTCTTCAGAAAACTGTTTGCATTTAAACAAAATAATCGGTTCGCAATGGCGCCAAATATCACCAAATATTGAATTCCTGTTCAGCCTATTTATCAAAAGGAACAGTCACGATGTAATAATAACATGAAGACGTAATATTGATTGGCATGAGAGAGAGAGAGAGAGAGAGAGAGAGAGAGAGAGAGAGAGAGAGAGAGAGAGAGAGAGAGAAACCGATGGTAAATCTGATAGGATGACAGATCCAAATAGACTAATGAAGAAAGAAATGTTGATGCTCATGAAGATTATGTTTTACAACCTATTAGCCTAAAAGTGACTTGCATAGAAAAGTTGCGAACGATGACATATACCTACAAGGAGAAATTAAACGATTTAAGTCCATGGTTACTATGTATTTGAATGTAATGTTCATATGAAATCTTGGTACAAAACGAAAACTAACACAAATACACACACACGCATACATACGTACAATTTGCGAATGGAAAACTTACACTTCTTGCACAGAATCACCTATCAAGCTATGACATGAAACTATACTTCATTGCATACCCGTCAAGGTCAATTCTTATTAAAACCAAACTACAAATTCCTAAGTGAGGATCATAGAACAACCACTGATGGATCACGTGATCTAGTTACCTATGCTATTTGCATAATCGCATATTGTATCAACCAATGAGATGAAGTCGTATATCTTCATGATTAGGAGAGGGAGCAGTATGGTTGAAGAGCATTAATGTGTGCCAAACAATTCTATTCACATTCAAAAAGCTGCATTTCTCTTGGCTAATTATGAGGTCAACAGAACAATATATATATATATATATATATATATATATATATATATATATATATATATATATATATATATATATATATCATTCAGGTATCTGCATGCCTTTATTGACATAGGATATTGGGATCTTACAGTCATATAATATGTAAATGCTGAATAATAGATTAAATGTTATATTAACTCGAATGTACAGCACAAATGTAATCGAACAACGAGGTCTTTGATGGGCAACCATACATTTTAGTCTGATTGTTCTGCGCACAACAATCATTATTAACATTTTTTCTATGATTGACGGGCTGACCGACAGATTTATTACCTCTTTAATAGATATTTTAAATTCATATATAAGAATTTGATAATTTTGTATGTATGTATGTATGTATGTATGTATGTATGTATGTATGTATGTATGTATGTATGTATGTATGTATGTCATCATGTGCATTAAATAAGCGAACTGTCCTCTATGCCGATATTTTCAACTCTCTTTCTTTTCTTTCAATGATGTATGCATTAAAGGAATTTGATTAATCTAATTGTCTCATACACAGGATAGACTGGTTGGGGTTATGGGGGTTGCTGTGACACTGTTTTCGGTTATTCTAAGTTAAGTTTTAATCAGAAATAATTTTTTTTTTAAAATTGGAAGCAGTCGCTCAAAATAGTATACAAACGATAATGTGTCAATTCCACTGTGTGTCATGTACATTATAGAACTTTACGATCTTCGGTAGTACCTTTTCATTTTAAAATGAGACACGAGATTGGATGTGAGATGGTAATATTGATGGCATATCATATTAGCATTACTATAACCAAAAGAATTTCAGATTCCGGTCTGTTGATACTGTTAATCTGTGTATTTTAGTCCCATGGACAAAGAAAATCCCAAGACGTACAAAAATCGGTGAATATTATATCAATATAATATTGTAATGAAATAGTTTTCAGAGAGGTGATATATGCAGTTCACGGAGTTAACAAGTCTGTATGGGACAAATGCATGGTCTAAGCTAGTCGCGTTACAAATTAAAATGAAAGGAAGAAAAAAAAAGGTTTCTTTGTAAAAGGAAAATAGAGTATTTATACAATTCGATGATTTACTGTTGTATTTAATGTCAAGAAGAAACAAAACATCCATTACTATATTTATTGATGCGTATCTGAATAGAAAACTTAGATGTGAGTAAATTTTGGTCTATGGTGGAGCATATACATGTACAGATAATTTTTAAACATATTAAATAGCCAGTCATGGTAGTATGCATTAGATTCATATAAAGTTTCATATGGATAGACATATAATACATTACCTCTACCTTATAATAATAATAATAATAATAATAATAATAATAATAATAATAATAATAATAATAATAATAATAAAAATAAATAATAATAATAATAATAATAATAATAATAATAATAATAATGTGGACTTATTACAAAGCATAAGCTTTAAAAGTTGTAAGCGCTTTACAATGTTAGATAATTAATATTAAATATGCACCGACAAGATTAGAAAAACAAACACCATGAAATTAGAAAACAAAAACATGCTGACAGTAATTAAGAAAGTAAACCTTACTGTCTTTAAGTCTGTTTTTGTATTTGAAATAGGCGACTTTTATTCCCTAATGAGATGACAGTGGTCTTGTGTCATTGATCTACGGACAATTCCCTCTGCGTAGTCTGACCCTGGTTCGCAAAAGAACATATCCGTATGACTTTACTTTAATAGAGGGAACAATGCAAATAAGTGTCGGAGGCGCGGCGAACGTTTCTAGATGGGATATACACATGCGTGAGGTCATAGAGGTATATTGGTCTTGAAGCAATAAAATATAGCATAGTGAACATATGTTCTGCTTAATTCTAGATCGAACGGGTCGATATCGAAGTGTAGGGCGCGGGTATGTGTGTTCAGTTCTACTTACTTTATTGATAGATCTCAACAGTCTTATAGTCCAGTTTGTAAAGTATTAAGCAATGCGCAAGTTTTGTATTGGTATCATCCGAAAGAAAACTTCAAATGTCCATGATGCGTCTCAGCTCCAGGTATGCCGTTTTAGCAGTTAAGGTGGGGGGGGGGGGCAACATAGGGTCAACCTGACATCAGTTTTAAGAAAATGGCCCAGCACTATGGGGTCAAACTTTATTAGGTCTCGTAGACATCTGTCTTATATTTGGCGGTTTGCACTCTGGGGTCAGAATTTAGATTGTCAAATGAAAATATATAGAGCCTGTATGGGGTCAAATGAAACTGTAAAGGGTCTATATAAGGGAATGGAAACTGGTGGGTCAGTAAAGGGACAAGTGTTAACATATACAGGCAACAAACATTTATACAATATAAAGACAAAAATGGCTAAAGGGTAAACACATTTCGATAGTCTGTTTGTTTATTGGTCTCATCAGTTATTCCGTCACTGCAACCCCACTGCCACTACAGAAACCCAAATCATCCAGCCATAAGTGAAACTGAATGCTGGAACAATATAGCAACCATTCGAATACTTGTTGTTGAGAAATAAACAAAGTGTTTATAATCACAATGGCTCGTACGAAACAGACCGCAAGAAAGTCAACCGGTGAGCTGTGTGAACTGTTCTCATCAATTCTTCTTATATTTTTCATTATTTGTTCATTTACATTTACATTGTTAGTATTATGATCCAGTTATGAGATCACCTATACTACTTATTTTGACAATTTTTTTTATTGTTACATGTTTTGTATTTCATATCAAATTGTACACTTTACAATATATTTATTTAGTGTACAGTCCAGGGAAACAAATCCCGGGACATAACTAGCCACCATAGCATTCTTAGTTAATCTAATTAGATAGCGACACTCTGACATCATTACTCAGACGACAAGCTCAATGAACCAATACGAGGAAATATACCAAGCAAGAAGGGAAGAGAGAATGTCGGGCAACAAAGTAAAGACGTATTTCAATACATGTACAGTCGTTGAGGGATGTCAAGGGAGCCAACGACTAGTAATACATCCCTCGGAGGGATGCCAGACACTGGACTTCGGGGAAGCAGAATGTCTTCCAAGGCAGGCGGAGACACAAACCGCGCTGAAGGTGATCGATACAATATTTCAGCGATTGCAGCCATAAAGTATGAAGGTAGGAACAAATATATATTGTATCCTAGGGACAACAAATCCCTCATACATCAGGAGGAAATCACAAAAAGGGAAGTAGGGTGACTGTAAATGCTACGGCATCCATGTTCAGAGAGATCGAGGCCAGGACGATGGATGTCTTTGTTTCAGGTCTCCCTCTCGAGGTGGACACCCAAGAAATAGTGGATACGTTAATCAGGAAGTACAAGATCACGTTGCAAACAGATAAAATGGCGATATTTCTACCGCTTTGAAAACGTGAAAACTGGAGATCGAATTATACAGGTGCCCAGGGAGGTGGTCAAGAATATACTGACGTTTTTCTACTTAATGGGCTTCCTCCTCAGGTCATGATACCGGGGATTAGACCTAGAACGCCCCAGGATGCAGAACGATTGGCCATGGAACCAGGGGCTGTAAAGGAGCTAAGAAACCATCCAATACAATTACATACGCGGATAAAGCAGTAACGCCGCCCACAGAAACAGAAACGGCACAAAAAGAACAAACTCCGGAACATACATAAGCAGGGGAGGAACAAAAAGAAAAAGAACAATCCAAAACAGTCAGTGGAAATTTATATACCCAGTAGCCCAGCACAATTGCATATAGATTATCGTAGAAGCGTTGATTTTACAAAACAAATACAAAAGCGAGGTGGTAGGAATAGCCCTCCCTGCTGGTAGTTTAAACACTTGTTACACACGCTCAGTGAATTCCACATGGATTCATCACAATCAGTATACAAGATCCAGCAATAAGTTGTTGCATTGGTCTAGATAAACTATTTGATTGACCAACCTACCCATCCCACTTGCACGGCTTGATCTGTTCAACCAGTTACTAGAAGTAAATAATGTGACGTGGTTTATTTTTAACAAACAAAGACTCGGTAACCACCTATGAAATGATTCCCATTCAGGAAGCATCATAGGATTTCCAGGTTAATGACCTACACTGCTGAAACTAGCATGTTCTTCAAACAGACTGCAAGTCCATAAGTAGTTTGTTTTAAAACATTTATAAAATCTCTCAGTAATAGTTATTTCAATTCGAGCAATTTTTATATATATTTAAAGTCATATAAATGATTATAGTGGATTTATCTGCAGTATATACAGCACTAAATAAACACACCCGTTTCTGACTGCATGTATAAAGCGGATCGGCTGTTTAATTCCAGACTGTTAAAAGGAATGGGAGAAACATGACTTACTGGTACGTGAGTTACTCTTACATCGTGATGAATTATAATTTCCCGCTATCAGTATGTGAGAAACATATATTCTCCGTGTTTCCTTTACACGTTGAGGAATTATTATTTCTGTCTATCCGTGAGGAATGATGCATTCGCTGTCTGTTACTCTTACAATGTGAGGAATTATAAATTCTGTGTGTTAATATATTCTATCATTATTATAAATACTTTTATTAAAGAAAGTACATGACACAGTCAGTTTTGCATAATGCAAATTTATCATATGAACATTTTAGTATCTAATGCTTAAATATCTGTCTTCCATGAAACGTTTGGTAAAACCTATTTTTTGCAAAATGTTTAGAAAAAAACGGCTCACATCTTTCAGTTCAATCAACCAAACATGTTATTCTATTTTATGTATTGATTTATTTGTACATATGTCATTATGTATTATGTATTGATATATTTGTAAATATGTTATTCTATTGTATGTATTGATATATTTGTAAATATGTCATTATATTGTATGTATTGATATATTAGTAAATATGTTCTTTATTGTATGTATTGATATACTTGTACATATGTCATTATATTGTATGTATTGATATATTTGTAAATATATTCTTTATTGTATGTATTGATATACTTGTACATATGTTATTATATTGTATGTATTGATATACTTGTAAATATGTTATTCTATTTTTCGTATTGATATATTTGTAAATATGTTATTATATTGTATGTATTGATATATTTGTAAATATGTTATTCTATTTTTCGTATTGATATATTTATAATTGCATATTCTGCATTATCTTCATTCTTCGAATACCACTCTTGACTCTGTGGAAGGCTCAGTGCCGAAAAGGCAATACTCATTGCACCACATGTTTGCAACTATTTGTATCGGGGAAAAAATAGTAAAGCTATGTTCAAATAATTGGATTTAAAATGTATTTTCTTGTAAGTTCTGCGAGTGTCAAGTTCGGCTATCATTTGTAATGAATATTATTCACAATTAAGTACAAAGACACGACCGCTGTTGCATAGCATGCCGTCACGCTTTCTTCAAGGCATATTAACGTAACCGTATTCTTTATATTTATAATTCAGTACAGAGACGCAATGGCGATTGCATCACATGACACGCCAAATTACATTAACTCTACAAAAGCAGTTGCCGATAGATTGTAAATATTAAATATACTGTTATAGATGGTGAATGCAACCCGTGGAACCAATATTGAAAGCATATGACATTCTGCCGGTCATATTTTGGTGGTAAAGAATAAATGTTTGAAAATAACGGATATCTTCCTTTATGACCCTACAATATTATCCACATCAACGATTCATACATCACATTAAGAGATAAAAAGAAATGTGTTAATGACATTATATCTCGAACATTCGAGGGTAGCTTATCAAAAGAGATAATGAGAAATGTGTTAATGACATTATATCTCGAACATTCGAGGGTAGCTTATCAAAAGAAGAAAAGCTTAAAAAATAAGTGGAAAATTGTATTTTAAATACTGTTGAGCTAGACGTATCCAATCAGGTTAGCTTTATGCCATATATATGTTTATTGTTTATAGTTCAGCAGTCAAGTAAAATGAATTTACCAATACATTGATGTTATTATTTATTCTTTCGACTGTTATGCTATTCTTTCTTTGTAAAATACAACTGACTTCCTGAAGGCGGCTTATCAAGATGATTTTGACTTTTTGAATCTAATTCGACAATAAAGCAGATTACCAACGTACGCCAAGTAAAATAGAATTATGTCAGAAACATTATGATACACTTTTGAAAGTATGTGCACAAGTTCTTTTAAAGAATGTTTTCGAGTAAGATCAATCCCCCCACCCCAATGAAAGATACTTGTTAGTGATTATTTTAATAATACGTCATCTCAGCTGATCAGTCGCGTAATAATAGCTATGATGATGTATTACATGTACTTCACATGGCATATGTATACAATGGCGCTTTTCTCTTTGGAGAAAGGGCAGAGAGTGTATAATGGGTGAAAATTAAATTCAGAAGAGTTATCTCCCTTTTTTTATTGTTGTCAAATTAGTTCCTACAAGTGAAAGAGTCAGGTACTTGAATGTATACTTCATATCTGATAGTGTCGCACTTGTTTTTCTTTGAAATTTGATAAATAATGTCCCCAAATTTTCAAAGCATATTTGTAGAAAAAAAGTTCACATTATTTCCGTGACAACGCAATACCTCGAAATGGCAAAGGTTTACTAAAGAACTCTATTTAAATGATAATTGTACCTTTGATACTGGGAAATTGCAGTCTAAATTGAAAACTGAATATTTGTATTAATGATTAAATTTTACAACTGAAAGCTTTTGTTCCAATATATTTCTGTCGGAACCCTAATAGACCATGGTAGTGTCAGTGTTAATCATAGGACTGTTATTAATATCAGTTTGATTTTTTTTTAATTATAAAAATTGATAACATCCACGCCTCAATTGTATGAATACTAAACTTTTAGGATAACCCAAGAACCGGTATTACCAGCACATTTAGAAGCTATGCCGGTTGTTACCGCTTGGACACCACATGAGGTGGTTCTTAATTGGAACAGAAATCAACTTGTGCACTCAATAATATAAGGAATGATATCGCTTATCTTCTTAAAACTGTGTTGACGTTATGTTATGGTGATTTAAAAGAAAGTAATTTAATGATAATTAATATAACTTGATAACTTCTAAAAGTTCTAAGGAAATGCTTTTTACTAATTAATGTTTAGTAACTGGAAAATTTAAAATGGCGAACAAATCTGCAGAAAGTTAAATGAAGAATCTTTTCAAGATTTCACATGCTTCATAATGCATCAGTTATATTAGTGAAATTCCAACCGATATGCGCAGCTAGGTACTTAGACTTTTAAACCGCAGACAATTCGCACATGCAGCATGATCTGAGCGTCGCTCACTATTTCGAAACAACTAGAAGCCGATAATGAATAAACCACCCAAGCTAACGCTGTACGCAGTAGCGAAACCCGAGTACATTTTTAACCACATATACATATTGATACCAGTCATACACAATTCCGTGACACTATTATGTACGTTTCACTCCACGTGTGATGGTGTATTGGAAATATAAAGCAGTAGCGTTTATATTCTTGGGCTTCATGGGTAAAGTTACAAAGATTATTGTTTTCGTAGGGATGGTAAATTTATCTTAAAATGACGATGTCACGGCGGTTACAAGACAGGGGTTATATTTGGTTTACAAGGGGCTGAATTTATGTTGATCACTCCAAAGGGAATACTAGGGAACGGATAGAGGGATATAATTATAAGATATAAAATATAAGATATGCTTAGAATGGAATTAAATTTTATTTTTACGCCATTTCTTGCACATACTGCCAGGCATTGTCAATCGATCAGTCTTTGCTGGTCAATCCAAACAGAGTGTTGAATAGTATAGATGTGGGTACTCGATAGTACCTGGGAGTAATGAATAGAACAGACCGTGTTTTGGTCAATCAAATGGTATACGAAATATATTAAAGTTTTTTTAGCATTACGTTTACCATTAGTACCATACAGTCCCATAAAGTTAAATCTTGGTATTAACGTTACACAAATGGGCTAATGTTATATCGCTTTGAATGAAGAAAAATTATATCATTGCATTCTTCTAAACAATTTGCTTTATAGTTTTATTTCAAAAGCTATTGCACAAGAAGTTCCGAGAAACAAATGCCTAATATATCGACCAATTATTTTGTCGAATCACGTTTGAAGGGCTAATAACACTTCCTTCGTTTCAACATTGTTGATATTTAGAAATATTTTTTTTCGGAACCTAACTTCTAATTAAATAGTAAATCTGGCTCCAATTAGTGTCCACACTTCTTCGTCTGACAATTCTTCAACCAGATAATGATTTGGATCCGGGGACGTGCAGCGGATACCGTCTATAAACCAGTACTGATTCTTATCGTCAAAACAGATGATGTTGGAAAGGTCCCTTTGTGGATTCAGAGCAGCAAAAGGAGAAAATGGAGAGGATGCATATTTAGGGATGCACAGAAGTATGTCCTGAGGATAGCAGGATTATCACAGAGTACCCAGACATTATGACGTTCCAGATTGAAGCTTGGTCTTCAACTTCAAATGCACCGCCTGAAAACGCTGTTTAGGTAGGTATGGTAGATAATTATATGAAATCTTTGACCTTTCTTGTTACCCAGGAATATATATGTCACTCGTCCAAAAGAAACTATCTTCTACCTTTAACTGCATCATATGCAACTGGTGGAAGAACATGGAAGATAACTAAAAGAGGAAGATGACAAACCTGAAGGTATTAGCCACCTTTTATTATTAAAGGGACAGAGTCATTAACCGTTAGACCATAACAAGCATCTGATAACCTAGATTAGAAGGACAATCTACAGACGGAGTCATTAACCGTTAGACCATAACAAGCATCTGATAACCTAGAGTAGAAGGACAATCTACAGACGGAGTCATTAACCGTTAGACCATAACAAGCATCTGATAACCTAGAGTAGAAGGACAATCTACAGACGGAGTCATTAACCGTTAGACCATAACAAGCATCTGATAACCTAGAGTAGAAGGACAATCTACAGACGGAGTCATTAACCGTTAGACCATAACAAGCATCTGATAACCTAGAGTAGACGGACAATCTACAGACGGAGTCATTAACCGTTAGAACATAACAAGCATCTGATAACCTAGAGTAGACGGACAATCTACAGACAGAGTCATTAACCGTTAGACCATAACAAGCATCTGATAACCTAGAGTAGAAGGACAATCTACAGACGGAGTCATTAACCGTTAGACCATAACAAGCATCTGATAACCTAGAGTAGAAGGACAATCTACAGACGGAGTCATTAACCGTTAGACCATAACAAGCATCTGATAACCTAGAGTAGAAGGACAATCTACAGACGGAGCTAGTCCCTAGTTTTAACCCGCAATGCCTTTAGAAAATGTGAAGAGTCCTCGGTAATCAAACATACAGGACAAAGTGTCAAAGTAGTGTCTTACCTGTTTTTTTTAGGTAAAAATGTTGCATTGTTCATGCTAATAGGAAGTCGGAGAATTAGCCATGAACACTAAAAGAAGCCAATTAGTATATATAAACAATTAGGCTGGGATAGCGATTGTTTTCAAAATACCTACCTATCTAGATTACAAACAAAAGTAGTGTGGGGGTAAGAAAACAACATGCATATAACGCTTGCCTATAATTTAAAAGATGGTTCATTTTAAACAAAAACAAAAATAAGAGACAATTGCAAGCTATAAAGCCAATACACATCAAGCAAGTAGTGAACTCGATGGGTTACCCCACAACCCTGCAAACCCATATACTTGCTATTTAAAATACACGTATTTCGAGATTGGTTCTAGATTTTACACATACTTTGTATTGTCATGATATTAATATTTTATTGTATCTTGTTTGCAAATTTCTATAGTCCAAACGTAAAATTAATTTTATTGGCATATTTTCAAATATAGTTGGCTGCAGCTATGAAACACTACAGAAAGAGGGTTGCATCATGAAAATTTACTATTACTATTGTCTGTCTAATTCTGGATTACAATGGCGAAAAGTTATAACTCAATTATGAACTAACACTCTGCGACACATATGCTCAAATAGAAGAATGTCTACCCACGTGTCATAGACACAAAAGTGAAAACCAGGACTTACACATAATTAGAGTAGGGCTGAGGTTAGTTGTCTCCTTGACTTTATTAAGTTGTACATATTATTGTTTATTCTGTTTATTATTATCATGTAGTTTTTAGTTTTACCGTTTTACGTTGAATTTGTTTAATTTTTAGTACTATTTATTCTATAAAAATATGTAATCAGATTGATTTTACAAACAATTGTTTACCTCTTCAAATTATGAAATGTAAATGATTTTCATTATTTTAGAATCATTTTACCGGAACATTTATGAAATCAGTGAAAAATAAAAAAAATAATATTTGTTTTCTAATATTAGTTATTAATCTCTTTGGATAATACTATTTAATCAGATAGTAGTATTTATTATGTAATTTTCTGTTTTTCTCATGAGTTTATCGAATTATAAAATTAAAATCAGAACTGTTACAATATTGTCAATATTTAGTACCATTTACCCTGTTAAAGTATGAATTTACTCCTATAATTATCATTTTGGTATATTTTTAATGAGAATCAGCAAAAAATATGTCAGTATGTCATTGTTTGATGCGATTTTTATTGTCTTGAGTACCAATATATCACACATTTTTATAATTATACATTGTTAAGATTTTACGTAGAGATTTATGTTCAGAAGATTTTCAAATTAAAAATGTTTCAGTGATAATATGATTATGGCATCGTAGAAAAACCGAATTAATGGGGTTTTGTACAATTAAATATCCAGGAGGTACATGCGGAGTAATTGTATATAGAATATATCCGGCTTGAATTTGACTTGATATTACAAGATCAACGTGATAACTTCCATCTACGACATCACATACAATATTAACTGTAACCGTTGGTGTTATACGTTAAAATGCCGTCGATATATCACGAACTCCACCGTACGGATCTTTATTATATCTTAAAATATCTGTTGGTGAGGTTACTTTTCACCATGACTCAATGATTTTGATTAGAATATTGACTTAGTTTTTTTTTAGTTCATCTACGTTATATCCTGAACATTTAAATGTAGGTAAAAATCCGTCTAGGTTATTCATAATGATCGAGATATAACGGTTTCAGTGCGATTGCTGTGCGGGGTTTTGTGTAATGATCAACAAAATCGTCACCACAACTGATAAGTCTAATAAAAATACTGATATTTATTTTTTATCTTTTATTAGTGTAAATGCTGTATTATTTCAATAATCTGTTGCTTTATATTATCGCTGTAGTACTGACTAATGCCAGAAAATTGATTTTGTAAGTTTTTGATTGATTGTTTAAATTCTAAACTAATAGGGTAAGAAATGTTTTGATATACTTTTCATCGATGATCGGATTTAATTTATCATCGCGGGTGCATAGTTACCCAAATACACCACGTGAAAGATAATTATTTACACTTCGTTTATCAAATCACGACTGATATCCTGGAGGGTTTCAATATTTTTGTTCATTTGTGAGAAATACAATTAACTTTGATTATGGAATTGCGTTATAATTTTGGTTGAATTTCATGCTATTCTAAAACTGATCGCATCGACGACTGATACATATCAACGGCGTAATCATGCGAATTCATTTCAATCGCGGCTTATAAAGTTGGTTCTTGAACAGTAATAGCTATGTTTGATTCTCAGTTAGTAATATATTTAGTTCTTGCGCTGATTTGTTTAATCTGAAAACTGCACGTTGGAATAGACATCAATCTGCCAATCATGTCGTTTATTTTCGCTATAAGTAGATATGTTTGTGATAATATTAAGAACACCAGTAACGGTTGTTGCAGCTGAAAGACAAATTGTTACAGCTGCTGGTGATATCATTGTTATTGTTGATAACAATTGAATGGTTCCAGCAATAACAGCTGAAACCGAGTACGCAATTATATCAACTCAACGACAACTATACGGAAGTGATATTGTTTTACTTATATTGCATACGATTGTTCTTTTTAGTTTAGTTTGCCATTCATGCACCTTATTGTATCTGTAAGGATGAGCTTATAGGCAGCTCTTTATTTAAGTAGTTGGTAGTTTAGCGAATAATTCAATACAACCGTAGTAATCAAGCTGACGGGCTTTTTTACGGTTCCATTTGAAATGTATATACAAGTAGCCTTGCTTAAAATATTACCCATAATACTGATCTAGACCTTACCGTATATACCAATATCAACGACAATTCATTAGGTTTCTATTAATGTTTCTACGAAAATTTATAAACACTTGTATATGATTAGAGTATTCAGATCTAAATGTGGTCATTCCATCATTGATTGTCGTTAACGAAATAGTCACTTTGTGGTTTTTATCATCGACGAATTTCGTTTTTGCAGTGTCATCATTTGATTCTGGTTCACCGAGACTTGTTATTTTATTATTAGTCATATTGTGAGAACGAGTAATATATCACTGGATGTTTGTATTCGATTGCGATTATTATCCGATATTGTTGACATTGTAGCATCGGGTTTAATTTTTCAACCACATTCAAATACAGCTATGTTGTGTTCAGTTACTCCATTAATCTTAAATATACTTTTCCTGAAATTAAATATTACTAGATTTTAATATCTTTGCTTATCTTGAAATTCAACTTTATTTGGATCTACGTTTGAGAGATTTAATAATTCAGATATATTATCACTACTGATTCTATTAATATTTTCAAGTCATATTGCGGTAGTTATTTGTTGTTTTTTTTGGTTAGATTGAGCTCTTTCATCAACATCTAAAATTATACCTTAAGATCTGTTTAAACGACGCATTTACTTCTATAATTGTGCACGACTTTATGAGGTGGTTTGGATGAAATAACATCAAATACACGATTTACCTCACGACTACAAATTGGCGGATCGGTTTACTTATGTGTTGATAATGTTGAATACCGAAATGGAATGGATTTTGTACAAGTCCGTACGAGTACAAATTTCACGTGGATCAATCTCGTATGCAAACCAACGAGTGCTTGAATCATGTCAGAATTTATTATACCGGTTACAGCTTTATTGTCCTGGTTAGGTACTTGATCACGCATAAAGCACCGCTAAATATATTTTACATTGTTTAGCAGCAGCATTTAAATCAAAATTAGACATTTGAAGTATCAACGAAAGTGTTCCTGAGATTATCAGGTCCTTTCCGTACCATGAGTGGAGTTCTTAGACCCTTTCCTTTTTGTGTGTCCTTATTCCTTGAACTTTTGCTTTTGTTAATGCCTTTCCAGTACCGGTTTCAACATCACTGCAGCTTCTTTTGCGAAAGCTGGAGCGGCAGAGACCATTAACACTGACATATCTGCAAGAAGTGAAAATATACCACCTGTTTTTATTAAATCGTTTATGGAACTCGCAGAGAGATAGTGTTGAACGCCTGTTTTCAATTTTAAAGTGGACCAACACCTGCTGTTTGATTTTTCGTTAATGCTATTTTTATTTCGCATTTACTTGCGAGTTTTGATTGTAATTTGTTTTTATTTAACCAGAAGTCTAAGTGACCCTAATGTGGCTGTACGATATTTACAATATCATTAGCGATTTATTTACGATATCAGCGCCTTTCTTTCCTTAGCACCACCTGGAGATAATCGAGCTCAAAAATGTATATCAATGACAGATTGTCAACAGCACTTTGAACGCTATTTGTGGTCATTTTCAACCATGATGATATTGATTAAATACCTGAGTCCATAAAAGAAAGTAATTTTTGTTCTCCAGCAAGTAAAGCCATTACCGGCATCAACAACGAATGCTTAAAAAATATTACTTTGCCACCAGCAAAAGCGCCACCTTCGTTAAAAAAATATCAGATGATTCTAATACCTGTATTGATACCTCTTCGGTTTGTTTCTTTACCCTCAATACGAGGTTGCCTGAATGCGAATATCCAGGTAATGGTGTGCTTCTAGATTCTTCGACTTCATTCTCAAATTCTGTAAATTTATTACTATATTCACTAGTGATTCTAGGTATTCCACAGAACTAACCCACTTAGAGAAACTCTCTGGTCAGATAGAAGGTTCGGTTTGGCGTTTATTTTGGCTTTATATTTTTCATTTTTATATTGAGCCTTTTTCAAACAATGACCCTCCAGCAAATATTTATGTTTGTCCTCTCGGGTCCTCCTCCCATTCTAAGGTTCTATACCACATTCACACATAAAAATGCGAAGGAATGAAAGACAAGACCCATTTGTACTGTCGATTGAATGAAATTAAAAAGACCAATATAACATATTTCACTTCCAATGAGTTGGTTAGAATTTCCGGTTTATTTCTAATGTATCTTATCTCTCTCTCTCTCTCTCTCTCTCTCTCTCTATATATATATATATATATATATATATATATATATATATATATATATATATATATATATATATATATATACTACTATTAATAATAATAATAATAATAATAATAATAATAATAATAATAATAATGAGAACTTTGTATTGTGTCCATCTTTGAAATCTCTAAGCGCTATACAACATCTATAATGATATGAATACCAAATTTAAAAAACAAAACTAAAACATGAGCTTGAAAAAACAATATATATATATATATATATATATATATATATATATATATATATATATATATATATATATATATATATATATATATATATATATGTATGTATATATAGTACACAGTGTTGGATATGTTTTCAACTGTCTGGAATGTCCGGAATATGTAAAGCAGTGTAGAACTGTGTAGTGCCGTCCAGAGTATACGGAGCGTCCAAATGAATTTGATTGTCTTGGGTGTCGTCTAGATTGATCAGAGTGACCTGAGCGTTCAAAGTTATCGGAGTGATCAGGGTCGACGTGGTGCAAGCTGTAAAGCCAACCACATGAATTAACTTTAGCAGCTGTGAAGCTGAACTGTAGCAGCCGTGGAGCTGAAATAAAGTGTGCTGACGACATATAATATTGTAGCCTTCTGCTAATTTTTGGGTTCTTAAATCCCATCGTACATTTGGGACTGTAAAGATAAATTGTATATCTGTCCATTTACATGAGTAAAATTCTACATCGTTTATTAGCTATGTAAACTAAATCCAATTATTGCGAACTCACTGTGAACCATTCACCTCATGTCTTTCTTTTTCTGAAGATAAATTTATTTGTCTTGTTCATTATTACGTTTGTGAGTTCTTATGTTGATTAGTCCAATATTTAAATTACATATTAACGCATGTAATCATAATTAATAGCTCATTCAAGTTATTTATTATTAAACTTTGTATCTATATCATCGTCAAGCGTGTTATGTTGTGAATCCGGAAATACTATCGGTTAACTTGTTGCATATTCTGTATGCCATATATATCATTCTACTCAGCTAAAACATGCAATCAATAATAATCGCAAACACAGAAATATATGTGATTTGCATTACTTTGTCGCTGAGAATGAAGAACTTGATGTTAATGCTGGCTCGCTCTAGATATCTGTGTTTAGTACTTTGTAATGCCACTGGATGAAAAGAACGCTCGGCAGGCATCTCTGTTGGACGCTGTCGAGTTTCCTTTTCTGGCTCGAGTAGGTCGTCCATTGCTCGCTGTTGTAGTTGAGTGAGGCGATGAATTAGGCCTGGTAAAGGCGCAATTTATTCTTCTGAGTGAGGTTGGGATAGTCCCAGACCCTCTGGTTTAGTCTGCCTTGAAAATTCGTCCGTTTACCTCAGCATCAGTAGAAAGCGTTCTGGAGATGGGGGACCCAAGGTATGTGAAGTTCTCAGCAATTTCCAGATTTTACCTATCGATGACGATAGTGGTATGGGGTCTGCGTCCTGCACCATGGGTTTCGTCTTCTTCAGACTAAAGGTCAGTCCTAACTCCTTATACACATGGGAGAGGCGACACAATAACTACTGCAATCCATCATCCGAATATGATGTCAAGGCTGCATTGTCGGCGAGGAGCAATTAAATGATGAGTACCTCTGTGACTTTAGTTTGCCGTCAGCCCTGGTGTGGATGTACACTCCCTCGCTACAATTCTTCACGGCGTAGTGGAAAAACATGAAGAAGTAGACTTCGAAGATTGCTTGCGTAAGGATGCAGCCTTGCTTAACTCCGCTTCTGATTGGGAAGGCCTCCGAGTTTGCGTCTTAAGAACAAAGAGAATGTTCTTCGTTTTGCAAGCTGGAACGTTAGGGCCATGTGTCCTTGACTCACCGCTGACCTTTAGCAGATTGACAACGCACGGAAGACTGCAGTTATTGACAGGGACTTTCCCGACTGAATATCGACATTGTTTGACTTCACGAGACCCGATTCGCCGAGAGATGGAGCCCGTGACTGTTCTCCTAGCTTAAAAAGTTGCACCTAGCCCTAGTACACTACAGTCCCAGAGGAAGGCCGTTAAAAACTCCCAACTGATAACCCGCCACTGCACCAAATCCTACTGGCCGAACCTTTGCAAAAGTATACAGATAGCTGTTGATACCGGGAATACAAAAGGCATGTACAACGGTATCAAAAAGGCGACAGACCCTCCATCACCCCCAAGACAGCCCACTCCCTGAAGTCCATGGGTCAATACAACTCACAGTATAGTCCGACGCAGGACAATACGACTGGTAGAGGCCTTATTAGCCCCTCCCACCACACCCCGCAACGTGTGTCAGTATGACTGACAGATGTTCTATATAGTCAGATCTGCGTGCAGACGACAGACAGAGCTCTTATATGGTCCGATGTGGGCCAATAATGTCAGATGTCCTATACAATCAGTCACATAGGCCAGTACGACTAACATAGGTCCTATATGGTAAGATGCTGGGCAATAAGGCTGACATATATCATATACGGTCGGATGTGGGCCATTACTATTAACATAAGCCATAAAAGGTCATGCCTGGGATAATACGATTAGCCAGACCTGGAAGAGAACGACTGACGGTGGATCGATAGTAAAGCCCGACATAAAAACGTTCATTGCGACTTTTCTTATTCACCTTTTGTGTAATGCTATTAATGTAATTATAGTCATACATTTATCCACGCGTATGCTCTTATATGAGGCACTGTATAAATCGTGCAATGCTAATGATATGATGCGATATTTTGTCCATTGATAGTTAACTTTTACGTGAATTCTCATTTTACGTCAAAAGTTCACTTCGGCGACATAAACCTAAACAGCCCTAGTTAGGTATACGTTTTTGATGTCTCAGTAAGGTCTACTTTGATTATCTTAATTGCAATATTGGACCATCCTTAAGGTATGCTTTGTGTGTCCTATGCATGCTTTTTTGAACCCTCAGTAAGGCCAAATTTGCCTGTAAAAAGCAGGCGTTATCGACCCGTCAGTAGGGTCTAATTTGCTCGTATACAGCATACTTTATTGAGCTTTTGTGAGGTCCGATTTGCTTGTAAAAAGAATGAATTTTTAGCCATCGATGAGGTGTTCTGTGCGTGTATTAGGTATTACTTTTGGAGCCATCGGTGATGTTTGTTTTGATTGTATAAAGTACGATTTGTAGCGACGTCGGCGAGGTTTCCTTGACATGTATAAAGTATTATTTGTCTTAGCCATCGATGAGGTTGTCTGTGCGTTTCTAAACTATAAGTTTTTAAACCGTCGGTAAGGTTTTCTTTACATGTATATAGTATGATTTATTGATCCGTCGGTGCAGTTTGCTTTGCTGTGTACAGGGTATGTTTTAGTAAGCCCTTAAAGGTCGGCTTTGCGATTGTATGGCTGTTTTCACCGTAGTGCATGCAGTTGTTTCAAAGAAGACTATTGCATACTATGCCTGTTTGTATATTTAACACACTATTTCTGTGTCCTCTCTACACGTTTCAAATCCCTGGTATCATCAAAAGAAATTCCAGGATATTTTGAGTGAGTCATTATATTTCTGACTCACTATTGGCATCAACACCTATAATTTATCAAGATCAGCTGAAATAAACTTTCATTGACTTGATTTACATTTATAGACAAAGAAGGCTGTAATAAGGTCATAGTGTTTTCGTAATAAATCATATTTTGATCTCAGGCTAATTAAAAATGTCGGTACTGCCACGGAAATAAACGTTTACTTTTATTCCATATTGTTATAAATCAAGTATATTATAATAGCCAATGTCCTATAAATAAATCGGTCTTTTTATCTTAATTGTGTGTGCGAATGTTCTGTCCCTTTAATAATTCTAGAAATTGGCGTTATTTGCATTAGAACATATGTACATGTACATAAATAAAAACGAATATCAAACTGTCTCAGCAGGCTAAGTCTAGTCTATACCATATCTATCATATAACATGTGTCATCGCCTTCAAGAGAAACATTAAGATACATATGGTTACCAAGAATGTTCAAGACTGTTCAGGTCCAAACACGAACATTCGTTTCTTCGCTTATACAAAGTATATTTATTAACCTATGGCGCCAACATCTTTAATTGTATTGCTGAAGAAATGAATTCTTGGAATCCGATAGAAAACTGAGTTTGATTGGAAGTCAGTTTTCTGATAAATTAAAATGTATAACAATTGGGAAAAGTCAATCTCTATGTAAGACCTTTGTTTTTCTTCTAACTCATACTGGCTTAGACGTGTTTAGTATCAAAAAGGTACACTCTTCTAGATATCTACATTGACCAACATCTCAGCTGGAATACACGAATCGATCACATATGTGCAATTTGTGAGGGAAAAAATATCTTATCTTTATTTCCGACATTTCATCCTCTCCCGTCACTTGAAGTTTATTTTTAGAGTTATAAGCTACCACCGATAACAGCGAAAATGATGAACACACCTATCGCTGGAAAGTCATTTTAAAAAAAAAATAAAGCTTCCTACTTCAATTTAAAATGTATGGTCAATAACGCTAAAATCAAAGGCTCTATGTGAGCGAAAGGTTTTCTAATTGGGTTAGCTCATTTTGTTACTTTATCTTTTGTCGTTAGTGTGTTTTCTAAATTTTGAATATATATATGTTTTGTTTACCCACAGGAATGTTTCAATGAGGTCGCACTTTTTCTGCTGCTCTTTGTGTTTGAATATATGTCATTATCATATATTGATAATATATATTAATCCCGAACGTTAATCAAGAAATGAATTTTAAAAATTGATAGATGAAGCAGGAGAAAATCGCATAAGTAAAATGATACAAGTTGAAAATAACTATAAAGCAGATGTGGACAGAGCCTATCGGATTATAAAAGTATTGATGACGCTTTTAGATAAAAGAGAAAATTGACCAAACTTTATATCAAGATCTATACGATATCGCGATCGAGGGTCGTTTAAATGTAACGTTATAAATCTGAGTGGGGTAGCTTGCACACGTGAAAAGAAGTTTATGAACTTATATATATCCATATCTCCTGAACACCAAGTCTTATGTATGTTGCGCAGAGAATGTGTATAAACTCCATTAAACACAACTAAAATATCGCAGTTCTCGATAATCACTTTAGATATCTGTGTATATCGCTGAGTATGATAAATTACGTCTTTGTTCTTATGTCTACCTTTGCAAATATCCTAGCCTGATTTGATTGTTTGTCCAGAATCATGTCATTGTATAATACGAGATTGTTAATAAATCCATCAAGATCATTTACAGATGGTGTTTCATCAATATATGTAATAAAAATATAACATATTTTCCATTTTTCATTTGAGTAATTTCGTTAAAACTTTGAAGCACATCATACCATCTCTAATTATCTGCTGGTGGAGCTATTAAATATAATTTACTCCATTTGAGCCATCTGGTTATTAAAGTATGTAAGAATTGCGTCTTGCCAGACCCG
Organism: Unio pictorum; assembly: GCA_030141615.1. Taxonomy (NCBI): domain Eukaryota; kingdom Metazoa; phylum Mollusca; class Bivalvia; order Unionida; family Unionidae; genus Unio; species Unio pictorum. The sequence continues at coordinate 105,751 of JARLTB010000281.1, forward strand.
GATGTTCCTAATATTATCATTATGATATAATTTGTTTATGATGGATGATGTTTAATTGGGTTCTCGGTTTTGTGTCGCTGAGAAATCAATAACATCCATGTTGTACAAATATAACAAATAATATAAATTTATATTGTGTTATATGCCCCCCCCCCTAAAAGTGGATGAGCAACAATAATAGCAAAGTATAGAACCCTTTCAATTGCCGGTAAGTGTGTAAAATGTGGTACATAAAATATATTTTGTGGTGAAATCGCCTCTTCATAACGACAATTAGCAGGAACTACATGGGCTTATTAATATCCAGGAGAAAAAACATCATCCTGGATATAATTCCTGTGGTCCTCAAACCCGACTTGACATTGAACGAGCGAGATCAACGATGACCTGGAATATATACAATAAATGCAGTTAATCAAGCATATCACGTTCATGATGTAGAGTATAAAAAAAAGATTTAGAACAAACAACATATTGTAGATGTGAAGTTACTTAACTCGTTATGTTCAATAAAAAATAAATCTTTCAAAGATGAATTACCTAATTGGTTGATAAGTGCATCGATGGAAGGTAAACTAGGGGCTGGTAATTAATCAACGGATTATGTTTATAATGGAATAGGTTCATTAAAGCCATAGAGGATATTGGAGAGGTAGAGCAGCGATTATTAAACTCTAATGTTGCTACAAATTGGATAACACGACAGGCAATATGGCAAATGTATTGACTCACACCTAATAAATGTTAGTACACGCATTTTATGTCAGAGCTCCTAACGAAGTTCATGAAGCAGATCATTTGTTTTACCACGCAATACAATTATAATTGGTTAACATCAATACACATCCAAATACGAGTTGACTGTTGTTGACGGTGCAAGTAGACATAAAGAAGTAGAACCATTATAAACTAAAACAACTGCTGAAGATGCATAAGCGTTTGAACGAAGTTCACAACCTGGATCCTTCTGATGGCCTCAGATGATACAGATATGGTGAACTTGAAGGCGGTAAAAACGGTATGACTGATCCTATTTCGAGTGTGACGACACATACGATTTCCAGGGCGGTAAGATCTACGGGTAGACCTGCAGTCTACAGATTAAATTCAACTGCTCCTCAACATGGATTAGAACGTGAACAATTACAAGTAATGCCTGAAGACACGCAATTCTCAACGTCTTCCGTTTTGTGAACTAGCACCTAGACGTCGATTACATTCAAGACAGATCATCATCACATTTCCACGTGTGTGACCAAGACTGCTATGAATTCTATATTCGGTAAATTGTCTTGGATTATTATTTGAATATTGCCACAATTTTAGTATGGTACAGCTCGCAACATGAGTATTATGTCGTTGTTTTAGTGTCATGATAAATTCAACATCGAGATTTAATTCGCCTTTTTTATGACACTTATAATAACAAACATTTTCTTACTATATCTTCGACAGTAACTGTTACCGTCCTTAGTTTGATTATAATTTTCTTCAAAATCTACCATACCTTCCGAAGCTGATATATTCTTCTGACTGTAGACACGCGAGATAAACTTTGTTTAACCACTCAGTTCTGTCATCGGCAATCCATACAACTGTATCCGAAATAGTTAATCCTGGAGATGAATGAATTGTCTCGTGATTATAAACTTCCATGTGAGGCTGAAGAAAAGTAACAAGCCAAAGAAAATCAGGCTCAAATTCAATCTTGAATAAATGAAAAACTTACACATCTGCAAGTCTATCTAAAGCGGATTTGGAGTAAACCTTGCTCATACTCCTTGTGATTGAAGTTGATGTTAAAGTGATGACAGACACTATCAACACAGTCATGACCACAGCTGCCAAGAACATCATTAGCCTAAATCGTCCAACAAAAACACCTTGGGTTACAGAACGTTTCTTAATCTGGGTGGTGCCCGAAGAGACCTCAGGAAGACCAAACACATAACAGGGGCAAAGGAGTAACGAGAAATACGTAAGAATGCCAGAAGAAAAACTTGAAAAAAGCAAAACAAGATTGGATTGGACAAACGTGCACATACATAGAGAGCAGTCTGATTAAGAAAAACAGCAAATAGGCATTCCAAATTGTGAAAGACCTCTCCAGACAGAAGCAACCAAGAGACAGTACCATTCAAGACTAAAATGGAAAATGCCTCACAGAAGCAAGTGACGTTGCAGAAAGAAGGACTGAATATTGTAAAGAACCCTACCAACATCCGTCCACAGAATACCCAGAGGTGCTTAAAGTTCCAAATTCCACAAACGATGTTTATTTCCCCATTCTCAAAAAAGAGGTGGAGTCAGCAATAAAAACAATGAAGCATGGGAAGGCAGCTGTAGTAAACAACACCCCAACTGAACTAATCAAGAATGGGGACGATCAGTGATAGAGATAATAACACAAATATGAAACAAGTTCTGGCAGACAGGCGAATAGCCAGCACAGTGGACCCAATCACGGATTATAAAAGTCCCCCAAAAAGGCAATCTCCAGCTGAACCAAAATTACAGAACTATCAGTTTGATCAGCTATGCAGGCAAGGTGATGCTGAAGATGATCATCTTGAACAGAATGAAACCACCGGAGTGGAAGAAGCACAACAGAAAAAATGTTTATTATCAGGGGTCTGTATGAAAATACTCACAACATTAACAAGACATCTATCATGTGTTCATAGATTTCAAAAGGACTTTTGATATAGTGTAGCATGAAGAATTGTGGGCCACAATGAAGAAGTACAAGATGGGTCAAAAGTTGACCAATACCATCAAGCAGCTTGAGGCCAAGGTAACCAGTGAAGTAATTGCTCAATATTCTGTGTGGGACTGGTTCCAAACAACAGTTGGAGTACGTGAAGGCTGTCCTCTGTCACCCAAGAGGGATCAAGAGCAAAACTTTTGTCAGGAGCAGCATAAACAACGCCAGCTTTGTCAAAGCTAAGACCCATCTGGAGAGACAAGAATATCTGTCTAAAAACTAAAATGAGACCATTGAGAGCACTAGTCATCGCAATCTCTTTGTATTCATGTGAGGCCTGGACACTTGTAGCAGATCTACAACGAAGAATCCAGGCACTTGAAATGATATGGTACAGAGCCATCCTTGACATCTCTTACATCGACCACATCACAAATGAAGAAGTGCATAAAGCCATTAAGCAGAAAGTAGGTCATTATGATAACCTCCTCACCACTGTCAAAAAGAGAAAACTGACATAGTATGGCCATGTCAATAGAGCAACAGTCTATTTATAACAGTACTGCAGGGCAGCGTCAAAGGTGGTGAAAAAAGAGGTAGACAGAGAAAAAAGTGGACTGACAACATCAATAATGGACCAGGAAAAGTTTTGAAGAGACAGGCGATTGCACATGAGCGAGACAAGTGGAGGGATCTGGTCAGTTGTTCAGCAGCACAGTGCCTCAACGACATCATTAGGTCAAGAGACTGATGATGATGATAATGACGATGATGATGATGATGATGATGATCCTAACGTTCATGGAGGTTTTTCTTTTATTGCACTTACACATAGTCTGACAGGAACTAAAACGCTATCCTTTAACACAACGTTTTGTTTCTTTGACGATCCTTGTATATCAACTTCAGTATTTTGGTTGCGTGTATCTGCTGGGCAATAAAACTTGATTCTCATTATTTAACGAAAATAATAGTTGATGAAGTGTATCACGAACTATCTTTTTATTTGCAACTATCAACTCATCCGGTCTCAAAAAATTCCAAAAATTGATTATGTATTTCAGGAATTGTATCACGCATTATGTCACACTAAAAATTATTCGGTGCGTAGTCTGATTAATTTCGCAAACTCTCTTAATTCTGGTTCAAGCGCTTTATGATCGTCAGTTTTTTCTTCATAATAATCTAACAACTGTTTCAGCCATTTATGTGGATACACTCCAACAAATGATGATAATTAACCATGATTATCGTACATTATCATATTAGTATGTTTTCTCAATAGGTTCAATATTTCTTTAGATACTGTGCATATTTGATCCCAAACAATAATTCTTGGCATGTATGTTTCACCCATTGGTTCAGAAGCCCATGTATCACCATTCCATTGAAAAAATGTATGATAAGTGTATGATTTAACATGTATTTCCCTGAACTCTCTGGCGTTTCTATGTGTACGGGTTAAAACGATCGTATCAAAATTTCTAAATAGTTTAATCGCACTTATTGTTTTACCAGAACATCCAGGCTCATTATGACAGATGGATTTATGTCTAGTAATAGGATCATATACTGACGGAACCGATAATGGTATAAATATTTGTAATAAATATCCTGGATTTCAACGTTTTCAGATTCAGATTAATTATGTAACATTGCTTTTTTTATTCTCCATTCGCCACATCATACATCGTAAGAAATGCATATATAAAATCGAGTTGGCAATTTCAAATAGTTTCATTCTATATGGAATGAATCCGTAGCGACTCTAATACAATTATTTGGAAATAATGTTTTTGTCATGATAGTTAATTGATAAAAATATACGCGAGCATTGAAGATCTTAAATTTGTAAACTGCGGTATTTGAAATATTAATATTTTTGCGTCGATCATATAACATAACAGTACAATCGGTACTCATTTCTTTTCTGAAAGTGTCTATGAAACCAACTTAAATAACATCTTTATAATTATATTTATTATTCCACAATCTACCGCATCCATTTTCGATACAGCTATGTTGTATATCATCAACAAATTCAAATCGTGTTATCTTCGATGAATTTATTTCTCTTTCAAAGTGAACAGCAACTGACGGAACGGTCAATCAATTATTCAGTAATTGTTCAATATTGTCCGTTAGCGATGAAAATTTCTAATCAAACCATTTAATTTCTTCGTGGCGAGATTCTGAATGTATAAACTGATTACAGTTTTCATGGAACCTGAAAACGCCCACACGGATACAGGATCGCTTTATATTTTTTGTATTTCTCTAATAAAATCAAATATATCACAGTCATAAAGTTTAACAGTTCCATCTTGTTATAGCATTAATCCGCGCATGCGCATAAGAAGCAATAATTATAATTGAAGCTCCTTTCATCTATACTTAGGTTCGTGAAATCTCTCCTGTTATCGATTTTACTATAATTGGAAATAAATTTTTGTTTCTGTCTTTTATCTGTGAAACCATTTCGCGTTTGTGAAGTGTTAAATTGGATACAATATATTTTCGAACATATTTCATCGGTTATAGATCATTTAAAGTCGGGTTTATTAATCATCGAACGGTTTATCAATGCCAGTTTTCCTGGTTGGGAATTTGTACTCAATATAGAACTGTTTTAATTATGAAGGACAGGGTCACGTTAGTTAAGGATAATCCATGTATTATTATTCGTTTCTGCTTATGCTATCAATTTTACTTTATAAACATATATTTGATCGTCGAGATATTTAATAATCGAAACAATTCATAGTGAAATATGCTTGCCTCAATCGTACTGATCATAGTTTTACTGAGAATAGTTGCTGTTGGAATTATTTTTCTATGTGACTCATCAATTTTTCTTCACCTCGTCGGCTTTAAATTCAAGTATTACAAAATTTAGTACATCTGCTTCTATAGTTAGTTTATAATGATTGAGAAATAATTGTGTGAGAGGTATATCGTTTCTATATATATATATATATATATATATATATATATATATATATATATATATATATATATATATATATATATATATATATATATAATCGTTATTTTTGTTGGAGTGGTATTAAAGACATTTTTCAGTAGTTCTTGCGATAACGGCATTATTATTATTTACTAAATCTTACTTAGTCATTGACACGTTGTAAATCCTAATCATTTAAGTGAAATCGCTATCTGATATTACTCCATCACTAAGGCCAGATGATATGAACGAAGATAATTTGGATTAATCTAGTGCCTTTGCTGTATGCAACTTTATTATATAATCATGCAATTTTGCATTTGTGCAGGTGAATATTTTTGCAACGATATTACGAACATCAGCACTTGTCACAGTTGAAACACAAATTGTTGCAGCTGCTGACGATGTCAAAATTATTGTTGATGGCAATACACCGGTTCCAGCGATAACAGCTAACGCTGGATGTTCAACTATATCAACGACAACTACACATCTGAGATATGTTTTTTTATATTTGCTCTATATTCATCAAATATATTGTATGTATATATATATATATATATATATATATATATATATATATATATATATATATATATATATATATATATATATATATATATATATATATATATATATATATATATATATGGCGACGTGGAACGAATTGCCCGTTGAAATTAGACATAAAGACACAGTGGTCCCTTTTAAGAGTGCTCTTAAAACTCACCTGTTTCGACTGCAGGGACAAACGTAGCGACCTAATCATGTTTTGTATCTTATATGTTTTCAGCATGTTTTTATGTTTTCCAATTTCATTGTTTTTGTCATTTGTTGTTCTGTAGTGTAGTCATATCATTATTGATGGTGTAAAGCGCTTAGAGCTTCGTAAGATTAGGCGTTATACAAAGTCCTCAGTATTATTATTATTATTATTATTATTATTATTATTATTATTATTATTATTATTATTATTATTATTATATTAGTTTGCTAGTCACGTACTTAGCTGCACGTTGATTGGACAGCTTCTTTATATTTAAGTAGGTTATAGTTTAGCGACTAATTCAAGATACCAATGATAAATCAAGCCGAGTTGTTATTCTTCAAGTTCCACTTTAAAGGTTATTTCGTCGTTTTACACCAACATCACTAACGATCCAGAACATCCTGTTGGTGGATAACGCCGTGGTATTGTAGTAGATATCGTAACTGTTGTAACGCTAAGTACTGAGAACCTGTATATACCGTTAACATCAGTGCGATTTTTGATACATTTATTAGGTGATGACGATAATGTATTGTCCAGACGCTACCGTATATATTACATTGTCGGTGATCTTTCTTATGCCATAGAGTTTAATATCAATTTTTGCTGGACTTCCACAAATTCATTGATGGCTCTATTTTGTTTCTACTAAAACTCAAGAACTTGTTAGCGTGAACATTTTGATCAGATCAAGGTTCGATTATTTCACTACTGATTGTTGTGAACGAGATCATCATAGGGAGGTTTTTATCGTCGACGTATTTCTTTGTTACAGCGTCATCAATTAATTCTGGTTATCCAAGACCAGTAAAAATTGTATTATTAGTCATATTAATGCTACCGGACATTGTTTCACCGGAATTTTATACTTGATTGATAATATTATATAATTTCGTTGACATAACAACACCAGGTTTAATGTTTCCATTACTATCAAACACAGCTATGCTGTTGTAGGTTATTTAAGTTAATTGTAACGATAATATTCTGCAATAAAAGATTACTTGCTTTTAAATTTTTCTTCTTTGTCTTGAAATATGACCTCGTTTATAAGTAGATAATCGTGAACTAATCGCCCTGACCATGATAGGTCTACATTGAGTATTATGTATGATCATTTTATTTTATTGTCACTGTTCTAATTGCATATCCTCAATCACTGTGATTATCATGAACGATTTTATCGATGAGAGACCGATAAACATTATTATCCATGATGCCGCCTATAAATAATCGTTGACAAATATCATCTGCTTCATTAATACCTTCTGGATAATTATTTCCAGCACTTTTTCCGCCAGTCCGAATTTCAACATCAGAAATTACTGTGTTAGGATAAGTAACAAGACCATTTGAGTTGCAATAACCCTTCCAAAAGTTGGTACAGATTAGTTGTCGAGATCTTCTTCAGGCGCTCCAGACTTTTCCGTACAATTGTTTTTATCAGTTTTTTATTATAGTCTGATTCTATATTTTAAAATTTATTTTCAGGTCAAATTAATAAAATACTTTTTTTTCTCACTAACAGAATCAAGATCTTTCCCGACGTGATATACTTCTTTAATCCAATTTTGACGCCGTCGGTTTTCCAAAAATGTGGGGTTTATATATTTTTCTCTATCATCGTATCCATACGCATCAACGTCTGTTACTTTTTCTAGATTCTTAATATTTGCCATACCCTTAGGTGTAGATATACCTTTACATCCACTTGACTTTATTTTTTTATGTGAAATTTATGATGATTGCTTTTCCCGTTCAAGTTCCATAAAATCCTTGTTTTTCTCACTGACAAATTAAAGATCTTTAGCGACTAAACATATCCTCTTAAATCCAATCTACGCCGTCGTTTTTCAACACATTTGGGCTTTATATAATGTTTCTATTATCGTATTTATACGCAGTAACTTCCATTACTTTTTGGAGTCTTAATAATGGTGACACCCTCATGTGTAAATATACCTTAAAACCCCGCTGACTTTGCTTTAGTGGAATTTGTGGATGTTGTTGAAGAGGTCGCGGTTTTTGCTTTTGTGATTCTGCATAAACTTGTATCTCTGCAAAATATTTTTTATAAATTGAATCATAAGTTTTGGCTTTTTTGTCGTAATATATTTGAGATATTCAATTTAAACAATAATCAATATATACTCAGATTTTAAATCAGATATTTGATAACAACTCGTCACTGGAATACAAGGCAAATCATCCTCTTCAACCTTTTAATTAAAATCTTGAAAAACACCTTAAATATTTTTAATCAATTCAATATTTTCTGTTGTTTTTTTTATAATGGAACTTTTTTATATCATCTATTGCAGCACGCGCTTGGTCAGTACTTTCAAGTATTTCATCCTTGACTATGTGAAGAGGTTGAACAGCAACTGTTTCAACTGGACGTTCTCGCAGAATCATTTGTGTTTTCTTAGATCTTTCTGTTCTCTGTTATCTTTCCACTTGCTTTATCGGTTTGTTCTAACGTAGGAAGAACTTAACTTGCAGTAGTTGGTCACAAAAATCAGAATAAATTTGTCGTATGGCGCAGGATAAAGATATCATGCACATTAATTTGTACCGAAAAACACATTAACAGTTATTCAACACTGGAAAACACAAGCACTGGCGTTCTACACGAGAAAACAGTGGTACACGTATAGGAATACAAAAGAATGACGTATCCAGCATCATTGTTCTACAATGACGAAACACACACACACACACACACACACACACACTAAATATATCAATCTGTGTGTGTGTGTGTATGTGTGTGTGTGTGTGTGTAATTACAATTACACTGAAAAAGCATCACCTAAATAAGATTTGTGATGACTATATATATATATATATATATATATATATATATATATATATATATATATATATATATATATATATATATATATATATATTGTTACGTGCTTAGGCTCGAATAAGCAGCAACACAGAAAGAGTGAAAATTAACAAGCTTGTAAAACTTTAACAATGATTTTTATTAAGTACAATTATTTTCATAAAATAAATAAACTTAGGGTTTTAGAGAATCAAATCCAACAAATATAGAATTCACAAAATAATCCACTAATGGAATTGCAAGTCCTGATAAATAAATGTTCTAATAGTTAAGGTTCGAATCTTGACGATGTAATCCAAAATGGCTGACAATGTCACGTGATGCAGTTCTCGTTTAATATCATCCAGATGAAATTATGAAATGTATGTCCTGTTTCCAAATAAATAGAATAATTCTTCTTTTCCAACGAATTGACACAAAGTCCAGAATAAAATTAACACTCAAACATGAAATACAGAACTAATAACTTACAGCCCAAAGATTCTACTAATGTTAGCTTCCAAAACACAGTTATATATATGTAATTCCCTCGTAAACAGGAGGAATCATGTGATTCTGGAAGGTCACAGAAAGAAGCTACCTTCTCCAAGTCACGTAATAATGGAATGATCTAGAAGGAAATCATTCACTTCCCACCCTCAAGAACTAAAAATAAAAGTTATCCTTGAAATTAACAAATACTATTAAAGACCTGTTTACAATGTCTAAGGCAAGGTCAGATATTGAGGTAACCAAGCCAAGGTCAGCCTGTTTACAACTAGAGTCTAGGTCAAACTGAATTTTCTAGAAAAAAAATCTCCCAATTAATGAATAAATATTAAACCCTAAATGACAAATTTGGATTTAACAATAAAAAATAAATAAATTAAATCCAATAGCTGTAACAATATATATATATATATATATATATATATATATATATATATATATATATATATATATATATATATATATATATATATATATATATATATATTCTGTTTTACCCATCTGCATAACTTACTAGCTTGTCCTTATCATTAAACTCACTTTATGTAAACTTCATCTTTGCAGAGTTGTCATTTTATAACTAAACGTCTTCTTTCTAAATAACTTTCTCAAGTCTCGCTTGTTAATTGTTAACTTTGCCTTGTTATGGAGTAAATATTTCCTGTTGTCCTTGTAAGAAGCGTACACATTTTGTCCGCTGTAAAATTATAACTACAGCATCAGAGGCTCGTGCATGCGCGTTTATTTCTTGCCAATGCCATATTAAATACCATTTTTGAAATATGCCATCATATATGTAGTCTCAATATCATCTTAAGCAACATACTTGATCGTATATACAAAATCATTTACAATTAAAAATACACCGATTCAGAGAATTTAATTTCGACGTGAGAAACATGGAAACGAATAGTTGAATTCATTAGTAGTTTTCAAGCTTTCCGACATAATACACTGTGACATATTTATTAAGGTACACTTCGAGATCTCGTTAGATTTCAACCTGTGTTCACATGCAATCACGTAATACTGATATTAAGCACTTGAACTATAATTGTATTGTTCGCATGTGTAGCATCTGTTCATGTACCGCACCCAAAATATACCGTAGTATACTATACACTATATAGGCATCGTACGATATTGCAAAATAGCGATGTCAAATTCCTCGTGTGGCATCATGCAGTGAACATGTAATATGTACTACCATGAAGCAAGTTCAATTTCCAAATTTATCCTTACATTAGTTTAACGAAGTCATATAACCTTGATGAGGACATTTAATATGACATTGAGCAGTTCATACAATTGTTCATACACGCCAACAAAGGTCTATATTTGTAAATAATCGACCACATACTTCTCTTTTTAAAAACTGGTTCATCTTGCATACAAAAATAGCGGCAACACCATTTACCACAATCCAAAACAATCTATCACAATCTGCTATAAAAATACTACAATCGACCACAATCTGCAAGCACAATCTTCTACAATCGAGCACAATCTTCTACAATCGACCATAACAATCTTGTACAATCGAGCACAATCTGCTACAATCGAGCACAATCTTCTACAATCGACCACAAGCTTCTACAGTTGATCACAATCTTCTACAATCGACCATAATCTTTTACAATCGAAAACAATCTTCTACAATAGAAAACAATCTTCTACAGTCAAGCGTTACAATAACAAAATCTACTTGTAACTGTGTCACAATTCACTATAATCTTACACACGTGACCATGTCAATACCTCAATCGGCAACAGTCAGCCATGAAAATACCAGAATCAACCACCATTGACTATTAAAATAGTATAATGCAACCAAACTGATATGATGGTCACGAGGGAGAAAAGATGAAACCTTCACGGTCCAGTATAAAGCCATAAGGATGGCCACCCTATTTTCTTTTTACAGGTTTACGGTATATAACACACACATTAAAAATGCAAAGTACTCCAAATATTAGTTCAATAAAATACAAAGTCTACATCTAATTATGTGTAGCGATAAAGAGAGTAGTGGGTGTAATAAAAAACGTTTTGAACATATTTCAATATTTAATCGTTTTATAATTTTTAATATATTCATCATATAAGTATTTATAAATATTATAGACATAATGCAATTAAGAACAATTTATATCAGTTGAATTGAAAAGTATAAAACACCTGCTTTCATCCACATATAAACAAAGCATAAATATATACAAGAAATTTGTTCATTCATATATGCCAACTAATTAACACAATAATATAATTTAAAATCCAGATTATAATTTAATAGAATATACAAGTTGTTATACACTGCATCACATAAATTATCGTGAACGTATAATATTTGCCTTAGATATTAAGCAACGACATGTACAAGAAATTCAACACAAAACACGTTCATTAAAATATACCAATGAACAGTTTAATTTATATATTAAAATATGTTTTATGCTTGATTGTAGAAGACTGTGGTCGATTGATGTATTTTCATAGTATATTGTGGTAGATTGTGGAAAATCGTGACGGCCCATTATTACTGTATGTTGTAAATCCTCAGAAAAAATTCTGAGCAATGTTCAAAAAGACATTGTTTTGTAATAGCGAAGAAATGGCATTATTTAACAAAATAAACATTTTTATGGTGAAAAATGACCTTTACGCATTATTTTATCAGAGAGTGTGTTTTCGAAGTTAGTGTAACCACGATGACGGGTATCGAAGTTTACACGATTTTTCAGTTGCATATGTATTATATATTTTGTTTGCTCAAGGTCGTAAGCGGTCCTGAATGCTAGAAAACAGGAAAGTAACTTTCTCTAACAAAGTAGCTACTAATACAAACGTTTGTTATTACACAAAGTTACTAAATACAATTTAATTTATCAATTAACCTGAAAAGATGCTTCGAGGAATAGTTCAAATACCTGGAAATTTGTTAAATTACCAAAATTAAATCTTTGAATCGTTAAGTCGAAGACATCACAAAGTCTGTTTTGTTAATCACAGACAAATTATTTTATAACTGTTTTCATTTGGGTTGATTGTTTAATATTTTGAACATTTGTCTGATCTGAAAATGAAAAAGTGAGAAATATACTTAAAGATCTTATAGTAAAATCACAAATTGTAAGCTTGACGTTTTATCAGACAGAATGTTTTCTCTTTTCACATTTAGGCACCTGGTGACACAAGTTATTATTCTCCCTTACTTTGCACTATATCAAATTGTCGCGACGTGGCGACGTAGTAACGAAACCCACTGTAATAAAATGACGTAGCAATATTTCCGTTTTCAATAGATACGTTCGTTGGTGAACAAAGAAGAAATGTTGTTTGACGGAGAAACTCAGTTACAGCATAACAACGTTTGTTTATCCTGTTGAATTTAGTATTCCTGGCTGCATCCAAGACAAGGATTTAATATTCGTTTTTCTAATATGATCTGCAATACGTAAATCAAATATTTCGGATATTCATTTGGAGCACAATTGTACATGCCTTATTTGGTTATCTGCAAGAGAATTTAACTTTGAATGTAGCCTTTTCATTTTGAAAGGAATTGCCAAGCAGGCATGAATGACATCCGCATATTTCATATTTTAAGTCCAGTACGTTGATCTTGTTTTGTAAAGTGATGAATGATTAATGCGCCTTGCGTACAGAAAGAATTTAAATTCTACATAAATGTAACATTAAAATGCCACCTTTTTGTAATTCAGTAACTGAACAGTAAATCAATACATGGGATTTTCCTTTAGTGTTCACTAAATTACCTTTCACGACTGTTTACTTGGGCGAATATGCATTGTAAAACTAGAAAATGCAGTATTGCATACATGAATTATTGCATCTAGTGTGTTGTAACACCGCCCTTAAAATTATTTTTACTTTCTCTGCCAATAATTCTGTTCATAATGAACGTTCTGCATTACAAAGTTTGGATTTCAAGATTCACTAAGAAAATACGTTTTGCTTCTAAAATTCTGTAATATATATATATATATATATATATATATATATATATATATATATATATATATATATATATATATATATATATATATATATATATATATATATATATTTCATTTAAGAGAATACTGTAATGGTAAAATGGCAACAACATACGAATTTTAACAGTTCAATAAATGCTAAATAAAATAGCTTTTGTCTCTCGCACTTCCTTCTTTAATTCTTTCTGTACTATTTCCATCTGCTGTCATGTCAAAAACATATCAACTTTGCTGTAAAATGTTGTAAATCACAGTGAAAAAATAGACGTCAATAATTTTGTAGCTTTTGTATACACACATACATACATACACACACACACACACAAACACACACATATATACATGTGTGTGTGTGTGTGTGTGTGTGTGTGTGTGATTTATATTTGTACTTGACCGTGGTCCATGACTAAGAGTATAGTTCTGGTCTACCTGACAATTTTTGTTTGAAAGATATCTAATTTTCTAATTTAGAAGAAAAGTTTTCAGCATTACTCTGCTTTTATGGTTTACTGAAGAGAATTTAATAAATGGAACTGTTTTGTACAGTTGAACAAAAGGTTGTGTTCTCGTTTTTTCTTGAAGGTCTGGGCCATACATTCAAGGTTACATTTACTTTTTATATGGGTCCGTGTCTAGCCAAACAGACTAAAACGCAAGACATTGCGTATCTCTGCCATCTTACCTTCAAAATGAATAACAACAATTAGTGTGCTTTTGTAAATTAGAAACTTATATTATTAGGTTTTAAAAATTGTAAGACTTTCTTTGACACTGCAACTCGTAAACGTTTATAAACTAATCAGAATAAAACTTTGTAACGATCCAAGTCATTATTTCATGTTTTCAAAAGTTGTTTTCAATGAGCTATCGGTACGACTCGGTTTTTGTTCATTACCATTGTGCATGTGTGTGTGTGTCCAAACGGTTTTTCGAAAAGTTATTCAGTTATTTAATATTAACCATTGTACTATTAACATCGTCGTTTGAGTGTTTATCTTCGGTCATGTATTGTATCAATAACATCGCCCGATTCCCAAGACCAGTTCACGTACGAATATTGATTACTTTTTGAGCTAGTCAGTGAAGAGAGTGTAATGAAATGGCATCGTGACTTATAAATATGCTATTTATTTGTCACGACAATTTCATCAATGTTCAATAATTGGATCACGTTTAGCTCAGAAGCCACATAATTAAAAAAAAAAAACGAAATACATCAGTAAAAAAGTGAAATTCTTTTGCTGACGTGTATTGTACTTGTATCTAAGCCCTATAAGCAAAAATGCTGACAAGCGATTATATTGCATACTAGGTACAATAACATTTGTTAACGTTAATTCCAAGATAGAAACACACACTTCCACTGATATGTAACTCTGGTGTCATGTTAAAGTAATGATCTGGTGTCATGTTAAAGTAATGATAAACTGATGACTTTTTAGTAGTCCTATTAGGTCTGAAATGGCACTTGTATGTTAATCCTTAATTAGCTTCTACAGGTCATACCATTGTAAAACTTGGGTATATAATAATGAAACCCTATCCTACACACACACACACACACACACACACACACATATATATATATATATATATATATATATATATATATATATATATATATATATATATATATATATATATATATATATATATATATATATATATATATATATATATATATATATGATTAGACAGTGCGTTATTTACCACAAGCAGTCCCTTAACCCACACCACTCCTGAAACATTACATTTACACATAGCTTAGAGCAAATGATCATGTACCACCTACAATGTTTATATTACAATTTTTCAGTTACTAAATATAGTGTAATGAGATTTTAAACAATTATACATCTGTTCACAAGACTGCATCAAATACCAAAGGCTAAACATGCATCTCAGTGTTAAAGTGACAGATTTAAAATATAAAACAGTGGCCTTCATATATTTACGAAAACAATCATTTGAAGAGTGAATATATGACATTTTAGCCCGTTTTATATATGGGATTAACAGTGTCTGTCTGGCATTTTCGGTCATACCCCAGTTCTCAAGGTCAAGTAATTTACTTACTTTTCAAGGTCAAGTTTAAAAATAAGTAGTAATGTCACTATCTTTATTCAGGTGGTCGAATTTGTTCCGATTCATATATTTTAATTACAGTTTATCCAGCACTACATAATTTCTCGCAGGTTGTCGTCTTATATGTCAATGTAATTGGTTTGTAAAGATCCCAGAATAATCATATACTGTGTTGCGTGTTACACTTGTACTGAAAGCCTTAAGGGTGTAACTCATCTCAATATATTGGTGTCATCTTCAACACCAACGTTCTTTACGTACACTTACTGACACAGACAAGCAGGATACTTGGATATCATATAGTGTGATGCTGACGTGAAATAGTAGGTGTTTTTAGCATGTGGGTTTTAACCCTTCTTGTTATGGAATTTTCCGTCCTTTCTTGTGCAAGATCCTATATCAGAAATGCATTTACGAATTCAAGAAATAGAAATCATTTAACCATGCTGCATTTCTACTATGGTATCAGAAAACTCGTAATATACACATTTTGTGTGAAGTTAGTGTATGCGTGCGTGTTTGTATGTGTATGTGTATGTGCGTGTGTTGTTTATATAAACAAATTAGCGTTAGAACAATTGGAGTCATATTGCTATGTTGTTCGCAGTGTGGCAGTTTATAGTGATGTCTAGCACTGTGGTATCATGCTGCACACATCCCACCGAGTCGCATTATCCTGACACTAGGCCGACCACTCCTAAAACCAACCTAATAATGCTAAGCGCCTAGGGAGCGGTAGCTAGTACTATATTTTCGATCTCTTGGGTATGACTCGCCTGGAGTTTGAACCGTAACCATCATAACGATCTTATCCCATTCGTCTTCATTAATGGGTGGTGTTGTAGCCTACAGCATCATTGATGGTGTGTTTTCAGTTGTCAACATCGTTCATGATCATAATGAGTGGAAACTTCATTGATTCATCGAGTCTTATATCTGTTTGGATGCATAGAGGTCATGCTTTGCCATCATTTAGGTTGGTCATGCAGTACGGAAAAAGGAATCCTATGAAAACATGAAACAACGTTTGATGTGCATACTCTATGAGCAACATCAGTGGCAGCTTTGTTATGATTTGAAGGTGCTTGCGCTATTGCTTGGTCTGCAGACTGGATACATAAAGTACTTCTGTTGTCTCTGCGATTAGGATTGTTGTGCGAGAGAGTCCCACTACATCAAGAGATACTAGCTGCTCAGACAGTCCTTGGAGCCAGGGAGAAAAAGTGGTCGGCCCCCACCACTTGTTGAATCAAAAAAGATTTTGATCTCATCCTCGCACATCAAGCTGTGACTTATGAAAAACTTTATCAAGGCCATGGAATAAACACAATCAGCTTTCGAGTCCCTCTGTTGAAAATTTAAAAGGTCAATTGTCGTTAAGATAATGTTATGTATATTTAATTAACTTATTATTTAATTAATTAATTAATTGTTTGTTAGATTTTTTATGATACTTTTTATGATATTCAATGCTTTTGTAATGTAATTTTGTTTACTGGACTAGTTTTTGTATAGAATTAAATTTCGTTCTGTTTGACTTGATTGAATGTTATTTCACTAATGTAAATACCCAATAATTTAATATTGTATCTACTTGCTGACCTACTAATCAGTGAACGTATTGATAAACAAGTGTATTTTTGCAATTCGTTCTCAGCGTAAGAATCGTTTATTTGACTCAAGGTCATGCCTGGATTACTTGACGTGAGGTACGTGTTAATTTGTAAACAAACTTCATTTTCAAGTAGTATGAACTCTTGGCCCTCACCTGTTTTGCGTTTTAGCTTTTCTTATAACAAATATTGTGATAAGAATTCTATCATTGGTGACTTAATACTT
Source organism: Unio pictorum (assembly GCA_030141615.1). NCBI lineage: Eukaryota > Metazoa > Mollusca > Bivalvia > Unionida > Unionidae > Unio > Unio pictorum. The sequence goes on from JARLTB010000281.1 coordinate 123,472, forward strand.
GAAACGTTAAACTGTTTTATGTTGTATCCAGATTGGGGCTGAATTTTATTTTCTTCAAATTATTGAATTTCAAGTGACGGTTTTCCCTGGAAATGCCAGTGCTCTAAAGAATTTAAAACTGGATTAATATATTCTGTGATTCAACAAGAGACGTTTGTTGACACATCAGCACAGTTCCTACTATTGACTACGCCATTTATTCCATCTTCAATTTAGCACACTAAAATCCAAAGTAGAAAGCACATTTTATCTCTGAAGCAGACAATATCTAAGAAGTTTTAGACCAGTGTAATATGAGGAATATTCAAACTGCATGCAATTTCACGGAGATATTATATATACATTATTTACTTATAATTTCCCTTACATGAATTTAGAAAGTGGCAGTATCTTAATGTCTATTAGAATCAGATGCAAATATACATTTGACATCTAACAAATGGTCAGACATTTGGTAAAACTTTCCATGAATACTTTGGGGCAAGTTGTGTTGTTTTATAAAATGTTATTTATGACGTACTTAATAACCATTAAGTCTCCACTTAAACCAGTGTTTTGACATATCTTTATTTTTTTATCTAATGCGGCAACATGTAAGCTCTAGAGGTCTATAAACATTATGATACGTTTAATGCAACCATTTATAAATATTTGCTGATAGTAGTTTACCATGAAAATTGGAATTGTATTTGTCTATTGAGGTGTATGATATCCTAATGTCATTATACTTGTTTATTAAGGTGTATGCGATCCTAATGCTATTACACTTGTGTATTGAGGTGTATGCGATTCTAATGCTATTACACTTGTGTATTGAGGTATATGCGATCCTAATGTTATTACACTTGTTTATTGAGGTATATGCGATCCTAATGTTATTACACATGTTTATTGAGGTATATGCGATCCTAATGTTATTACACTTGTTTATTGAGGCATATGCCATCCTGGTGCTATTGTACTCGTCTTTTGAAGTGTATGCAAACCTAATGAGCCTTCACATGAGCATCTGGGCATCAAAAACATTATTCTTGAAATTTGAATGAAGAATGGATGTGTGTCGCATGCAAGAGCTAGATTGTTGTAACCTAATATACAATATATTAAAATGGTTAAATATTGTGTTCACCTTTCAGTTTGGGATATAGCATACTTTTAAACAATTTGACAAAATAGGGGGTGAACATTTGTCAATAAAAGAATATGGGCATCAGTACTCTGTATTACAAACGGTTTTAACAAGTGTGCCAAAATGGACTGATTACTACATGTTTTAAAAAATGTTATGAAAAGGTGTTGGTCATCCCTCTTACAACATATGTAGACCATTAATCATTGGTCAATCAGATTATTCTATTTGTGTCTCTTGGGATGTGTCTGGAAGATGAAACACACCAAATCTATGTTACAATGACTCGATATTTAGTATCAAAAAGTATTTCCTAATTCAGTTTCTAACCCCACTGCACTAATTGCTGTAAACATTACACTAAATTCAAAACATCACACACAATTTTCAGAAAATTGAAAGCTGCTTAGACATGGCGTCTGTTCTCAATTTGCGTCCTTAGTATTAGATTAATACTACATCTTAAACCTGACAACATTTCACATTACGCCTAGGACGCAATGACCTATTTTGAAGTGTTTAAATACTACATAAACAGACGGTAGGTATGTTCAAATTAAAACACCTTTTTTGATCTATTACAAAGAACATGTACATGTCAAGAATACACAGAAGTCGAGTTATGACACAAAGTAAAACCGATTTCGTGGAATATATAGTCTGCTGATAGCTGGCACACAGAAACTAAAACTATCTGTTCCTCGTTAGTGACAACTATAGTTGAAACACAACTCTATTGGTGTTCACGAGTAAGACAGGATAATTGACCGGGGAGGTATAGCAGGTACATACACCCGTACAATCAGATTTAATTTGTAAAATCAGTTAATACAAAAAGCTGAGGAGCACAATTCATTGGCAGAGTAAATCATTCTAAACTCTCTGGGCGATTTGTTTAATCCTTCTCTTGCAGATTTTACTTATAATTTCTTTAAACTGATTCGAGTCTCATGATAATAGAATTCCCTTCCAACTTTGATTTAGCATTTAGTTTAGAGATAACGAAGATAACCTTTCTTCATTTGAATAAGTTGAATAATATTCTGCGATCGGATATATTTGTCAATTTTAATAAAAACATGTTTACATGCTTCAAAAATGATGTTAGAAGAAAATGACTTCTTTGATAAACACTGATGTGTGTTTAGCTTTCTCCTTAAAAGTACTTTTCATACCATTACTTCAATTATTATAATGTAGTCGTATAATACTGAAATCTTTTTGTTTCTACAAAAATACACGTAGATTCACATTTTTAAATCTGTTTGTTTCTACAAAAATATACGTAGATTCACATTTTTAGATCTGTTTGTTTCTACATAAATTACATGCAGATTAACATTTTTAAATCCGTTCGTTTCTACATAAATAAATGCAGATTCACATTTTTAAATATGTTTGTTTCTACATAAATGCAGATTCACATTTTTACATTCGTTCGTTTCTACAGACAATGCAGATTCACATTTTCAAATTCGTTTTGCTTCTTCATAAATAATTGCAGATTAACATTTTTTATTCGTTTGTTTCGACAGAAATAAATGCAGAGTCACATGTTCAAATCCGTTTGTTTCTACATAAAACAAATGCAGATTAACATTTTTAAATCTGTTAGTTTCTACATAAAAAATGTAGATTAACATGTGTAAATCCGTTTGTGTCTACATAAAATAAATGCAGATTAACATTTTTTTAAATCCGTTTGTTTCTACATAACAAAATGCAGGATAACATTTTTTAAATCCATTTGTTTCTACATAAACTAAATGAAGAGTAACATTTTTAAATCCATTTGTTTCTGCATAAACTAAATGCAGATTCACATTTTTAAATCCATTTGTTTCTACATAAACTAAATGCAGATTCACATTTTTAAATGCATAGTATATTGGTCATTTAAGACGTTTTGCAGAAAGCGTAAATATGTATTATATGCTGAAGTGAAAGTCTATAATTTCTTCAAATGCAAGCAAATGTCGAATGCATTCGAAAATTCATTTAAGTTGGGGTAAACATACTAAATAAGTCCATCAAATTATAGCCACGATATAAGAACACTAAATCCACGTACGTTAATCAAATCATATCAGACTATAAACACACTAAATCCAAGTTCGTCAGTTATATCAGACAATCTATATAGATAAATCAGTTGCCTGGTTCTTCCTTGCAGACACTGGATCAGTCCATTGAGATTTACTAAAACACATGAAAAATATAACCTTGAAAATGTTCTTACAATGTCAAAATAATTGCTAATTAAGATCCTCTACCAATGACAAGCTAATTGCTAAATAGTATCCTCTACTTATGCAAAGCTAATTGCATATTAATATATGTTTTCAATGTCAAAATGAATGCTGATTAATATCCTCTACAAATGTCAAGCTAATTGCGAAATAATATAACCTACCAATGTCAAGCTAATTATTAATTAATAACCATGCCAATGTCACTCTAATTGCTAAATAATATATTAATGTCACGTTATGTGCTAAATAATATAATCTACCAATGTCAAGATAATTGTAATTAATATCCTCTACCAATGTTAAGCTAATTATTATATAATATAATCTACTAAGGTTAAGCTAATTGTAATTAATATTTTCTACCAATGTCAAGCTATGTGTTAAATAATATAATCTACCATCTGACCAGTTCCCTCCCCTTGTCTCAATCATGTACCAATGCCTATATCCTCCCAAAACTTTTTTTAAAATCTGATCAGTTTCCTTCACTTGTCTCGATAATGTGCGTAAAAACACAAACCTACGCTTTGCAGACGACATTGCAGTGAAGACGAGCTTGCCACCTTAGTGAAGAACCTGGATGAATCATCTTCCAGACTAGACATGGAGATAAGGGCAGAAAAGACAAAACTGATGACAAATAGTGGCAAACAAATCTCAGCCAAGATTAAAGTCAGAGGACAGGAACTGGAAACAGTGAACCTGTTCAAATATCTTGGTTCCATATTCACCGGAGAGGGATCAAGAAAACAAATTTTGTCACAGCACAATTACAATGACGAACCCAGGCACTTGAAATGAGATGCTACAGAACCATCCTTGGCATGTCTTACACGGACCACAACACAAATGAAGAAGTGCGGAACACTTTTAGCCACAACGTTGGCCATTATGAAGACCTCGTCACCACTGTAAAAAAGAGAAAGCTGAAATGGTATGGTCATGGCACACGATCCAATATTCTATCCACAACAGTACTGCACTGCAGAGTCCAAAATAGCAGAAGGAGAGGTAGACCGAGAAAAAAGTGGACTGACAACATCACAGAATGGACCAGGACAAGTTTGGCGGAGATACAGGCATTGGCATATGATCGAGACAAGTGGAGAGAACTGGTCAGATGTTCAACAGCACAGTACCTCAACGACCACACTAGGTTACGAGACTGATTATGATGATAATCTACCAATGTCAAACTAATTCCTAATTAATATTCTCTACCAATGTCAAGTCAATTGCTAAATAATATAATCTACCAATGTCAAACTAATTGCTAATTAATATCCTCTACCAATGTCAGGCTAATAGCTAAAAATATAATCTACCAACGTCAAGATAATTGCTAATTAATATTCTCTATCAATGTCAAGCTAATTGCAAATACTATAATCTACCAATGTCAAGTCAATTGCTAAATAATATATTCAACCAATGTCAAGATAATTGTTAATTAATATCCTTTACCAATATCAAGCTAATTGCTAAACATATTCTCTACTAATGCAAAGCTAATTGCTAATAAATATATGTTATCAATGTCAAACTGAATGCTTATTAATATCCTCTACAAATGTCAAGCTAATTGCTAATAAATATATCTTATCGACTTCAAACTAAATACTAATTAATACAGTGCACGAATATCTAGCTAATTTATAATTAATATCCATAACCAATGTCAATCTAATTGCTAATTAAATTCCGATACCAATGTCAAGCTGATTGCAAATTGATATCCTCTACCTAAAGCAGGCAAATTGCTAACAAATATCCTCTACCAATGTCAAGCTAATTTTTTAATTATTACAATCTACCAATGTCAAACTAATTGCTACTTAATATCCTCTACAAATGTCAAGCTAATTGCTAATTAAGATCATCTGGTAATGTAAAGCTGGTTGATACTTAACATTCTCTAATGTCAAGCACAGCACATTCCCAGATACTCTGTCAATTTCAAAACCAATGTCAAGCTAATGGCTTATTAATATCTTCAACCAATGTCAAGCTGGTTGTTAATTAATTTTGTATACCACCAAAAAGCTAATTTCTATTTAATATCTTCGACCAATGTCAAACTAATTGCTAATTAATACCCTCTACCAATGTCAAGCTAATTGCTAATTAATACCCTTTACCAATGCCACGCTAATTGCTTAATAATACCCGCAAATGGCAAACTAATTGTTTATTAATACCCGCTGCCAATGTCATGCTATTTGCTTACTAATACCTTCTACCAACGTCAAGCTACCAATGTAAAATTAGTTACTTATTAATACACAATGTCAAGCTAATTGCTTATTAATACCCTCTGCCAATGCCATGCTAGTTGCTTATTAATACCCTCTACCAATGTAGAATTAATTGCTTATTTATTCACTCTATCAATGTCAAGCTAATTGCTTATTAATACCCTCTGTCAATGTCATGCTAGTTGCTTAATAATATCCCCTACTAATGTCAAGCTAATTGTTAATTAATATCCTCTACTAATGTCAAGCTAATTGCTAATTGACGCTAACGATTGCAAGATCTTTCAAGCTCACAGTGGTTTCAGTAATTTCCTGCAGTTTAAGTTTAGTAAGCGTCCTAAAGAGAAAGGGGGTGTCTAATCGTTCGTAATTCCTTTAAGATTTGTGTCCCTTTCAGTTTTTTAACTGTTATCTGTGTTGATAAAAGTCCTATCTCTGAACGTCTAATTAAAGTCGATAGCTCCATGACCTCAGTGGAGATAATATTCGTTGTAATTTGTGTTTCTTTTTGCGACACAATCAAGAAACGTCTTAAAAACAGATCTAGATTATTTTCGTCTTCTATATTGAGGAAACTGATGGCTTCCAATGACTGTCTATATAAAAGGTTATCGTACATCCTGTATATCGAGTCGAACAGCAAACAATAAGACCTTGATCTGACAGCGCAGATTATCGGGTTATGTGCTGTAGGCAGTTGTGTTAAATTGTATTGAAAAAATAATGCAATAGTCATGCTGGTTAAAAATATGAATCTGGCAGACTAAGTTTGATAAATAAGATTCGAAATTAAACCATTTGATGAAATTCCCTGGATTCCCGTAATTTATAAATTATAACTTTAAGTACGTTAGCTGTATTCGACAATACATCCAATGATAATTCCAGATTCTTATGAAAGAGAAAAAGCCATATAAAAAAGCCATATACATATGGCCTTTAACCGAAGCATCAAATAAAACATATAGTTGTAATTCCAGATTTCAAAAAAAGATCTCACTTTTTTCAGAAACAATGCCTTTAGCAAGGATGTTTTCTTGAATTTGAAAGGATGGATTCAACGGAAGACATTTCTCTAAATTTTCTTGCTTATTTGGGTGTCATTTAGACTATAAAATTAGCATGTAGAAATTCAGCCAAAATTGAATATAAGCACGACTGGGAGAGGTTTTATTAGTCCTCAGTTAGACAGTATTCTTGAGAGTGCTAAATGTCTAGATTTTTACATATTATTTATGAACTCATCTCAGAGCAACAAGTGAAACAATTAAAAAATTGCAAATCTTGTACAACTGTTACTAGTGACTACTAGTATTTGCCGAATACATATTGTAAAGTATTTATAGTGACAAAATACTCACAATTACAATGGCATCAGTATCGTGCTTTACAGATACATTGTCCTAAAATGCATGCTAATCATATTGAGAAATGTATGTTTTGTAATAGTTCATCAGGAAAAAAAACTCATTTTGTGTGTTTATCTAATCTGGTTAACAGGAAATGAAATGAGCATTCCCACTGGATCCTAGATCTACTAAATAAACCACTTATTGTAAGTAAAATAGTTTTATTGGGGGAAACAGATGTAGAGCAAGTGTATGAAAAACATTTATATTGTATTCTAGTTTTAGCCAAGTATTACATATAGACATACATACGTTAAACGGTCTTGAAAGATGCAGGAATAGTATGTAATAGAACAAATATATTACTGTTAAATGGACATAAAAAAGACAGTTTCAAGTAAAGTTGGGGCAGTGGACCATTACGTCTTCAAACGCATAGTTGATATTTGTAGTATATTCTTCCCAAGCATACTTGACTTTGTATTGCACTCCATTTAGGCAAACTAAAAGATGCGATATAAATTGTAGCATGGTCTAGATAGATGAGTATCATATTGTTATGTATACCTATAATGTGTGTTTAACTTATGTCCAAGATAGTAGACGAGCCCCGAGTCACAGAGTGGTCTAAGCGCTGACCGTGCAAGGAATGTTCGCTTGCATAAGGGACAGATTATGAGTGGGCCATGTCCAAGAGGGTTTATGGCACATGATTTTCTGGCTTGCTTCTTCAGCTCTACAGCTGCTGTCCCGCACAACTTGGAGCCTTTGCACAAGGAAGAACACAATGTTACTCGATCACTTGCTGTTTGGTCTCAGAAATCAGTGTTTATGTTCAATGCTTTCGATGCAGCTTCAGATTATCTTTGTAGCGTTTCTTCTGAACTCCGTGGGATCGATGTCCTTGCTGTAGCTCGCTATAAAATAGTCTCTTAGGCAGCCGATAGTCTGACATGCGTGAATCATGTACCTCAATGTATGGAATCTTCTCCCGCCAATTGATGATGAGGATTTTCCTGAGACGTGTGATGTGAAAGTGGTGCTGCTTCCATAATCATCTGAGTTCATCAGCATGACAACGTTTAGACAGCCGGACACGGAGTTGAGTGCAATGGATGACCAAGACGTCCTACGTGCCTTGTCGAGGTCTTAGCGCTCAATGGCGCTTTGCTAGCAATCGCCTTTCTGAACAGTTGTACGGCTGATTGCTCCTGCGCGTATGCTGCCACATCCAGTCTTCACATGCTAGGTAGACAAAGCTTAACTCAGCGAATGTTTAAGACCCGTCGGGTTACCCTCAGCCTGGAATAACCGTTTTCCGGAATGCATATTCCCCATATTCTTAGAGCCACATGTGACAGCTGAGTGCAAAGTGGAGATAACAGGTGGACGAGCTACTCCAGAAGTAGAGCGACTACTTAGACAACCAGACATCCCATACATAGTTAAACAACTGAGAACGAGTCGACCTCTAACTGGGTCCTGGTTTTATACATAAGTTGTTAGTATAAATATATATATATATATATATATATATATATATATATATATATATATATATATATATATATATATATATATATATATATATATATATTAGCATTATACAGATTCAGCTTGATCGTACGTTGTCAATATACACATTTTATGGTCATATCCTTTGCACTAACATATTAAAATTCGCTACGAAATCCATATAGCAAATATATGACAGAGCAAAGAAATAAAGGTTAAATGCAAGTACTTCTATAGATAACGCCTTGTACAACGTGTTCATGCCACATCTTACAAGTTTTTTTTGTTCTTATAGGACAGAACATGACACTTGAAGACCAGCTGTCAGATTATCAGAAAGTTGATTTATGTTTCGAAATCTCCTGTACAACAAGTACACACCGACTACATTAGGGCCGTTGAGGTTCCACGCCAATTTGACTGAAAAATTTCAAAACTTGGACGTACAAACGAATGGACAGATAGATTGGAGGAAGTCAATATGTCACCGTTGTATCCAGATGTGGCTGTATATATCTTGATCATCGTCCTTGTTGTGTTTGCAGACTCTGGATCAATCCATCCATATTTAAATAAATATTTAAAGTCACAGTGGTTGCATGAATTTCCTTCAGGGTTTGTTTAGGAAGCTTCGTCGATAGGAAGGATGTATATAATCTTTCGTAATTTCTTTCAAGGAGACCATAAACCAATGAAAATATAGTATACTAATAAAGGAAAACCTTATTCTCAAGTGTCATCTGCAAAGCCAGTATTTTAACATTGACATGTCTTCTAGGAGCTGAATTTCCATGAACTCGTATGCAATATTCCCGCGCCTATTCGGTTAGTTTTGTGATATGACGTCATAGTGACGACTCCAGCATCCCGACCGGCAGTTGTCAAAGACAATGCCGTGTTTTGTAGCTTGTTAAACAGCACATTAAGAACATTTGTTTTCTCTTCCAAACGACAAAGGCGTAAAGAAAGTATGTATACATTATTACAATCGAGTCGATTAAAAAGCAACACCATACAGAAACTTGTGCTCATTAAATTCCGCGAAGGAATGTCAGCTGTTCCAGACTTTCCTGTGGAAACTATCAAACCTCTGAGTTACTAAAATAGGCAGAAAGCCGAGTAAATGACCACAAAATGCAGCAATCATTCACAGATCTTTGATCTACACCATTGGTGCAAACACAATATGATAGCCCGACACTCGGGGCCCCTCAACATTTAGTTCGGGCCCATACTGTATTCAAAGTGAGGTGCCCGTCAGGCTTGTCAAGAATTGTTTGCCTGATGAAACTTTGATCGCACTGATGAAATGAGTAAATGTATTTTCAAGATGTTGACAAAAGCAAAGTATGTGACATGTGTGCTGAAGTAGAATATAAAGTATATTTATTTCACAAAACATTAGCATTGAGGAAATTATGGAAAAGTAATTGGTAATGTGATACCTATAGGAAAGAGCAGCCTTACGTTTTATCTATTGAAACGCATACATGTGAACAGTTTTTATGAACTGTACTAGTTTGATGAAGGAAAACAAATGGATCCTGAACAGTTTTGGTCAAATATTGACAGTTTTTAAGAATAACATGTATGAAAGCTTCAGAAAATAACAAAAGTTGGCTTTGGAAGGGGGTTTTTGTAACTGTAGCTGTAATATATATATATATATATATATATATATATATATATATATATATATATATATATATATATATATATATATATATATATATAGACTGATGGCTTTATGCCTGTGTAGTCATCTCCAAGATTAGCATACAAGCAACAAAAGTTATGTAAAGATTATTTAGTTAATTTTAGCCAAATATTGACTATTTTATGCTCAAAAGATGAAAAATCAGGTATACAGAAATAACTATCTTGTTCTTGTAGAACATGTCATAGACCATGATAGAGGACACTCCTGGTCCACTTGTAGCTAGTTCACTTGTATCATAAAGATCATTCTGGTGTGAGTACTTTAGGTAATTTATTAAATATATGGTATTCCTTCCTATTTTGATTTTAATTGTCCTGCTCTAATTGTCCATTTTTTGTACACTTTCCTGCTTTGAAATGGAACATGCCATTTTTAAGTTACATCGTCAGTCTTAAGTTCACCACTACATATAGAAGCCTGGCCGTTAGGTTCTCACTTTATCAGTAATGTATTTTGGGATAAATCTATTGCATTGAAGTTAATACATGTGTTCTTGAACTCATCTATATTACATGGATAATATATTGGAGTAAATAAAAAAACCACACCTTATCTATATCATTCAGTTATCTCCCTTACACCAGACACAGCATTTCAAGAAATAAAACCCCACATTTTCAGTGATTGTGTATGAAAATAAAGAGAAGATTTGTGAAGTATTATACTAACCCTCGGTCTTTATGCAAATTTAACTAGAAGTACTTTAATAATTCCTCCAAGTAAAGTTTACAAGTTTAGAAACTGATCAAGTATGTTTTCTTTGGTTTATGTATTTTTCTGACTAACCGAAGACATTATTGTTAATTGCTTCCGTAGAAGAAATATAAATTATATACATCTATACTATCTACATTAGTCCCCTTTTTATATTAGCTGGGAATGAACACCATTTCACCTGAAATTTTGGTGCCTGTAAGGGATGTTATAGCACAGGCTCCTTTGAATTATCCTATGGTGCACCGCCTCCCAATATTGTCCAAGGAAATGTCATCAAGCTATCACTTCTCATTTTTATCGCTGTTTTTGTCTCCTTCAATTCCTTTATCATACGCTATATCTCCCATTTAGATACACTTTCCTCCTGTTTTTAAATCTATTGAACTCACTATACTCATTGTTAATCTTTGGCCTTTTGCTTTAATTTTGTCCCCAATGTTCACCCCAAATCCAACATAACCACTTAGAAAGTTGTGATCTACTTTATCTGGTGTAAGACTGGCTTATTGCATCAATGTTATTCACTATACAAAGGATGGAAACTTTCTATTTGTATGATATAGAGGCTGGGTAGATTGACCTTTGTCTGAGGACTGTGGGTTAGTGACCTCATGTATCTGCAGACAGTGTAAAGTGTTCAAAGGTTATACTTTATAATAAGATTGTAGCATGTCCATCTGTCTCTGATGTTAAATTATGCATCTATGAAACAAAAATAAAGTCCTTTATTTTTGGTGAATTGTACTTTTTGAAGAAGGAGAAGTACATTGACTTTTGACCTAGTTATTACATAATATGATATAATGTGGTTTATTCCATATCATCCATGTGAGTTAAATAAGTGCTGATATGAATAAAACACAACCCATAGTTAAAATAATTCATTTTATTCTTAAAATGTAGTTTGGTAGTAAAGCGCAAAGATGAAAACATCCGTTAAAAATTTTCAAAGACCATTACATACATATTAATATAAAACACAGCTTGGTACCTCCTAAAATTGTTTTGGACAAGTGAGACTAAGTAATTATGTTACTTATACAGTCCTAAGTAATATCACAGATGATTGAAAATATAAGGTTGGCTATGGGTATAACGGTAACAATTGCACAATCCCAGGTGGGCGGAGCTTAAAGTGATGAGAACCTTGCATTCTAAAATAAACAACAACACTAGCTGTGATTGCTGCATTATGTAAGAGTTGTACTTTCTGTTAGTCTTTAAAAAAGGTCAAGCCTCTTGGCAACATGTGAGATTAGGTTAATTCCTATCTAAATTAAATTTGGTATTTTTTTTATTTATTATGGGACACATGGGTGAAACTGGGTCTGTTGTGACTATATAACTCTTAGCCCTGTCTAGTTCCAACATAGTTATCTCTCTTCAAATACACTGGAGTTCCTGGTTTTGTCCTTGTCAAATTGACAATCTAAGATTGTTCTCTGTGACAGTGTGTGCTGAAGTAGGATAGAAAGTAGATTTATTTCACAAAACATTAGCATTGAGGTCTATGGAAAAACAATTGGTACCTTGATACCATTATACTCCAGGACAAGTTTTCAAACAAAAATAAGGCCTCTACGGAGACCGAAACTATTTCAAACCGAAACTATTTCACACACAAAAAACGGCTTCTACAGAGACAGACCCGGCGCCAATGGCACAGCGGAGAAAATTGTTTTCAACCGAATATTTCATCAAGTCCGATACGATATCTTGATGTAGGGTCATGCAAATTTATCGTTACAGATCCATGTGGGATTGACTGAGCGGGACTAAATAAATTTCTAAAGAGATTATAATCCATATATCTCCACTGCACCAGGTCTGGTGAATATTTCGTAGCGTATGAGTGTCAACTTCATTAAATACAGCAAGAATATTACAGTTTTCCCTGATCACTTTTGGTATTTGTGTATACTTCTGAGTAACATATATCACATCAGTATTTTTATGCCTACCTTTAGAAAACATCCTGGCAGGGTTTGCTTGTCTATCTAACATCACATTATCATATACAACTAAATTGTTAATAATTTTATCAAGAGAATCAACACTCGGTGCTTCTTCGATATCGGTTATAACTTCAATAATATCCTCATCGATTTCCGATTTTGCATTCTCGATAAAATCCTTTAACACCTCGTAACACCGATGATCGTCTACACTCAGGGCTACTAAATACAGCATGTCCAATTTCATCCATCTCGTTATTAAATTAAGTAACAACTGTGTCTTGCCACTTCCAGATGGTCCAATTATAATCATGCGAATATAATTTGGTAGCGCTGCATGATGCAAAACTGGTTCTTTTGTTTTTGTCGCCGAAAAATTAATTACATTCATGTCATTATAAATAAATTATGGATCTATATTGTGTGAAACGTAGAACGCGTACACCAACAATTGACCCAACACCTACTACAACTAAAAATAACAGAGAAGCTATCACTGGCAAGTGTGAACGATGTGGTATAAATTTTTTTTAGATTTGTTAGAGAAAGGGGTGAGGTGATATTGCAGCCAAACTAGTAAAATTACCAGGAACACCATGGGCAAACTATCCACTAGAAAAACATCTTCCGGGATATAGATATTGTGGACCTGGAACCAGACTCCGACTCAATGATCAAAACTAACCCAGACTCGGTGAATATCCAATAAACGCTATTGATAAGGCATGTCATGCTCATGATGTTGCTTATAAAAGCAGCAATCTGCAACATAGACATATCGCAGATGTTGAATTGATTCATACGTTGAACTCTATCACTGATAAATCCTTAGAAGAAAAATTAGCTTCATGGCTGATAAAATCGGCGATGAAAAGTAATGCTGGGTACTGGTAATTAATAACATCATGGAATCTATTTATTATTCCCCATGAGGATACTGGAGGGGTAAATCAGCAATCGGTAAACTCGCTAGCGCCACAAAGGTGAAAAATACTACAAGGGATTGGTTATCCAAACAGGCGATATGACAGATTTATCTACCACCGCCTAAACAAATTAACTTCTCGCATTTTGATGTCAGCGTCCCTAATGAGGTTCATCAGGCTCATATATTATTTCTGCCGCATGATACTGTTTACAAGTATGCGCTAACCGTAATTGATGTTGTGAGTATATACAAAGAAGTAGAGCCGCTAACGACGAAGTCATCAACTGAAGTAGCTTATCCGTTTGAAAGGATTTATCAACGAGGTCCTCTGCATCGGCCAAATCCATTACAAGTTGATTATGGCAAGGAATTTCAGGGTGCAGTGTTATCAACAATGAAGCATCATAATGTCACCATCAGACGAGGACATACTGCACTACATCGCGATCAGGCAATTGTTGAACGATTTAATCAGACACTTGCTGAGCGGTTATTTGGATATCAATACGCGAAGAGATTTATTCAGGATAAACGATCTCGTGAATGGGTCAAGAGATTACCAGGTGTAATTACGCGCTAAATAATGAAATTACTCGAACAATTAATATGAAACCTAACAATGCGATTAACTAAAAGTATATACCCATACAAAAACCGTAAAATGATTTTTTTAAAACAACCAATACTCGGAAATATCACAGTGAGATATTTATATAACCAGGAGAACTCAAAGGTGGTAAAAGAAGAGCTACAGAGCCTATTTGGAGTGTTACCGCACATAAAATATCTATCATAACGAGATCTACGGGTAGACCAGCAATCTATTGACGCGTGAACAATTACAGGTGATACCTGAGGATACTCAATTAACACCACGTGGTCTTAACTAGCACATCTGCGTCTATTACACTCAAGACAAGTCACATTATCTCTGATATGACCAAGGCTGCTATCTTTTCTGTCTGCGGTAAATTGGCGGAGATCTTTATCCGACCAACACCAACGCATTAGACAATTACAACTCGCGCAGTGATTATTCTGTTGTTGTTGTTTCAGCCTAATTATAAACTCAGCATCAATGTCAAATTTTCTGTTATTTTTTATGTCCTGTTGTTTATAACCAGTGAGTTTTTTTCTGATTATGTCATAGTTGACATTATCACTGATTGTGGTGTCATTAGTATCTAAAACAACTCTTCGAAGTTGATTTATTCTTCTTACTCTGGAAACTGCTAAAGTAAACTAGATTCGACCACTCGATGTGATCATCTACGATCCAGACAATCGTATCGGATATAGTCAATCCCTTCGATGAATGTATCGTCTCTGCGTATCCTAGTTTCCATGGGGAATTATCAGCACGCAATGCATCTTCGACAAAACTGATATCAACCAGCACAATATCATTTAACACTAGAATCTGCTTCTCAGTCTGTCCTGAAATATCAACTTCGATATTATGTCTTCGTGTATCCGAAAGTCTATAACACAGCGGTACTGGAAGTGTTGCAAATATTTATTGATGCGTGTTAAATTAAATCATCTGTTGTGTGTCTCTGACTATCTTTCTAAAAATTAGGGGGTTTCTGAAATTATTTCAAGCGCTATTTCACACTGGATTCTTTCATGTTGCAGTCTGATTAGTTTCTTAAACTCGCTTAATTCTTTATTAACAGATCTATGATCGGTATTAATTTATTCATAATAGTCTACAAAATTCTTCAGCCAATCATGCTGGGATAAACCGCCACACATTATCACTTTTGTATTCGCTAGCAATAGCCAGTCGAGAAACTTTTGCAATACATCTAACGACACTGTGCATATCTCATCCCAAATGATGATTTTAGGAATATATTTCTCGCCCATTCGATCAGGAGTTCCATCGAAAGAAGCTGTGATAAGTGCAGTACTTAACCCCCCGCTGTTTCATCTCTCTTGCAAGTCTGTGTGTTGGTGTTAGCACAATCATGTTTGATTTCACTCGAAATAGGTAACTGGTTTTATATCTACATATTGGATCGGAACACGAAGGCGCACTAGATAGTTGTGATATCTGATTATTTTTAAAGTAATTTTTTTCAATTGTAACATCTGCTGATTTAGAATAAACACGCACTATTTCGTTTCTTATTCTCTCTGATCCCAAATTCTCGTTGAAATTTGTAAATTTAGCCACTGCTTCGCTGTGTTTTACATCTATGTAAAATGAATCAGTGGAATCAGTGGCGACTCTAACCGCGGTGGCAGGAAATCTATTTATCATCGAAAGTAAAATGATAGAAGCATAAGCCAGCATAGACGCCCTTAAATGTGTATACTAAGGATTATCTCCGTCGTTGTAAGTAACAATTGTACCGATTTTTGTTCCATCGGACAAGAAAGCGTCTTTACTATCAACATATATACCCCTAGATGTTGCATCTGCGATTATAAAATCGTATTCAGCATCATCTATAATTAATCGTGAAGAATACCGTTTGTGGTCGTATTTTCCATCCTGGGTGAATTTACTAATTATTCTTCTGCCGAGATCTTTTGCTTGTTTATTTCTAGCTTCAAAAATCTCCTTGGAGCACCTAACGACATATTCTTCATCGAGCGTAGGAAATTGATTTTTGTTTTCGCTGATTATACTATCTAGACTATCGGGTTGTGGTAACCAGACTCAGTTTGTTTTTGAGATAGTTTTCTCATCTCGTTGTGAAGAGTTTCAGTACGATATATTTCGCAGTTAGGTTTTACAAATTGATCGAATTTACTATCTTCGTTTTCAAAACTCTGAAATAAACACACTGATACAGGATCGTTTCTACTTGACTGATAAATAAAATCAAATAGTTTCTCCTCTATTACGAGAGATCCTATCCTGTAACCGCGGTATTTATGGGATCAATCCGTTAAATGGCAAACGGAGTATTGAGAAACTAAAAACAAAGAAACATTCGTCGTTGAATTGTGTAGCAGAACGTATAAAATAGAGCAATTTACGAATGCGTTGCGTGGAAACAAATTGACGGATCAAAGACGCAAACAAATAAACGAATGGGGGTTAGCAGTTAGGGAGAGCAGTGCTACAATTCAAAGTGTAGCCAAACTAGAGCGGATACTAAAATTCCCAATAACCGTAACGACAATAACAGGAGAGGTATTACACGAATCGAAATATAAATCGAGAGGATCTCCAATCAAAATTATTGACCATAATGCACACGCTTGTTTGGAATCCTGACTTACAGTGACAGTTCTTTTATCTTACAGGATGGGTTCAAATTTGTCGAGTAAAATCCAATTTCCCGTTTCTGAGCGGATAATGAATTTCACTCTAAATAAAATACTTTTTCTGGTCAAGATGCGAGATTATCACTGTTGCTCTTTCATTGTAGCATCAACACCACCATCGATTCGATATGTTGACCAATAGTGAGATGCTCCATCGCGCTTGAATTCATTAAATGCATCATGGATTTACCTATCATACTTCTATCACTTATTAGACCCTTTGGTGCATCAGTGGATACTCTATCGAGATTGAATTTAGCATTTTTCCAGGGTTTTATTTTCGATAATCTCTCGAACTCCTCCATATTATAATTAAAACAAGTATTTAAAAAAAGAATTATGTATATAATGAATCTCTGTAAATGGTTTATGATATGATCAGTAACTGTATATAACAAATCATGCAGAAATGAATTCTGCGGATATCATTCACAAAGCGTACGACATGGGAGCTTGGGTCCGTTACCCTGCATACAATGTGGGGTGGGTGTGAGAAGAAAATCGCAGTTGTGTCTGATTTGTGGTGGTAAGCGATACAGGGAACTAAAGTGCTATTATGATAAGATGATAAGAGAATCCAAGATTCCGTTAATGAGTCTGACTCTGTCAGCGTCAACGACTAAATCATAAAAACTCCTCAATACTACATTACTAGATTCCCAAGTATAATTAAACCAAATAACTAATTAGACAAATAATATATATGTATATAAATAAACCAAGAATTTCAACCACATCCTACGATCATTGATTATGAAGCATCTCGTGATGGTATTGCCAGACACCGCATGCTGAAGAAACCAGTCGATGTTGTCAATAATCTGGGGTATCTAAGATTTTCTGCTATCTTAATCACAACTTCATTTTCGAATGTTACAAGAGATTGATCTGAGAATCCCAGGGACAATTTAAAAACAATATCGCAGATATCGCGAGAACCTATAGTTCCCATGTCAAATTTTGATTTACTCGATGCCACTAAAAAACTAGCGATAAAAAACTTTAGAGGTGTTTTTATGAGAGATCAATTACCACAACAACCAAACAACGCTGAAACCGGTATCATTAATCTTGATAACAACACCGAACCTGGAACTCAATCGGTTGCATACGCGATTGATCTGCTTGCAATTGTTTATTTCGATTCATATGGGTTAGCGCCGCCTAAAGAGTTTATGCGTTATATACAACAATTAAACACCCCTCGTTGGTATTCCACGCTACCAAAACAGAAAATGACCGACCCACTAATATGTGGCATAGAAGTATTAAATGCTGTCGACGCTATTTCATCATCAACTAAACCACCCCATAAAACTGTACACGAATATACGAGTAATCGCTTTTTAGAGAGAGTTTAAAATATAATGATTGATATTTGGGGAAGATCTCTATCAAGCCTGAAAAAAACCACCACGGAAATATCTGCAACCAAGGATGTAAAAAAAAATCGAAGATGTAATATCTGAAATGTTAAATCTCGCAAGTCTTGATCCCACTGAAATAGTCGTATTTCAAGATCGTCAAGGAAGATTGAAAACGAGTAATGTTTCCCTGGATGATATTTTAGTTAAAAAACGCGACGCAGTTGAAAATACTATCGCGGTATTTTCCGATCAGGGTAGGCTCAAACCGAGTGTCCTCGTTTCAACTATTGTGGATAAAATAACAACACTCGAAAACAATTATATATCCTCGGCGAATTCATTGAAATCACTCAATGATAAGTATGACGACCATATAACTAAATTTGATCAGTTTTCTGAATTACAAAGAATTATAGTTGACAAGATTGATGCACCGATATTAAATTTCTTTGGAAATCCACCGGTGACCATACCGAAGCTCACAGATATAAAAATCGCTATTATAGAATTATCAGCACTCCAATCCAAATATAAAGATCAAGTCTAGAAATTTTCAACTTTTCGTAAAAATCTCATTGAGAAATTCTTTGGAACCTCATTAGATAAAGTAGACATAAAACTCCTAGATGTAAAAAAATCCATCGATGAGATCAAGAGAACCCACGATGCTATCAAGGAAGATTTTCCTGAGATGATAAACCGATTAGATAAAACAAAAATTCCTCATGAAGAATCTTTCAAGGTGGTGTATACGATCCAACACGGATGATTCGGGTGGACACCACAAAATAACATATTAAATATCACCGCGGACGTCAAGAGTATTTATCGATTAACAATAGTGTCACCGACTCAGTTTAATATTTCATCGACGAGTTCAACTGGAGTCAACAATAACATATCAACGATCATCGACAAGGGAACAAATGAACGATTCACAATAACATCCACAGATAATAATTTGGCTAGGACACCAATACCATGGTATGTGGAATTTGTAGCGGATTTGGGTAAACAACTTAAATGAAATCTGTTGTTGTAAATAAAATGTCATCAATGGCAACATCACATCAGTATCGCTATGATCAGGTCAGAGAATTTCAAACTAAACTCGAAACACTCACTGAGGTGTACCAAGTAAAAATACAAAAATATCGACGAAAAACTACCGCAGTTGATGTTACCATGTACTTGGTATCAGGTGTAATTACTGGAGCCGGTATTATACTCTCCTCGGTAACAATGATTGCTCCGATAGCTGTTCCAATTTGTATATCCGCGGAGACAACAATCGCTGGAATAATTTCAATAATAACAAGAAAAAATATCATCATGAAGCCAGCGTAAACTACAAGACTACATAATCAAATTTCATACTGTGTCAAACGCATACTCGCAATTATCCTCGATGATATCATCCTCCCTCGATGACACATTAATATCCGATAGTGAGTATTCTGCGATGGTCCGTGTTTATGATTCCGCGATGTCAAAATTAGAAAAACAACATGAATATAATGGCAACATCGCAAGAACTACTTCAACGAAAAGTGGGAAATACAAACCCGGTGAAAACCACCTTGATCTCAATAACCTTAACCAATCCTGAATTCAGTGTGAATTTCCCCACTGCGATTCCGGTGAAGGAGATAATGCTAGCAAAATTATGAGTATACCACAGTTGGCCAAATATTAGATCAAAACCATTCGGTGGTCAACAACCGAATAATTCCCTGGTGTTTGCGAGTAAGAATAAACCCGATGGTACTCCAGACTGGAACGTTGTTTCCTTACCATATGGGTCCTACCAAATCGAACAGATCAATAATGAATTAAAACGCAGAATAAAATATATTACTGGAAAAGAATCGAAAATCGCTATTACAGTTCGTGAACCAACACTGTCATCCGCGATTGAGATAAACTCATCTGGGTATTCCGTAGACATCTATCAGAGCTCAATCAGAACAATACTAGGATGGCATGAAATCCCACCTAGGATATCTTATCAAATACCAGAACCTAAAAAATCTGATTATGTCACGGATATACAATCATATCATGAAATTACTCCATCATATCGAGATGATTTATCTGATATAAAAAAATGCAAAATGCAAAATTAACCGATAGATTTACATTTCTCGACAACAATACCATGCAATGGGATATTGTTTTTGAAAAAAAAATGATTCATTCATCACCATTGTTTTTACACTAAATAACATCGTTGATTATTTTAGAGAGATTAATCAATTACATAAAACAGAACTAGAACGACTACGACAGAGTTTCCAGGAGCATCTATCTGATATAACAAGGCCACGTGATGAAATCATAAAATATGTTAGGATAATAAATCAGGTTCTATCTGACAAGGAATATATAAACAAACGAATAATTCAAGTAATAATTAATGATAAGAACGGAGATAAACAAAAATTTCTAACTGTATATAATATAACAGAAACTAATTTACCTGATTTCAAATTTCCGGGATTTCTAATAATTGAATATCCAACTAATCCGGTCTATATGCGATGTCATAATGATTCATTAACGAGAATTAATTTAAACTCACTGACCAATCCAATAATTTGATTGACTTACGAGGAGAGCTTTTACAAATTAGTCGTTTGTGAAATCGTAAAGGATTTTACCATGACATCGAAACCGTTTGTCTCCGCTGCACCATCGGCGCCGGGTCTGTCTCCGTAGTAGCCTTTTTTGTGTGTGTGAAATAGTTTCGGTTTGTCTGAAATAGTTTCGGTCTCCGTAGAGGTCTTATTTTTGTTTGAAAAATTGGTCTGTTCACCCTCTATGCTGCTGTTTTTCATGTTCTGGTCGGCTGTGGCTAAATTGCATAGTTACTAAAGGTTAGAATAAAGTACACAAACATATGGTCCGTGTAACAAATTAACAATTAATCCTTAACATCGCATTTATTTTGTGAAAAGGACTGATCCTCTGACATAATTCGAAGAAATCTTCTGCTACATAGTGTGCATGTAAGCACCAGCAATTAATTTGCAAATAAAAGATTTCAATGTTGTTGTTTTTTACGATACATAGGACTTCATTTTATCAGTTGAAAACTGCAATCACATGTTACCGTACATGTAAATTTTAAGGCATGTAATTTTGTTTACTGAATTAAATATTTATTATGAATTAGTTATTTTGATGCAATTATACTGCTTGGTATATTTTCTTTTTATCTGTGGACTGCATATTTTCTATCCATTTATGTTTGATTTGATGTTTCTTTTTTCCTTCTTCTGAGAAATGAAAATCGGGAGCGTTCTGCGAGAAATCGGAATATATTACGAGATCGGGAGGTATGTGTGATATTATTCTAAAAAATTGGGAGTTTTTTTTCTCCCGGCTAGAGAGTAGACAGGTATGAACTGTCAGGTTGTGTGGAAATTGAGTTAGAGCAGCGGTTCTCAACCTGTGGGTCGCGACCCCGTCAAGGGTCGAACAACGATTTGTCAGGGGTCGCTTACGACCATCGGAAATATACATTTTTACAGTTATGAACGAAAATAATTTTACAGTTGGGTCGCCACAACATTTGGAATTGCATTAAAAGTGTCGCGGCACTAGAAAGGTTGAGAACCGCTGAGTTAGAGCTAGTGAGTTTATTAAAGTCACCAGCCCGGGGCCTGTGCCTAGAAAACATTTCTTTCAGCAATGTCCAGTACAATACATAAAATATTTATACAATACATGTATATACTATCAGATTTGTCATTATGCTAACGGTAGTCTGCATGTAAAATACATTGTAGAAAGTATCTTAATGTTTAAAATAATTACTGATGATTGGGAAGGAGGCTGAGATAGATCTATCATACAGGACTGTTCCTGTCATATCTTCTTGGAAAGATATTATCATGCTGCGGAGTTAGGGGGAGGGGGCAACCGATTTTATTGAGCAGTTCAAAATGTTTTTCCTGATGGCTAAGTCAAAGGCCATGTTGAGGTCGATGAACATTATGTAGAATGGTTGAACTTGCTTTCTGCTCTTCTCTTGGAGTTGTCGTAGGGTGACGATCATGTCTGTGGTCGATCTGCCTGTTCTGAAGCTGCACTGGAATTCTGGGTACACAGTCTACCAGCAGCTGCAGCCTGTTTAGTATGATGCGGGCGCACACTTTACCAACAAAGCTCATACGCTAGATCCTTCTGTAATTATTACAGTCACTGCGATCGTCCTTATTTTTGTAATGGGTCACAGTTATGGTGTCGCGCATGTCTTGGGGGACTGCTCCTTCCTCCCAACAGAGGCTCATGCAGTGATTAAAACTGTTGGTTTCCCAAGTTTGATAGCTTTGGGCGGGATGCTGTAACTACCGGGTGCTTTGTCATTTGGGAGGGAGTCAATTGCTTTGCTGAGCTCCTCTAAGGTTGGCACTTTGTCTAGCATGGTGGGCAGATTATTTATGTTGCTGCGGGCTGCATCGGTGTCTGACGTTTCTAGGAAGTATAGTTATACTGATTAGTGCTCCACTCATCTGGCCATCTGCTGCCCACGGTCTGTAATCTTCTCACCTATCAGAGATTTCAAGGTAGTGAAACCTTTCACTGTAGGGCCTAGAGCCTTCTTGATGCCACCGTATATACCCTGGATGTTTCCTGACTCGGCACTGCTCCTACTACTCGTTCGCACGATGCGTTAGGTGTTGCTTCTGGCACGTTTAAGAACAGCAAGCATCCGTTCGTTAGGGCATTATATATATAGTTATGAGCATATCTCGGTAGCAGATTTAACGTTTGAATGTACAATCCTAATATATTCTCCTCGCCATGTTTATGTTTGTATTCGAAGAATGGCTAGTATTGCATCAGGGGACCACGTGATCGGTCATCTCGTCAAACGCGGAAAAAACTGCAATTTAAGTAAGCGTGGTATATTCCGCGAAATATAATCACTGCCTACGATATTTAATTTATAAACATTATTGACTAATTAAATTTCTACAGAACCAAAAAAGCGACTTTTTATTTCCAGTCTCATTTAAGATTAGTTACCATTTCAGTTTTTGACATTTTTATCTGTGTTGATACAATTCTAATCTCTGGATATAAAATCAGAATCAATAGCTCATTGACCACAGTGGTGATAATGCTCTTTGGAATTAGAGTTTCCTTTTATGACACCATTAAGAAAGCTGTTTAAAAACGATATTGATTATTTTCGTCTCCTTGATTGAAGGGAGGAAATTGTTTGCTTCCAGCTGCTATCTACATGAAAGGTTACCGTATCTACTGTATTGTCAGTCAAACGGCAAACAATGTAAGGATCTGGGTCAGTGCAGTTTGCATTATGCAACTAATATGCGAGTAATACGGATATCTCGAGTGTGTTAAACATGATTTAAAATGAACCCAATGGTCAAAATGGTTGAAAATATGAATTCGGCCGTAAAGTTGATGTTCCCAAAATATAAATCCTTATTAACGCAATTGTCTCTGATAAAGTACAATTGCAAATTAGATTTAATGGAGTTCATACGACACAGGAGACGGTTCAACTATCTCAAGTATACAGTTGTTTTATATATAGTGCTAACCCTCTTGTAGGATGACGTTAGTAGGATATTTGACAATACATCGAGCGAACGAAACACATACAGCTTGATCATCTTATGTATGTCCATAATTGCATTTGCTAGCCTTATAGTGGCGGTAAGCAAACGTTATGAGGTCTGTATGCAATTTGTATTGGACACGGCGCTTGACCACATAGCCCCATGAATTTATTGAACCGTCATAAACAAATTATGTAATGAATTTATTCTACCGTAAAATTCATAGAATTTTACTGAAATATTGGCGACCAATAGGCAGGGATGTGTTTTGGCGGGGGTTGCAGGAGGGAACGGGAAATACTTTTTACCCCCATACATTTACATGTGCTGTAAAATTAATGCAGTCTATATACGTTGCCCCTTCCTAATCAAGGTTTGCACCGCAACCCCCGAATAAGTTTTGCGGTCCCTCTGACAAATTTAAATGATGTCCTTGAAAATAAGCAGGAACTGGGTCACAAATTTGAAACCACTTATCCTCTTTCCTTTCAATAATTGCAGTAAGGTATTAAAATGAATATATTTTAATTTAATAGTATTGTAAAAGCTGATTGTCCTAGTTGTTCCGACATTTCTGTCCCTCTAATTCTAAAGCCTCCGAAGTGCTTGAAAGGGAGACAATTAGACAATTTGACACAATCGAATATGGCATATGCAAGTAGTGTACTATCCAATGCATGCTGTAATTGGTACTTTTACGATCTTCACGTGATCTAGTTTAAAGGAATTGAAAGAAATGTATATGATGTGGGATAATATTGCTAATGCTGACCGTGCGAACTTTAATAAGTCTAAATGGCTGCTTATCTATCTATCAAATCTAAACAGGAGAAATAAGGAGATATGATATTTCAAATGTTTTAAAAGCCCACAAAGTGATTGGATTGATAATCCTCGTTTCATAAACATATCACATCCATGGAAATAAAGCCTTTGACTGAAATATCAGATAAAATGTACAGTTTTCATTTAGAGTGCAATCATGTTTTAGAAAAGATTCCTTTAGCAGTTGTTTCTATGGCGTGTTATGTATATTTAATTTGATGTGTTCATTAGGTCTTTTTTTTTTACATGCAATGAGTTAAATAGAATTGTATTTTGTAGTTGACTTTGTCCCAAAACTAAGTTCATTGTCAACCTGGCTAGAATGATTGATTTTGTATTATATAAACAATTTTAAAAAATCATTTATATTTGTCTATGAGTGTATATTACATATTATAATTATTATCTTTGTTCTTGTGAAGGACATGCAATTGCCAATGGCTTTAATATAATTTTATTAATTTTTCAGAATGCCTTTAGTGATTTTTTGAGCTTCATAAAACGTCTTAAAGATTCCTACAAATAAATTATTAGCCTTGAAATCTGCTTGCTCTAAACCTCTACAGTGAGAAATCAGCTCTAAGTTGGCAAGTGATTGAAGAAATGAAATAATATCCACTGCCTTGTATTTTCCAAACTGCAATGAAGAACAAAAAAAAAGAAGAAAAATGACATATCTGCATTAAGACGTTGCATCCGTCGCCACAGTCGTTGCAATTAAAGCCTGCGTCACTACGCCCGTTTTGACTACGATAGCGACAACCAGAGAAAGACAGAGGCACTTGAAGTGAAATATAAACGAGGCTTTCAACGGTTTGTAATGCTAGACTCCACCACGAGTGATCACTAAATATACCTTTTAATGGACACATTATAATATCAGGTCACGTCTTTAGGCAAAATTAAAAATATAAATTTCTCCCAGACAGACATCTGCAAATTATCTGTGTAGATACAGCCTGTGCAAACCGAGTTTATATATTTAGTATGCATTTTTAAGGCTTTAGTTTTTCATTTAAAACTGATGGTCAGTATGTACATTATGCAATATTATTTATTTATTATAAACTAATTAATACCTTGTTCATCGGAAATATACGATAGTTTCTTTACCTTAGTCTGCTTTGTTTTATTTGTATCTGGAGGAATACAAACTATGTCTTGACTCTAAGGACTGTATTTATTGAAATTCACGGCAAACATGTTTGTTCTTTAGTTTCTTTGTTCATGTTCAATTTCTTTTTAATAAACTATTTTATATTTTTGTCAACAAAAGTTATATTTAAGTCAATCACTGAAAAGTAGCTCCTATTAGAATCCGCACCAATATAAACTTGTCTCAGTTATTGTAACAACGATAGAAACCATCCCAGTTAACGCAAAACATTGTATGCGTATATCTTTTGGTTAGGAGTGTCTCTACTTTACTTCAAAATGTAAGTTTCTAAGCAGAATTAAATTTTGCTGTGAAGCACAAAATGACACCAGGCTTCTAACAAGACTGAAGTAAAGTAAAACAAAATCATCAGTTTGCTGTAAACGCGTAAATGGGCCATTCAAATGATGTTTTCTACATTCTAGGATATCAGTCATTTTTCTTATCCAATCCGATTTTGTGAGTCATGTTCTCTTCTACAAAGGACATGTAACCAGTAGATATTAGTTTTCTCATCGAAAAGCAATTTGTAGCATAAAACTGAACTTGTCGCACAAGCACTTTCACATGTTCCTAATGCCAACAACAAGATAGTTATATTCAGCTTCTCCTTAGTCTAAGTCCGCAATTACTTGCTTTCTTGCTTTACAATGGTCCCCTCGACTGTCTAGCGAGAATAGTATTTGTTATGCAATCGTATAGTCTCAAAACGTAATCTAACGCTTGCCTGCAGAGTTCATAGTTTATTTGATCAGTGAATATCAATATTTTCGCCTGTACCCATTAGCAATTTAATGATAACATTTTGGCATAGGGATCTTTGTTTGTTTTTGTTTTTGAATCTCCCCCGTGATAATAGTTAATATCAGCTAGATTCAATATAATAATAATAATAATAATAATAATAATAATAATAATAATAATAATAATAATAATAATAATAATATTAATAATAATAATAATAATAATAATAATATATTTCAATATAATTCAATATAATATAATATATTTTGCACGTTGTCTCGTCAAAAGTTCTGTCAAATAGGCAACTGTATTCTTTTTCCTCGTTTTATGACCATTGGTTTCAGAATTTTTATTGCATAAACAACCGTGTCCTTAATATTTTATAATAACATTTTACTTCAGAAATGTCAGTCGGCTTGTTGGAATCTCATTACCCCAGAAACAATATATGGCCCTGTGGTGCAAGTAAGTAAATGGAACATGATAATGCCAATTTTCAAAAACATAATGCTGCGACGAACGCCATCAGATCCTAATGTGGTTAAAACTATGCCGATTAGTTTGATGGATTTCGGTAAACATAATATGTACTTTCCGAGGCTGAGATTGGAATAATTGAGTAAAATTTATTTATTTGGCCTAAATATCTGAACGTATAGCTTTTATATAGTTTTATACCATTTTTGTAAGTGTTTGGTATAACCGGGGATCGAACCCAAGACCTCCCGCTTCTGCGGCGGACGCTCTAGCCACTAGGCCACCTGAGCGGTTTACCTCCAAGTAATAATAATCTTAAAATATTACCTAAAAGCATATACAAAAATGAGCAATGTTATATGTTGTTTACATAACACACGAATACATTAGTCTGGTAGGCCCAAACATTTACCCTTAATTTGTGGACAAAGTTCAATCACCCAATACTATTTAAATATGTATAAGAATTTATTTTATCCATCTTGAAGTTTTGTCAACGTGGGTCTGATACTACATTAGAACAAATTGATCAGAGCGAAGCATTGGGGAATTCCTTCGATGCTACAAGATAAGAACTGACTGAGTAACGGGAACATTGTGTTGTCTTGCAGGTCAGAAAAGGAACCAATAGGGACGAGAAAAGACCAAGGCAAAATTACATTGGTTCAGGATTGCAAGTAAAAGACTTGAATGGTTATATTGCATGTGTTTGTTGTGGCTTCAACTGACATGTGCTTAGGCACCAAATTAAAACTCACAAAGAAAATATTTAAAACCTAATTATTACCTTGTTTGAAGTCTCTAACAATATCGTTTTCATATATGAAAATGTAGCATGTTGTTTATTGTTTATGTTAGCCATAGTAGGAATTGTATTATTTTCTTGACGATATTATGTTGAGGAAATAGGAGTTAAATGCCTTCCCAGAACAGATGGAGGCGGCCGAATGTGCTGGCCTGGGGTGATCGCAAACTCGTGACCGTTTTTTATGTGTCCCGCGCTCTTCCAAATTACCAGATCCTGCTCCTCCTACCCCTATCAGCGTCGAAAACTGTTTGAAACGTAAGTGGTTTTCATGTGCAGTGTACAACACATGAAAAATATTATATAAATAGGTAAAAAGCGATTAGAATTCATAACGTTTGTATAATTTTTTCATATAACGGAATAGGTTTGAGTGAACAAAATGTCAAATTACTTAATCTCTTCACTTATTATACTCCTACGTCGGTGACAATGGCAACTATAATTTCATATACAATTAAATAATCTGTATAGTGTTTAAAACGCAAAATGTGTTCGGCATATAATAGCTTGTTATTTCAATCACAGTGACTCTGAGGGCTCGTTACAACTCTAATGAAAGTGGAAATTTGTGTACATCTGTTAGTTTAATAATGACACACAATCAAACTTTTCATAAGGTACTAACGAAGTTTCTCAATTACTAATTAAAAACCAGCTACCGTGTTGTGTATTTATTGTATTCATTGGAATGTCACAGTCCTCTTTGATTATTTCAGACTAAATCACTGATTTGGAATTATTGCAAATTCATTAAAAGTCATGTAAGAATATAGCATTGTGATCAAGACTATTGGCACATAAAAACTTTGGAGTCTGCTGTCATATCAACACATTCAATGCACCACCGTTGGAATTCAGTTTTGGACCTTTGTAAGATCTTTTAGGACTATTTGCGATTTAATTCACAATTATATAAGTTACTTTTGAAAATATCTTTTTGCAATTATTTGTTGGAGTTTAAAAAAACTTGTTCCTTTTCACTCTGTACTGTTACTTAGTTTAAAATTATAGAGTCGTATGAAAAAAAACGTATTTTCTTACATTGGAGACAAAAGTTTTAATTCATGATTTTTTTTAAGAATATACACACGATGTCAATTTTCTCTGCTGGCAGATATTTCACAATTCTTTGTTTGATACATTCTCATTCATGGACCTTCTTGGACTAATACAATTCTTGGGTAACATGGTCTATCTAAAGTCATCATGCAAGGCTAGAATTATCCTGAATAATTATTTTCATAAATTATTTTCGTTAATGAGTAAACATGTTGAAATAGCTTTGATGACTGTATTGTGCAACAAGTGTGATACACACACACGCACGCACACACACCCACGCAAACTAGCAAAAACACGTCACACAAATGCTCTGCTAAAATAGTCTCCTTTTCACGACGGTACTATTGAAATCCTTCAGATTTTGCGCTGTATGTGCATAACTGTATACTAAGTTTTCAGATATTTCAGAATTTAACAATTAAAATTTGCCATGCACGCATTAATATGCTTCCGATGCCTCAACTTACTGTCGCGAGGAATTTCTGTAAAATGCAGACTATTTGCTTTAGTTGCCTTTAAAAGTCATTCAACTCCATTGATTTTATCTTTTTCAGGGCACCTGTTTATATTTGAGCTCTGTTTTTAATGATCCGTAATTGTAAGATGTATTACTTCGTCGCAGTCCTAAGTGCTCTTATAGAATCAGAACTTGCTTGGCAACTACCAAAGTGAGACATAATCCTACTTGCAAATATTGTTTTAGACTGGTACTCCCGGTAGCCCACTTTTATTAGAAACCATACGGATTACTGTCTGGGAAGCAGGCAAATAAAATATGTGTACGTAGAAGGCTTATTGCAAACCTGTTTTTCTTGAATGTAAGTAAATTATAATTTATAAATTTAATTATTACCAAACTTTGAAATATTACATTCATTGGTCAGTTAATGTCTATATTATATTTATTTCTTTTTAAATTATGGTAATTTCGATAATAGATTACTGTTACGAATTTTACCTTTAATAATAAGCTGTTAAAGTCCAAATTTGACTCATATACTTTCACGTCCTATAAACATTTTCAGTAATTGAAATTAGCTGAATACCTCGTACTTCAGCTTCCTTTTGTGCAGTACTTAAAAAACTTGTATAATTAGTCTAGGTTTTCATTGTATAATAATTAATTTCCGAATTACTAATTCCAAGAAAGATTTAATTTCAAATTTAAACTTTTAAACGCTAAGGATTTGAAATCTGTATTTTCGTTTCAATAACCCCTCAATAAAATCACTGAAAATATTTATAATAAAAATAGTCCGTACAATAACTTTCCACTTCTTGTTGTCTCCTTCCAATTCATGTGTAGACATGGCAGGAGCACACGATTTACATACTGCATCATAGCTGCGGCCACTAAACATATTACGGGTCAAAGATTAATTGTCTAATCAATGCATATTACTGAATTTGTTATGCATCTATCAACGTGTAACTATCTTTTTGCCTGTCTCTCTGTTTGTATAATAAATTAATTCCTTTAAAACTGAAACACTTGTCTGTCTGCATGTCTGATTGCCTTTTTGTCTCTTTGGTGTAATTGCGCAGGTCCATATATATATATATATTGTTACGTGCTTAGGCTCGAATAAGCAGCAACACAGAAATAGTGAAAACTAACAAGCTTGTATAACTTTAACAATGAATTTATTAAGTACAATTATTTTCATAAAATAAATAAACTTACGGTTTTAGAGAATTAAATCCAACAAATATAGAATTCACAAAATAATCCACTAATGGAATTGCAAGTCCTGATAAATAAATGTTCTAATAGTTCCAGGTTCGAATCTTGACGAGGTAATAATCCAAAATGGCTGACAATGTCACGTGATGCAGTTCTTGTTTTTAAATCATCCAGATGAAATTATGAAACATATGTCCTTTTCCAGATAAATAGAATAATTCTTCTTTTCCAACGAATTGACACAGTCCAGAACAAGATATTAAACTCAAACAGAAAATACACAACTTCCCAATTTATATTCTACTGAATTCCTATCCAAAACAACAGTCTATATAACTGTTTTTTTTTTTTAGTAAACAAGTGATCACATGATTTTCTAGAAATTGATAGAAGTTCATGGAAGGTCACAGAAAGAGACTACCTTTACTAAAAATAACATACTCTAGATATTTCCTACCCCTAAGAACTAAAAATAAAAATGTTGTCCTTGAAATTGACCAATAGTTTTAGAGGCTTGTTGACAATGTCTAAAGCAAGGTCAAACAAGCCAAGGTCAAAACTTGTTTACAATTAGAGAATCTAAGTCAGCCTGAACATTCTAGAAAAATTTCCCATTTAATGAATAATAAATCCTAAATGACAATTTTGGATTTAATAATTAAAAATAAATAAAATTAAATCCAATAGCCGTAACACCTTCCCCCATAAAA